>CM023487.1:66805692-66848139 GCA_013339685.2 Hyalomma asiaticum | reverse complement strand
GGAGATAGCGACATTATTCGACATAACGGGAAGAAATTTTGTGTTAGTGCCTATGTGGGCAACGCATATATGCAAGATAGCAGTAACACTTCTTCATCCAAATACTTTATACTTTGCGGAATTGTTTGTCACGGATACTGAATTGGTTTCTTACAGAGCGTGTTTGGTGCACGTTGTGGGTGACAGAATCCGCCATCAACAATCCTCTATCCCACTGCAACTTCCTTATTACAGCGTTGTGTGGTAATCCTGCATATAACGCCTATAAATATGAAAAAAAGATATGCAAGGATTATGACGAGATAATAAGAGGAATCAAGTACGCATGACAGGGATACCATTTATTTCCTGTGCTTCCCGTTGTAAAAGAAATAAAATAGTAGTAGTGAGAGTCCATCGCACCAATAAAACCTTCCAAAATCTTTTTATGCCTCACGTGTCCATTTCTCAACGATCAACCAGTGCTTACACTTAATTAACTTAGGTTTCAGTTGACATGAAACCTTGTGATATTGGAGACAGTATGGGTACCCATTTTACGGAGACGTATGCCAAACTTGTTAAGACCAAATGCACGTAAAACAGCCCAATTTCCCCCGCTAGGGTCGTTTACTTATCGACGTTTCACGGACGGCATCGATGTTTTGGGCAACGCAACCTGAGTTCTATAAATTTATTTATTGATATTTTTCATGACTGGTACGTTATTTTCACGTTCGCCATAAACATAGCTTTAGTAAAATGAACTTCTTCATGAGGACAGCATATACTGAAACACGGAAATAAAAAAAAATAGACCTGTAGAAAGGCAACATGCAGCAAGCAATAGACGTCTCGGCGCCCGTGCAAAGCGACTTAAGGAATATTCCAGAAGCAGCTGAGCCGCATATGAATGGCTGTTAGCAAGGACGGTGATAACGTTCAAAACTTAAGCTATCTAAATACAAGTTTAGCCGATAAAAGTGAAAAGCAGAATGACGCCAAAGCAAAGCCAGAGTACTGCGCGTAAAATTGGGTAGGACAGCGGGCTAGCTAGAATACAACCCTCAAAGCAGGCTTCAACAGGCGGACAGCATTTATTCAAAAGCAGGCACATCGCATTGGTTTTAGGGCGGAAACAGCTATTCGATTGTGCGATTGACGAATATGACAACCAGGTAAGGTCGAGGCTTGTCCGTTGGGCGTCCGTCCGTCACGGCACAGCATCGTGTGGGTGTGGGCCGATCCTGCAGGCAGTGACATGACACGGTTTGTGTGCATGTGTGAGCGGATCCTCGAGGCGGTGCACCCAGGCAGTGTATGTGTAGGGCTGTCCGGTCAGAGGCGATTATAACGAGTTTCTGCTAATGCGCCCGGCCTGTTGGTGCCTAACGCCGTCGTCGTGGCCACGGTAAAACAAGGGCATTAGCAGCGGCTGACGTTTCTCCTGTGGGAAACGCAGCATGCTTCGCACCTTCCCAAGTTTCACGTTAGTGAGCTCCTGATTTCAGGGGCGAAGCCCCTTAGGACCTAGTTTTGTCGTCGACTCTCTCTGTCACGGTATATAGAAAACCGTTGCTATAGTCGAAACATGTGTGTGTATGTGAATCCAGAACTCAAGGCGATATACGAATTAGAACAAGAGGATTAAAATGCAACACCATTAAAGAGGAAACAAATAAGTGCATCTGTACATATATACACTTTATGCCACTCATTTCACATTCGCAGTGGTAACGTGCGGGTGACGCACGGTGACATACAGGTACGATATCCAGTGCTTCGCCACTCGTCATGATCCACATCAGTGCAGATGCGGTGATCTTTTATGCGATCTCCCCCCTTCTCCCCATTGCAGTGTAGCGTACCGGAAACTAATATATGGTTAAGATCTCTGTCTCTTCTCTCCATCTACCCCGTCTCCCTCTATGCGGTCTTGTTATCCTAGCATTCGTACTCGAGTAACCGCGCAAACAAATTACGGTACTGATGCCGAAATAATCACTCCCTCCCTCTCTCCCTGGATTCTTG
Source organism: Hyalomma asiaticum (assembly GCA_013339685.2). NCBI lineage: Eukaryota > Metazoa > Arthropoda > Arachnida > Ixodida > Ixodidae > Hyalomma > Hyalomma asiaticum. The sequence goes on along the minus strand of CM023487.1, from coordinate 66,846,129 downwards.
CATTTGTCGGTTGTGCCTCCGTTAACGTCCCTACGTGTCCTGTTTCTCAGTTTACTTTTCTGAATGGCGCTACTTCACAAAATCTGAAACGTAGATTCGCCGTTAACCAGACTGGGAATGTTCAGTACAGTATGACTTGCAACACAACAAAGATGCAGTCAACAATCACATCCTCATAAATGAATTGTGTAACTACGTATAGCGGTCATCCAGCATGTTGATTACTGCCCCCTGCCCTGAATGTCTTTAGCATTATACGAATACGGTAAACGAAAACTCACCTAGCTACGTCATGGCGTGCTCATTGGATAAACATTAAGCGGTATGAAATATTCGAGCTGTAAGTTCGCATATCAGGCAAAGTGGGTACTTAAACTGCATATACTAGATTTCCGGTACTTGAAAGCCGAATAACCATATAGCCGGTTTTTAAAACAGGAATCACTTTGCTCTGGTTAAACAGTATGGCCGCTTTAACGGATATTTGCAGGTACTAATGGATGCTATACATGCCAATGCACTTCTAACCAGAAATAGTGCTTCTCTTTAGAAGCGCAGTGGTGCTCCATAAATACCACGCCGAATTATCAAGAAGCGCGTGCTTGTGCAAAGCTCTTGGTGAAGTAAGGATTATAGCCTTTCGCTGCTTGTAAGGCCTTGCTTTATTGTCGATACAACTGCGTGCATTTCAAATTTCAATTACGTGCACATGTCAGAATTTCTTTTACTGTCAAGATAACACCTTGTTTCCAGAAGTACGAGTGGCAAAAGACTTCAAAAGAATCTCCTTAAAATCATTATCATCATCATCATCATCATCATCATCAGCCTCTCTACGCCCACTGCAGGGCAAAGGCCTATCCCATGGATCTCCCATTATCCATGTCCTGTGCTAATTTGGCCGAATTTATCCCGGCAAACTTCCTGATCTCATCTGCCCACCTAACTTTCTGCCGCCCCCTGCTACGCTTGCCTTCTCTAGGAATCCACTCTGTTATCCTTAATGACCAACGGTTGTCTTGTCTTCGCATTACATGGCCCGCCCACGCTCATTTCTTCGTAATTTCTATTAATATGCCCCTAACACGCGTTTGTTCCGTAACCCACTCCGCTCCCTTCTTGTCCCTTTAGGTTACACCTACCATATTCCGTTCCATAGGTCGCTGCGTCGTCCTCAATTTAAGCTGAACCCTCTTAGCCGCCAAGTTTCTGCCCCGTAGGTGAGTACCGGGTGCTCCCTCTTTAATGTACCTGATTTGTAATCTGCTTTAAAAAGATTCTGTTTTTCATAAATTAGAGGAAACAAAATGTTATTCACATGGCAGAATGCTTACTGTGCCACAAAAGATGAACTGTCGTAAGTCAATGACAGTTGATGAGCGACTGATTTGGCGTCAGTGGGACATACCGAAGGTGATACCAAAAGTATTAGTGCTTGAACACAATTTACTTTCAGATGGCACAACATAATTCTTACATAACTGTGCCTCCCAATCCCCCATAGAGCTAGAATTTATAGGATTATCTGTGGAAGGAGCTTTATTCACGTACAGTAGTAGCACGCGGAAAAACCGGCACAGCGTCATCAGCTCGCGCTCTGGGCTCACACCTCTCGGTAAGGCAACACCTCTATTCAGTCATTCCAGCGACTATAGGCGGCGCGACGGTAGATCCAAAATGGCTGCCGAGACGGTGATAACTCAATCTCGCAAGCGTGTGCGTCTCGAGCAACAAAGCACGTCAGGCCCTTTAGTTTCGCTGCAGGCCATACTTTCTCTCGCTAATGAGACGCAAAGGTGTGTAAATGAAGGCGAAGCGACGTTCAACGCTGGGCACGTCGTTTGCTGCGGCATCAAGTCCAGTACAGACACCGAGGTCAGCGTCGAATCACTCTGCCTGCAGACGAGTGCGATCAAGGGCCCGCCGCACTGCGTGAACGTCACAGTACGTCAAGATACAGGCTCTGTAAAGGTCAGTATATCGCTGCTAGCCTTGAAAACGCTCACGGGCATGAATCCATATGTTTTGTTTTCGCAAACTGTAAACGCAATCGCATACCGGTAACAGATGTTTTTCGACCGCTCCTGTTTTCAACAAATCCTCTCGAGGAAGAGACAAAATTTAGCGCGTGTCGAAATTAAGAGTAGCCTAAAGCTGTGCAGATGAACTGAAACTTAGTGTAGCTGTCTGGCTAGGGACAATGTACTTGTGCCTGAACGTGTTTCAAGTTTTTCCATTCGTGTTTCGAGTTGTTTCCTCGCAGCTTGGTACTTGCTTTAAAATTTGTTGCTTTCTCGCGCAGAGCTCGTCTCGATTGCTGTAGACGAGTGCGATCACCTTTGTACGCGATTCCGTGTCATGCAAGCGTAGTACGAGCTTCGCAACTTATTTCCAGTGCCTCAGGTCGTTATGCCTGCCAAGTGCATTTTAATGATACCGTAGCAGTGGACTCTAGCCAGTTAGCTCCCCTCCCGAAATTTAGGCTGCGACCTTGTCTGACACTATCTTTTTTTTTTTTTAGGGAACATGCACATGCAAGGCAGGCCTTTCTGGAAAATGCAAGCATTTTTTTGCTACTTTGATTTACTTGAACCGGTAAGTACTTGCCTACACTGTCAAAATTATGCCCCCAGTAACTAAAAGTAAAGAGCAAGATAAACAATACCTGCCTTATCAATAACAGGTTTTCCATGAGAAAATTTTTAAAACATCTCCAGTAGTGCATAAGCCACTATGATTTGGTTGCTTCTAAGGAGAGATTGCATACAAAAATAGCAGCGGTCTGAAAGACTGACTTTTGTTTATCATTTTATTTTCCATATTCAGGACAAGCAAAGACAGCCTGGATTTACTCTCGTGCACAGACGTCCAGCAGCAGTGGGGCCGTACTGCCTCATCCTGCTTGTATGAGCCACGTCCAGTGAACACATTTTGCCATGTTCAACGACCAACACAGAAAGAGTTTCCTGAAGACATTCAAAAGGAAATTCTGAAGGAACTAATTGATGCTGCGCCAGAGTCTGCACTAGCTAAGCACAAGACACGTACTCGAAAGCCACACACACTACGAACAAGCAATGCTTCAGATGTTCCTCACATATATGAAACTTTATTTACGAAGGACCATGCAAACTCTCTTCTGAGTAATTATGCAAAGTTTCAATTCTTTGAACATGTGGGCAGTGAGATGACAATTTCGATCAAGAGGTTCTCTCTTGATATGCTAACAACAAAAGAGAGAGAATTTTACGATAATGAGGTGTGTGTAAGTGACGACAGAGCAAAACAGATATGTGAAAGCACATTGGATCAGCAGTGCACACTGTGGCAACTTGAGAGAAAGAAAAGGATAACTGGTAGCATATGCAGAGAGTTGTACACTTTCCACGAAACAGAAAGTCGCACATGGGCAGCAAAAATTGAAAGAATATATCAAAACCGCTCTTTTGCTGGCAACAAAGCAACAGCCTATGGTAGAGAAAATGAACCTCGTGCACTCCACGAGTATGAGCGACTGCAAAATGTTACAGTTAGCAGGCTGGGGCTCGTAGTTGTCCCCGAGGTGCCATGGTTGGGCTACAGTCCCGACGGTGTTATAATTCAGGGCAACAAGAGAATACTTGTTGAGGTCAAGTGCCCCGTGTTGGGGCAAGAGCAGAGCATCGCCGAGCTGGTACGACAAAAAAAACTGACGTACATAGTCGAACATGGAGAGAACTATGCACTGAAGCTTAAACACACTTATTACTCGCAAATTCAGCTGGGCCTCATGCTTTTAAACCTTGACCTGTGCCACTTAGTAGTGCACTCTAAGGTAGAAAGCTTGGTGATACCAGTGACAAAAGATGTACAGCACATGCGTGAACTGCTGGACAGGTTGCAATATGTCTATTTTAAGAAAGTGCTTCCCAAACTTGCAGACATAAGCAGGAGGTAAAGTTGTGTGCAAAACATGGCAAAGCCACGCCGCATCTACAAAAACGCATAAGATAGGGCGAACGACGTGTACTTAGGGTAAAACCATGCACTATTGTGTAGATACTTTATATTGAATTTATCGCCAGCGAACTATTTTGATGCAGGGGTGTGTGACCTGACTATAGAAGGATGCAACCTAAGTCTGCAGAAACTATTCCAGCATTTGCTTTGCCACACTTAATTGCCACAGAAAAATAAAATCAGTTGTTCATTCCTTCCTTGTATTGCTTTGTATCTTTAGTTCACTGGGCTTTGAACAAACCCTAAAAGGCTGAAATCAATACAAGGCCCTAGCACACAACGTGCCATTTGTTTATGATTTGGATTCAGCACCAAAGCGAAAACGGTCCCCTACTACAAAAATTTATCATCTGCCAATATTGGTGAACACAAGTTTGTCATGCCACATGCTACTGTAAAAAGTTGATCAATATGCGGCAGCATTTCCCACAATATTGTGCCACTAAACATTTTGAATATTTTAACTCTCTGTATAGCCCTTTCTACATGAACTCTAGCCCTCGCAATGTCAGCTGTTTTCAGGGCTTCAGCTTCAGAAAACTGGCTCTCCTTTCCTAGGAATGGGGGCCTAACAATGCCCACAGCACGAGATGCACATAAATCATCAATAAAAAAACCCCTGTCAACCATGATGTCGTCAATAAAAGACTCAAACTTGTCAAGAATGCCACAGCGTTCCGTGATGGCTTTATCCGACGCACGTCCACCAAATGCAGCACTAATAAATGTGATTGTACCTCCCGGACTGACACACACAAGAAATTTAACCGTATAGGTTGATTTGTACTGGGAGTACGTCAACAGACGACACGTCACACAACCTGATCGTTCAACTGCAACTTCAGTGCAGTCTACAACACCTCTTACTCTGCTGTACCTCTCAAAGTGCAAAGGTGTATTGTTCAACACCTCCTCTTTTGAGGGCCATTCAATGGCTGACTGAAAAATTGCAGCAAGAAGAGGAAGTGTGTGAACAAAATACCTGTGCACAGATGATGTACTGCATTGAAAGAGCACACCAACTGATGAAAATGAAATAGCATGCCTGAGAATTATGAACACTAACAGAACTCTATCTTTTGCAGTTGCTTCGAACTTGTTTTCTCTTTCGTGTCTCTCCACAAGCTGGACTACCTTGTTCAGAAGTGTCAGATTTGGAATACCGGTAAAGGCATTCAGTTTGCTATCCGTAGTGAGAAGTTCTGTTATCTTAAACTTCTGAGCCATGTCATGAGGTACGTTGGCCTGCGTTGCTTTGTCTGCAGTGGGTGGTTTCCATAATTGATGGACGAGATTTTGCACCTCTGCTTCTCTGTGTCCTGGAATGAAAAATTCAGTAGCAGCATTAATATTGGCTATGTTAGTTTACGTAATTAACCTAATTTGATGCCCAATGATGCTCCCAGCAGGTGCGTGGGTTGATGCACCAAGACTACCTATAGTGGGTAATGCCAATAAGTGGGAAGGATAAGGGATTGGGCAGCAAAGGGACAACGAAGAGCCAACATGCCATATTAGCATACAGGCAAGGACAGTTGGGGAAAGATCAGTCTAGATGGAAGTGATGTAGACATAGACATGCCAGGGTGGAGCTAACATTTGTCAGAATATGGCGAAGGAGGCAGGACTGGTGATGGAGACGGATGCAGCTCCGGAGCATGGGTAACATAATGCCACAGTAGATAGGAGTGATCTGCCTTGTGCAACAATTATCGTAATAATAACGACATATCTTACGTGCTGGCATCTCTTCCTTTTCTACATGGCTGCTTGGGCAGGAGCTTACTGCAGGAAGCCAGACCTGGACAGGTTGATCTGTGGTGCATGAACAAGGGGAAACATGGATGAATAGTTCTGTCAGAAAAGCATGTGCACTTGTTTACAAATTACTCATATGGAATGAACACAAAAATAACACAACCATGCAGTAACTTGTCGATGTGACGTGTCTTTTGTATGTCAACACGTTTCTCACCATGAACAAAAATTTTCAGCATTCTGTGCTTGTGACGCAGTTGTAAACAGGGTAACGAGGCACATCTAGCAACGCTTGCTAGGATGAGTACTCACCACAATTTTCGGATGCGCATGGAAGGACTGGGGGCACGCAGGCGCAAACTTCCTCCTGGGACACCGCTGGCGGTAAATCGTCTGTATTATTTCCTGCAAATTCATAATCCAGTCGCAGCCATGTCTAACACACCAATAGCGATACTTTAACATTTGTGACTGCCTTACAATACGTACCGCAGAATCAGTGAAACGCGTAAGCGTGGCATGCGTATCAAGCGCACGAATGCAATGACTCGGGGAACTACTGAACGTCGGCACCGCGAATAAAAACACAGATGAAGAACAGACAGAAATACTTTTCTAGCATATAAACAAGGAATTACAGTACGTACCACGGCTGGCCACTGTCACTTTCCTTCTGTTTGGTCTGCATTTGACTTGGGTTTCGTGCGTCCGTACAGGTACTTTCAGCGAAGGCACGACTCCTTTCTTCAACCGCGGAAGACGGGGTTTTAGGTTCCCATCTTGTGAAAAACCACAGCACAGCCAAACAAGGTTAACAACATAAGCACTGAACCACTGGATAGGTAAAAAAGAACTTACCAAGGTGGCTCCAGAAGTAGTCTTCCTGCTTGAAGTGTTCGCTGCAAACATACATATCGCCAGTGACTTTTTTGCCGATGCGCATTTTTGCAGCCCACAATTTCCGCAGTTTTTTGTCTCTCGGAAAGACATGGAGGCTTATCTCTCCTGCTACGGCACGGTTCGAGCACTGCGGCACGCTGCACATGCGATTACTCTTCGCTTTTTGCTTCTTTTGCGCGTCCATGACTACCGCGAGACCGAGCCGCCGAACTGCGTCGCACGTGGTTATCACCGGGTGACTGCTTCGAAGGATGGCCGCGTGGCGCCGCCTGCGTCGCTGGAATGACTGAATAAATCGCGAGTTCCCTCTTCTTCACTACAGTACCCCGCCGGCGAAACGAAGGCATACTGACGTGGCGCTAGGATACGTGAGTGATGTTACGGCTTGAGGCGGCTCATGTGAACTACCTGGCAACCAAATACCTGGCATTACAACCCGATAATGAAAAGAGGACATGTTCCCTTTTCATTTATTTTATGAGTGGCTTAAGCCCGTTATACCTGCGGGTGGTGCGGGCTCACCCCGCTTTCATTTAAGTCGTTTCTACTCTCGGGGGTTTTCACTTAGACCTGGCAACCAAGGCGGCGCTTGAACTTCATTGAGGCCGGCCATTCATTGAGGTAATAATGATAACAAGGCGGCCACAATTACATAAATGACGGGAGACGGGCACTCGATGACGCGATCAGGTTTGTGGTACTTTGGCGAAAACTTGGGACTGATACAAGGCGAGTGGAACGGAAGTCGGAGCCACGCGTGGGGGCCAGCGGCGAGAGTCTCCGCCAAGAGAAGCGGTCATGGCGATCTTTTTGAAGGGCTTGCTTTTCCGAAGTGAACGAGCGGGCCAGCTGACGGCACTCTCCGGCATACTTGGCAATTTCAGAAACATGGCTTGATTCGGGGGCGTCCGGTCGATACGGCAGAATGGTGCTAGGTGTGGTGCACGGCTCACGGTCATATGTAGAAGACAGAATGGAGGAAAGGCTGTGGTAGGTACACTGCCTCGTAATTTTATAGGCGTAAGTCAAGGGAAGATTGACGTCCCAGTTGGAGTGGTCGGAATTATTGAACATTGCACGCATGTCACCCAGCGTTCAACTGAAACGCTCCGTTAGACCATTTGTCTGATGGTTGGCGGAGCCGCCGATACGTCTTCAGACCACCACCACCAGCATGCTGAGCATCAGCGTGAAAGTATGCAGAATGCTGGACCTAATGTGGTTGGGGATGACTAAAAGCCATTTGCGACCATCCGTATTATAATTGCGCTGATATAACAGTTTTCCCCATATCGCGAAAAACGTGGCTTGGCGGCGAAGACCGCGCGGGTGTGCATAAGTTGAGAAGCCGGAAAAACATTTAGAAGAGAGGCAATTCAATGGTATTTCCGCCGTTCAGATGGCATGTCTGGGACGCTGAGTGTAGCTAAGGAAAGGTCCCCGGGTGAGTGCGGCTTTTTATTCGATTTCACTTGTGGTCACAACAGTGCATCCGCGTCAGAATGCTTTCGTCTTTATCGGTGCATGACGCGAATGTCAAATTCCTGAAGGCGAACAGCCCAACGCCAAAGGTCATTTAAGGAAGCCAACCAACAGCGAGCCTGATGATCGGTCACCACGTTAAAATCCCGGCCTTATGAATATGGAGCAAATTTCCTTATTTGTCAGACAATTGCCAAACACACTTTTTTTAGTGACGAGCTATTTGCTCCCCTCTTCGTGAGCGCCCGACTTGCATAGGCGACAACATATTCTGAAAAGCCGAGCCTACGTTGCGAGAGGACTGCGCCCATGCCCACGGCACTGGCGTCTCTGTGAACTTCGATAGACGCTGTCGAATTGTAATGCCGCAAAACAGGTGCCGGTGTAAGTAGTCGCCGCAGTGTGGTGAATGAAGGCTTCTTGGCCGGCTTCTGTACACTTTAAAAGGGCACCAGAGCCAGAAAGTAGTCTCGTAAGCGGTGCTGACTCAGGCGATGTTCGGGACAAACTGGCGGAAGGAAGAACACTAGCCCACTAAGTTTCGTAATTCACTATGGTGGGCTTTGGAAACTCGGCGACAGGGTGCAATTTATCAAGATTCGGAGGAATTACGTCTTACGGTACAATGTGACAAAGCATGGTTAGCTGGCTAACCTCGAAGCGACATTTCTTCAGGTTAAGCTGAAGGCCTGCGTTGGCAAGACACCAGAGATTCGTGCGAAGGCGGTCAGTATGCGCAGCGAAATCGGAGGACAACACGATGAATTCATCAACTTAGCATAAACGTGTCTGCCATTTTCAATCCCTTAAAGCGCTGTCCACAATTCTCTCGAATGTAGTTCGGGCTTTGAAAGCCCGGATGGAACCATCCGGTCTGATCTGACCGGACTCTGGTCGCCCAGAGTCAGCGTTCATCACACCGGATAGAAACCGTCCGGTGTGATGAACGCTATCTGTGGGCGATCAGAGTCATTGGAATTTGGCAGTAACCCGATCGCAAGTCTAGGAAAGAATAGAACTCGGCGCGTTGCAGACAACCGAGAGCGTCGTCTATTCGAAGAAGACCGTCAGCATCTTTTCTAGCGTAGTGAAGAGGAATGCCTAGCGCCCCAGGCGTAAAGCGAAAGCTGCGCGACACCCGAGCTCGAGATTGGTGACCAGAACGCCAAGACGCTGCCTGCTGTTCTTTGGTCCAGTTAATATCTCGCCTTATATTTTGGTGCAAGGTGGTGCGGTTTTTCCCACCCTAGAATTAAGAAGCCGTACTCTTCCGTCTGTCATGCCCGACGACGCTAGCCAGGCACCCCAAAGGCTTCGCCACCTCTGCTATGTGCCGGTGTCCATCGTCAGCGCGATCCTGAGATCTTCCGCGGTACAGAGGAAAAACATGTTTGCTATCAGTCCTGACAGCGAGGCTGCTCTGTTATCGTTGATAGTGACGTAATTGGCAACGCCTTCAAGTTGCTGGTTTCATGACCGAGCGGTGAGGACAGTCGTTCATTCGTAACCTATGTAAAGATTAGGTCATTCATCACCCATAATCACATCATGTAAGTGACACTACATGATCCTTGACTATGCACTCATGCAATTGCTTCTTTCCTTTTGCTTTTCTCTTTCCACTTCGCAATACCGAAACGAAACCGCGGCTGCCGAGATCTAACCCTCAACTTGCAGCTTAGTTTAGGAGGCGTCTTTAAGACATCAAATTAAAGAACTATTGGCGTTACATGCATTATAAGAACAGTGCTATTGAAACTCGCCGGAATACGTTGAGTTGGACCTCGTCGTTGTAGTTGCCACGCAAGAAGGAAAAACGAATCCAGTCTTGCCTTTATCTCACTGCTACATGGCAGCGAGTACGTGAAATTCATGATAGCGACGAGTTCAATCTACAGTAATTACTTATCACATGTTAGTGACTACGTGAAATAAAGTGTACATAAATTTTCATCCAAGTTGCAGGTTCGACCGTGCAGCCTTGGCGCGATTTCCAGACCGTGAAATGCAAAAGAAAGAAAGAAAGAAAGAAAGAAAGAAAGAAAGAAAGAAAAAGAAAGAAAGAAAGAAAGAAACACGAAAAATGTGTGCATGAGTGCACGGTGAAGGGTCACTTATGATCAGCGAATAATAATAAAGTGTCGCATCACTGCAACAAAGCTTATTATTCTTAGCATCAGTAAATTCACAGCCCTCCCAGTTGCATCACGATTAACAACAGCTCAGCTGCTACGGTTTTTACGGCAAGCAACCGGCTTCAATATTTTCTCATTTCGTTTAAAATTAATCTGATATGTATAGAAATACAAACTCGTGATATCGAGCATGGCTTTGTTAAGGATGCACAGAAAGTGAGTGCATACTGCGAAATCAAAGTGAACACTTATGCCCGAAGCCGCTGGCGACGAAAGTGCACCGCGTAACCGATGATTGATTGATTTCTGGTGTTTCACGTCCTAGAACGACGATCGGAAAATCTCGACCGCCTCGGGTTCTTGAACGTGCACTCACGTCGCACACTACAATGGCATCAACATTCCGCCCCCAAAGAAATGCGCACGCCGCGGCCGTCGGATCTGCAGCCGTGTACCATACCCGCTAGATCACAGCGGCGGAGTGTAATGAGGCGTCTAGCAGCCCAGCGAGAGTGCCTGCGCTAAGGAACACCATCTCCTGTGGCACTCTTAAGAGTGCCACAGCTTGCACCGGGTCGCAAGACCGTGCACTAGGAGTTTGTGCATTGACGAGTGGAAACAGTTAATGTCACTGCTATACTTGGTGAGAAGCTTGCCCCAATCACAAATCAAGAGTGAGTGAACGACCGCAACGAGGCGCCGTAGCCTTGTACATCTCTCACTTTCTGGCATTCGATTAAGGATGGAGGACAGAGATGCTGACACCCGCTAAGACGGCCATGCTATAAGCTGAACAACTACATGGGGCCCGCTCTCGCTCGGCGAGTTCCCTCTTCTTTATGCCGGGACAGCTAGTGCGCCGACAGCCCGCTCACTAAATACAGAAAATATATAACGTAATCGACTTCATACTTTACGCCACTGCTTCCTCCCAATTGCACCCCGCGCCTAGAAACACGGTTAATCATAATGAGCATCCATGTGAAGGATCGGGGGTTCAGTGTTAAAGGGCAACTCCCGTGATTTTTCGGTGTACACCGATCTTAATGAAATTTTCAATATGTATCCCCTCGGCACTGTAATAATATATTCCAAACCAGGCGGTTGCAAGTCATTTAGTTTTTCTGGAAACGAATTTTAAAATCTTTTAGCGGATTCCCCTGCGGGCCACCCTATGTTTTTGACGTCATCACCTTCAACACAGCCTTCCCGAGCCTGCGGGACTTCAAAAGGAAAACGGCGGTACTTCAGCATTCAAATCGTCGCTGTCAAGTTAAGAAAAGCTGGCACAACTCAATACATCGTCGGATGACCTCGCCACTGTGATTTTTCTCCATATTTCTGAGGGCGGGAAGGCTGTGGCGTCAGCGCATACGCTGCAAGAAGTGTCTACCCGTTTCGGTTTCGGTTTGAACACGCCTTTCGGTCGCTTATTTAAAATAATTGGTGCATTTCAGAGCAAATTGAACCACCCTGGCTGCTACAGGACTATCCGTACTATTCGAAAACACTGACATCAGAACACGGTGAAAAAACCGCCGGAGTTGCCCTTTAACACACGCAGATATCCTTTCCAGAGAATATGCCGCAGGTTAGGCAAACAAGCAAAGTGAGCTTAACGAACATGTCTCTCTACGCTCGCTATTGTTCCTCTATTAATTTCTATGCGCACAAGCACACAGGTATGACAAATGCATTATGAAACACACGTCCCGCACTCTAAAAACAGAGTGCTGGGCACTCACTTTGGGGGAGTCCCAAAATTCTTGTCCCAAATTTAACTCGCTTTTCCACAGTAGATCAAGCCCATTTTATGCAGAGAACAGTAAATCCCTTGAGGCTTGACCTTAGCACTCCACGTGACATGGTACCGGCACTCTCCCCAAACAGTAGTAGGACGACTCCGAAGGGGATTCGAGCCTTGAAGAAAGCTCTACTACCCCACAAAGTGGGTGGTAGTACTCACCCAGAGGGAGTATGAGAGACAAAAAAAACGAACACTGCGTTTTTCGAGCACGCTACAATAAGCAGGCGTTTAAGTACTTCACATCGAACACACAAAATGCAGATTGACATGACTTAAGGCACATACACGCCATCAAAACCTATTGTTGAGCGAGTTGGTACATTTTTAGGACCTAAAGTCACCCGCGCAACCAGACGACGCAGAAAGAAAGACACGGACACACGAGCGCGGACACAGGAGCGCGCCGTTCCGCGCTCGTGTGTCCGTGTCTTTCTTTCTGTGTCGTCTGGTTGCGCCGGTGCCTTTAGGTCCTAAGAACATACACGCCAATCGTAGAACCGCTGCAAAGCACACAATCCACAGCACACACGAGATACACAGTCTTACACTGAAGTTCCGTAAACATAACCCGTATACTTGACTTGCTATGTAGCGCCAGTGGCAAAATACTGTTCTACGTAATTAAACAAAAAAGTATGCAGGTGTATATTTAGCGCTGGCTCATAAGTAGCCGTTCGCCACACAGATCTGCTAATCAAAACGCGCGGAATATAAAATGTCTTTTAGATTAACGCATCCCAATTATGAGCTCGCTATCTATTTTACGAGGCAAACTAACGTTCACAGTACTGATTGGCGAAGATGTAAAATGCACCTGAGCAAGCGAGTACGAACATAATAGCGGCCGAATTTCATCAACGCCACCCGGGTGCTCCGCTAGCACCCGCTTCTTTCCGACGGCGTCCCTTTTCGAGTCCGTCGAGCACGTCTGTATGGCGAACAACCGCTGGCGATCACAAAATACAGACTCCTCGTTATACTTCGCACAAATGAAGTTTAGGTCTCTACCATCAGGAGTGTCTAGGTATGCTATGCTGTAGTAAGGCGAACCACTTTGGCCACACAGACTACGGTTTCGTGCGAAATGTGCAAGGAAAGCAAATTCGCAAGACGCATACTCTAAATCATATGAGAATATTTATTTGAATGGAAGCCAATAAAACGCATGCACATTGAGCACAATAACGGGTAAACTGCGCAACGCTTTGCATCGTGGTACCATTCTGCATCAGATTGATGCTCATGGCGGTAGCACACCAACACCTAAAATATCAACATGCCAATACATAACGTTTGACATCTACTGTCAACGTTAGATTGAGTGCACAGCATACAATCAAACCTCACTACTGCTTTATCAAAATCAACCAGGCAAAATGTCATGTCGGAAGCTAATGATTCAACTCGTGCACGTCAGTGTCATTTCTGCGTCCACTCAAGCTTTAACTAACGGCCAGATGTATTTTTTGTGCTCATAAATGCTACTACAGCCTTTCTGATCATTTGACCTGTGGTTATTTGCGTGGGTGTCCAGCCGTAGAAGAGACAGAGCTGCCTTATGATCTTTACTCCAACGTTCTACACTGGCATGCCAGGCACATGAGTGATCATGCATGAGTTTCTTCATAAATACATATTCTATTCACTTCTGTAGGCATGTGTGAGAATACCGTCCTGCCAATCAGACTGAAGTTTTTAAGCCCTGTCCACCCGGACACTGCTTATCAGAAAGAGCTTCTATTATCAGTACGTTTAATCTAGGCCCTGATTCACATTTCACTGTGAGTATACAAGCATCTTTAGTACTGGGTTTATTCTTGGTTGCTGCTGAAGAGTCCACGGCAGATAAAAGAAGACGACAAATTGAGTGTAATATTTGCCGCCATGCTTTTGACGGCCAATATGCCTCATCCAGAGGCAAAATTTGGCCGCCCTAGGTCATTCAAATCGCGGGTTTTGTCGTGTTGGTGCGGGCTGCAGTAACCCAGCGACCAACACCCGTCCACGATCAAAGATCACACGGTGATACGCAGTTCTCGGGAGGCACAAACCGACTGGCCCCCGGCGTTTATTTCCGCTCGTATTTGTAGGCTCACCGACGCCACAGCCCCGTGGCTTCCGCCAGCACAGATACACAAGATAAGACAGCGCATTGCGACTTAGACTGCGCGCCAACACTTATCAGTACATCCCCCTTTTTTTTATTTGCAAACCATTTCGCATTATGCTGAGGAACACAAAATAATGGAGGGGGGGGGGGGCTGTATGGCCTATTACAAAAAGCAAAAATAACTCGCGGCATAACAAACAATACCTTCATCCAACTCCTTCATCAATACCCCAACGCACTGGACGTTTGACCAGTCTGCCCGCTCTGGTCACATATCCTGTTGCCGAGGGAACCTGAGTAGCAGCTAATGAGGCGGCGGTATTTTCACCTCGCGGTTCAGCATGATCATCGGAGTCTGGGAACTCGTAGCTTCCTTCAGGTTTCCCCCGTTTTGGCAGATGGTTCAGCATCCTTCTGTAACGCCTTAGCGTGATGCCGTCATCAGTTTTCACCACGTAAGACCTGGGTGTACCTGCCGCTGCAACTACCGTGGCTCTGGTTTGCATGTCGGTCACCCAGACCGCATCGCCAGGGTTGAGTTCCATAAGTTGTCTGGCTCGGTGGCGTTTGTTAAAATACCGCGCTTGCCGCTTCTTTTCAGCGCCGTCTTTTGCTTTGACGTCCAAGAGACTAGACTTGACTGGGTCACGCAATCGCGGTACCGTGGGAACACGGGTTCGAAGGCGCCGGCCCATTAGAATTTCCGCAGGACTGAGCCCGACAATGCCGGGTGTCGCCTTGTAGGCGAGAAGAGCCAAGTATGGGTCCTCGGATTTGAGCACAAGGCGCTTAATCGTCTGCACCATTCTTTCAATCTCCCTGTTAGCTTGCGGATACCTCGGGCTTACGGTGATGTGACTAAAGCGATAGTCATTGGCAAATTGCTCAAACTGGGAACACGAGAACTGTGGGCATGTTATCTGTCACCACTGTTTCCGGAATACCGTGGCGTGCAAAGATGCTTTTCATTCTCTCGATTACAACAGCCGCATTGGTGGAAGGAAGCAATGCCACTTCCGGATAGCCTGACAGATAATCTACCACAACAAGATAGTGATAGTTCTTAATAAAGCAAAGATCTGCCCCCACTCTCTCCCATGCGAAACTTGGAGAGGGGGTTGAAATCAAAGGCTCAGAATTTTGCGGTGCGTACCGCACGCATGTCTCACACTCTTTCACCTGTCGTGATAGTTGTTTGCTAAGGCCTGGCCACCAAACCAACACCTTCGCCAGCGCTCGACTTCTCGAAATGCCTGGATGCCCATCGTGTAGCTTTCTTAAGATTTCTTTTTGCAAGCACGGAGGAACGATAAGCCTCGTACCGTTTACGAGCAAGCCTTCCCACTCGGTTATCGTCCCTCTATCTTGCCAGTACGGCGTCACATGAGAAGGAAGGTTTGGTTTTGCTGGCCAACCCCTGCGGCATAACGCGCGCAACGATTTAGAGACAGGATCGGCTTCTTGAGCCCTTTTCACTCTTTCGAACAGGTTGCTACCGGTTTTCAAACCTTGAATGCACGATTTAGCGTATGACGACACTTCGCCCACGGAAAGTTCTCCGCATAAACGCCTGCATTTCTCGAGCGGTGCACGCGAAAGAGCATCCGCTGTGACAAGGCATTTTCCGGGAACATACACGACTTGAAACTCATAACGCATTAGCCGTAGCCTAAAGCGTTGTATCCGTGGGGGAAGCACGTCAAGAGGCAGCTTTCCTAGCAACGACACCAGAGGTCTGTGATCAGTTTCAAAAACAGCCCCGAGTCCTCTGATGTACTCACCGAATCTTTCAGCAGCCCACGTCAATGCCAGTGCTTCCTTTTCCACTTGAGCATAGCGCTGCTCTGCTTTCGTGAGCGCTCGAGAGGCAAACGCTACGGGTCGTCGTTCACCATTACGCTGCGTCTGGAAAAGGACAGCCCCGACTCCGTAAGAAGAGGCGTCTGCTGAAAGAATCCTTGGAAGTCTAGGATCATACAATGCCATGCACTTAGCTGAGCAAATTAGGTCCTTCAGGTTTTCGAAGGCAGTGTTCTGTGCAGGGCCCCAAACCCATTCGGTTTCTTTCACCAACAGCGCCCTTAGAGGGGCTGTTACGTGCGCTAAGTTAGCCAAAATCTTCCTAGATGGTTGGCCATGCCTAAAACACTGCGTAACTCTGTTACGTTGCAGGGAGGCTCTAGTTTCTTTACGGCCTCAATTTTCGCAGGGTGCGGCTTTACTCCTTCTGTGCTCAGGGGATGGCCTAAGAAGGAGATTTCATTCACCCCGAAGACACACTTCGCTTTGTTTAAGGTGACGTTATTTTGAACCAGCCTAGCAAGAACATCTGTGAGCCTCGCGTCGTGCTGCTCTTTAGTGTCACCAAAGACAAGGATGTCGTCCATGAGGTTCACTACGCCGGGAGGCCCTGCAGTATTTCGGTCATGCGCTTTTGAAAGTATTCCGGTGCAGAAGTAATTCCAAAAGGCAGCCTCGTGAAACAATACCGCCCAAAAGGAGTTATAAATGTGGTTAATTCCTCCGAGTCCTTTGCTAGGCGAACCTGGTGAAAGCCTGAATTTGCGTCTAGTGTTGTGAACCACTTAGCCCACGCCAATGAACCTAACGCTTGATCAACAGTCGGTAGCGCAAACCTTTCCCTCAAAACAGACTTGTTCAGCTGCGTCAAGTCGACGCACACCCTGACCTCTCCGGAGGGTTTTACGACGGGCACGATACCGGCGCACCATTCGGTGGGGCCTTCGACTTTGCGAATGACAGCCATGTGCTCCATTTCCTCAATTTCTTTTTTGACCTGTTCTCTTAGTGGAATCGGTATCCTGCGTGGTGCGCATATAGCAAAAGCGACGGCTTCAGGTTTCAGCCTTATACAATATTCCCCTGGCATCGTGCCAAGACTGCTGAAAGCTCGTGAGAGGAAGGCCTCATAATTTGTCTGTTTGCTCACAGGCTCCACAAACTTAATTACGCCTAATGCTTCGAGAGCAGGCAAACCGAGCAGAACGTTGCGCAAAGCACTAACAACATAGAACACCTGGCGAGAAGTTTTCCCCTTCCACTGAACTTCTGCCTCGTACTTGCCCAAAACGTCAAGACGGGCCCCACTGGCTCCCGTGAGCACCTCGTCTGCCTTACTTAGTTTGGTGGGTAAACCAGGAAAAGACTGCGGCACTACCGAAACTTCGGCGCCCGTATCCACCTTGACAAAAACTGGCACATCATTAACTCTTACAAGGACAAATCGCGACCCCGCGCTAGATGCATTGACAGTTCCCAAGAAAACGTCGCTAGAGTCCGTGTGTACTGAAGAGACCCGTACCTGTCGTCGTTGCGAAGTCTTCTTGAGACACACCTTGCTGAAATGTCCTTTGATAGCGCAGTTGTGGCCCTTCTGTGCCTTTGCTGGGCAGGCAGTCCTCGCATGGCCGCGGCCCCCGCAGAAGTTGCAGCGTGAAACTTGATTTCCGGAGACTTTTCTGCTGGCTCCTCTGATGCCCGACGGCGTCAACTCCCACCTCGCCGCACTCCTGGAACGAGGAAACGCTGCCAGCACCTTCCGCGCCACGAAGCTCTTCTTGTTGCATCTGCACCGTTTCCTTCAGTCGCGCCTTCGCTATATAGCGCCGTTGCCAGAGTCAGCTTGCCGTCCATTTGAAGAGACTCTGAGAGCTTCTCGTCCCGAAGACCGACAACGAACCGGTCCCTCACGAGGCGTTCCTTGCAGTCGCCGAAGTCGCACCGGTCCGCCAGAACATGTAGCGCAGTCATGAAGTGGTCGACGGTTTCTCCGGGCATCTGCTGTCTCCTGTGGAAGCGAGCGCTCTCATACACCAAGTTGCGGTCCTTGACGAAGTACTCGTCGAACCTCTTTTTGACGACGTCAAACTTCTTCGCATCGTCCTCCGAAAGGTTGAACGTTGAAAAGATGTCCCTTGCTTGTCGTCCCATGGTATAGAGCAGGGCGCGCACTTGCGCCTCCTCCGAGCGCTCGTTCAGGCCAGACGCGAAGCGATAGTCGTCGAACGTCTGTATCCACGCCGGCCACTCCGACGCGTTGTCGAAGTCCAGCTGCGGAGGCTGCAAGAGGCCGTGCGCTGCAGAAGCCATGGCGCTTCTCGCTTGACGACGACTCGTTTCTAAACGTGGGTGTCTCGACTCGTTAACTTTCTGACACCATGTCGTGTTGGTGCGGGCTGCAGTAACCCCCGACCAACACCCGTCCACTTTCAAAGATCACACGGTGATACGCAGTTCTCGGGAGGCACAAACCGACTGGCCCCCGGCGTTTATTTCCGCTCGTATTTGTAGGCCCACCGACGTCACAGCCCCGTGGCTTCCGCGAGCACAGATACACAAGATAAGACAGCGCATTGAGACTTAGACTGCGCGCCAACACTTATCAGTACAGGTTTGATTTCTGTCGGCGGCCGTACCTCGATCGGGAAAAACAAAATAATAGCAAGTTATTTAGGCTTAGGTGGACGACAAAGAACCGGATGCGGTTAGTATTAACGGACGACTATAGACGACTGCCTAATAACCGTATATCGAGCCCAATGCAAGAGAACCTCAAGGGAGTACGGAAGTGCCTTTTCAGACTGCATAACCGTGCAATTCCTCAAAAAGTACAATGACGGCCGACGGAACAATGCTGTACAAAGCATGCATATAAGCATAAAATTACAGTACGACGTAAGTTGACTTTCCACCGCATATGTGCTATTCATTAGAGGTTGCCGTCATTCCTCCACGAGGGTGGGCAATCCTTCTCTGGTGAGGGAGCGCATTACCGGCTGTGATCTCCACCACCAAACCGCACCCCGCACCCTCTGCAACGATCACTGGCCAGGCCGCCATTGACCTCCTACCCTGGCAGCGTTTAAGACGAGAACTGTATCTAGCGAGGCGAGACTAGAGCTGCTGCTTCAGGAATTAGCCAGCTATAAATGGGAGAATGAATGGTAGCTTACCATTGTCTCTGAAGAGAGAAGTGTGTAGCTGCTGCATCTTACCGGTACTCACGTACGGGGCAGAAACTTGGAAGCTAAGATACTTCAGCTTAAATTGAGGACGACGCAGCGAGTTACGGAAGGGAAAATGGTAGGTGTAACCTTAAGGGAGAAGAGGAGAGCGGAGTGGGTTAGGGAACAAACGCGTGTTAGGGACATATCAATGGAAATTAAGAAGAAATGGGCGTGGGCGGGCCATGTAATGCGAAGACACAATCGTTGGTCATTAATGGTAACAAAGTGGATTCCTAGAGAAGGCAAGCGTGGCTGGGGGCAGTAGAAAGTTAGGTGGGCAGATGAGATCAGGGAGTTTGAAGGGATAAATGGAGCCCAGTTAACACGAGAAAGGAATAATCGGAGATCTATGGGAGAGCCTTTGCCCTGCAGTGGGCTTAGACAGGCTGATGATGATGATGATGATGTAATGGGATGCTTTAATTATGGGAAACTTGGATGCTAAAATACACAAGAATCGCACCAGAGACATGCTACTTGGGAACCATGGCATGGGAGACAGCAATAACAGAGCATAAATCTGCGCACCACGAATGTCTTCTTCAGTGAATGGGAGAATAGGAGTGGACTTCGGGGAGCCCGAATGGAGAGCATAAATGTTAAGTAGTTCGTACTTTGCAATGAACATGGACTCGAGCAGGATTTGGAAGTGCTCGGAAGAGTGAGGCGCGAGTTCTATGGTTTATTTTGGAATGAAATGTTCCTTTACAGAACATTTTCCATATGTGTACAGGCATAACAGACCCTCTACCTTGTATGTTCACGAAAAACCGCCAATTGCTGTGTGACCGTGGCATGGCACTTTAACGTACCTTTGCACCTTAAAAACGCATCTTAACGCGTTTTAATAAATGGGCGTGGGCATGGCATGCAATGCAAAGGCTGGAGGAGAACTGTTGGTCAAAAGGACATGTTGCTGAGCTATTTGGTTCATTACTTGAAACAAGAGACGCGAGAGATAGACAGGACAAGAGACCAAGACAAGAAACAACATACACGGGCAGTCCTGGTTGTTGAAGGTGAAAGGACTTCTGGTGTCATCAGAAAATCGCAACATGTAGGGATACATCTATGGGAATGTTTTCGTGCTTGCGCTTGGCATCAACGCGATTGTCGTTAGAATACCTGACTCATTTGTCACGCAAGAAGGTCTTGCTGACACTTTGCTGTGCATACCGCTTTACCCAGAATGTCACTGTGAAGGCCCTCGACATATCTTCGCAAACGCGTTAATGAAACGCTTGTAGTGTCAGGTGCGAAATCGCCATTTAAAAACACGATTCCAGCACATTTCCAGTCAAACATAGCCATTGATTCAAGGATGTTTCTTTAGTGAGGTACACATTGTTTCCTTTGCCAAAAACCAGAAGCCATGTGGCCATGTGTTATTAGGGTACCGGAATGGCGTCTTCTACAGAGCAAACTGTCACAGGTTCATTATAGTGACCGAAATTTACGGCAATGGTATCCGGTGCCGCTGGTGCCGATAACCGCTCTCAGCCTGAATGTGAAAGAAGAGTCTCTCTGGATTTGAACCGAGCTCAATAATACCGGTGCCACTACAGCCTCGACTGACGTTTACCACTTCAATATGCAACTTGCATTCTCACCCACATATCTAGTATGGCTAATTACATTCCAGATCAGCCAGCGCTTTCTTGGTCACCATAAATATTGCAAGACGACAAAACAGCGCAGTACAACAGGACAAAGGGAGAGCACAGACACGGGCGCTGTGTCTGTGCTCTCCCTTTGTCCTGTTGTACTGCGCTGTTTCGTCTTCTTGCAATCATGAACCAACCAGCCCAAATGCGCGCCCTTATACACCATAAATATGCCTCTAAATGGTCTACATGTTTGTTTATATCCAAAACTCGCTGGGCCCGTTTAGTTTCCTTTCTAAAAATTTTTCTGAAATTTTATGAATCGATTTATTCGCTGAGTGAGATTAAAGGCCCCGAAACTCAATGTTATCTACATGGTCTATATTGAGATGCAGCTGTTAATATTTTGCCTATTCCCGCTAAAGAACTAGCTCACTGTAGAAATAATCAATTTTTCAATTACGCGAATGTTTCAGACAGTTTTGTGACACGGTTTCCTTCAGGAATAAAATTGCCGGAAGCTGTAAAGGGCGACATTTTATTCCGCATTGTTAATCAACTCAGAGGCGCAAAAAATCTGCACCCGTGCAGCCTCGTAGACGTAGTAGTACATAGTTCAAGGGAAAGTAGTCGCGAGAACGAAGTCTCAACAGGTAGTCTAAAAAAATTGGCCGCGTATATCCGTGCTTCGCTGCAAATGTCGTCGAAAGACGATAGCCTTCTACCGGCCGTAATACATGATGATGATGATGATGATTGTGGTTCCGTTAGGAAAGGACGCTAATTTCTGCAGCCCATGTAGGGAGCACGGCTCCCTACATGGGCTTAACCTGGGGTTCTTTAACGTGCACTGACAACGCATAGTACACGGGCCTCTGGCATTTTCGCCTCCATCGAAAATGCGACCGCCACGGCCGGGATCGAACCAGCGTATTTTGGGTGCCGGTTCGCGTGTTTCTATTTCCCCGAGGAGTTGCGCAAGCGAGAGGGAAAACGAAGAGACGCGATGAGAGAAAGGGACCGGCCGGAGTGGCGGGCGGCCGTTCCGCAGCCTTCTGTTCGGCACGAGCGTTAAGGTCCCTCCATAATTTTTAAGGTAGCGACATCTGCCGCGCGCGCCACCTAGAAAGTTCCTGTAGCAGACGACGCCCAGGTTAAAGCATGTCATTCAGCTGGCGGAAAAATATCTGCACATGCTAGGAAATGAAAGCTACTGATGCCTGACTGTGATGGTAGCCGAAATAAGGGCCCAAAATGGTAAAGCTGTGCCTTTATTTCAAATAAATATTGAAAAAGAGAGCGGAAAAAATGTTTGGTCGCCTAGATTCGGCATGTTTACGTCTCGTATATTCGCGCTCGTATTACATTGCATTTTGCAACCTAAATTGCCTGCATATAATTAAAAAAAACGGAGGCGTGTTGATTCGCTTTCATTTCACAAAGCTGTCGAAGCTCTTGACGGTAAACAACAAAGAGCTCTGACCGACGACAACCCGAGGCGAGTTTATCCGCCTCGGGTTTATCTGCCCATGGCGCCTGCCTTGGTCGTTGTGTCAGCGGTACCTTGGAGACTGCGTGAGCTTAATCCGATTGCTCTCCGCCCTTCTTGCTCGTAAGTGTGGTGTGTACATACAGCGGTCACTGCGGTCGAAGAATGCATCCAAATAAGAAGATTGATAGCCATCCGGACCGAGAAAATTTCGACATGGCGTTGCTGAAACGCGATCTTCGCTGAAAGTAAACATCCTGCGCACGTTTGTGGAAACTAAAATGTAGTGTAAACGAGTGCGCCAACAGTCTTCTTGTCACTGCGTGCGGCGATTGCCCGACCACTAGGGTGTGTGTTGCTATTCTGTGCAACGAGTCAACGCAAGTGTCGTGACATTCCAAAGCGGCGTTATTGATCGTGTCATCGCCGATCGTCGAATTTGCTCGTGTTGCAAACGCGACCTAACCGCGCGGAACACCATGGTGTAGTCAAATTTCCTCGACAAGGCATCTTGTGTGTGCGTGTGTGAATGCGGTTGTATTCCTGATACGAGCAACGTCGCTACGTAACCTTGAATCACCGCGTGGATTTGTAATGGTGTGTTTATACTTTTCGATTTGCTTTTGTGTCTCCCTGAAGCGGACAAGCTTCTCAAGAATTAAAGATCCTTAAATGAACCGCCCGCGAATTGGCCTAGTGATTGCTGCATTTTATTTTGCTGGCAATTTTATATCGCTTCTGATGTTTTTCTTATGTTAGTTCGTAGCTTGGTGCTTTTCATCAGTAAAATGGCATTGCTGCTTACCGAGACATTTCGTTTAGTATCCGAGGGTGAGGGTAACCTGACAGTAACAGAGTAAACAGTTGTAGGCAATGTACTTCGATATAGTTACATTATTTGGTGGCCAGTGGCTGTGGCTATGTGGTATTCATTTATTTATTTATTCAAGATACTGCCTGTAAGAATGCCATACTTCAGGCAGCTGTGAATGATACATACAGGAAATGCAGTTATGGCCAGTAGCAGTGGCCATGTGGTATTTATTTAAGAACATACAGTTAGTCCGAATGCCACAATTTAGGCAGGGTCAGCAATACAATGGGAATAACACAATACAAGAAATACACAACGCGTACAGAACAATATTAAATATAGAACAGATCATAATGTAGGAACTAGAGTATTATTCGTTTAAAACAAGAGCCCGAATGATACACAAACCAAAACAAAGTTTCATGATACCACACAATTATCACTACACGAGTAGTACAGTAACAGCAACTACCACTTAAATACCATAACGGCTGGACATATACACATGCCGCCTTGCAGAAGCTGAACAAAGTTTTTCACCTATCCATCCATATACACATGCAGCACAAAAATATAACGACACTAAGTAGTACAACAAGGACGTCAGGTTATGCTTGCAGACAAAAGCTGCGGAACATGCCACCCACAACGCAAAGTACAGGGTAATGCAGGTACTTACTAGTATATTTAATTCCACATGCAATGCACAAAATACACTTAGGATATGCTTCCAAGTGAACAAAAGGACATCACATAATGCTGGCACTGAACAGTAAGGGTAGCTTAAATAACTATTAAAATGCAAAAACAAAAAACAGCTACACTTACAGTAGTACAAGAGATACTATAAATTTTACACAAACTTTTCTACCAGCACTACCTAATATGCTATCTGCAGCAACATGCATTCCAATGCTTCGGCTCCCACACTTCTGTGAGCTTTGAATTTTTGACATAAGCAGATGGTTCTTCTTTTTCACGAGAATCGAGATTCTAGTTCTTAAAAACGTGGCAAGGAGTTTGTCCGAAATGCAGTGGCATGTAGGGAAGCAATTGCCCAAGTACAGGGAACTCTGAATGGTACTCTGAAGTTTAGATGCAGAAACTCTGTTTACAATCAATGCTTCTTCATTTAAGCGTACATAGTTTTCAGCAGTTTCTATTAACTTCAAGACAGCTGGTGATGGGACTGTCAATGCCGGCTTCTCTTTGTTGTAGCACTTCAGCATTGTGAGCTTGTTGCCCTCGGCTGAGCTTGTGATCGCTTCAACACACGCTTGACAGGAGTTTGCCTTCTTCACTTGTGCAACAACATAACCAGCAAGGTACTCCAAGGATTCATGTTCTAAGTCTTGAATATCAAGGAGGTCAGACGGACGAACAACATACATTTTGCTTTCATTTGGTTTGTTGTCATCGGCCATGCCAGTCAAGAGAAAGCAGTCTTCTTCAGTGTAGCTGCCACCCTTACTTGGTCTCAGAAACTGGGCCATCGTAGCAGCTCGAAGCGAAGACTTGAATTCAAGTACCCGAGGCACCGGGTTCTTACACATTAGTGTAGAGAAAAGATTCTCTAGGGCATCTTGGCTGAACCTGCTCAGGAGCAGAAACTTGAAGTTGTATTTTTCTAGAAACATTGCCTGCAGCAGCAACACTGATGTTGTCGCTAGGATAACGCCAGTCTGCACTGGTTTCCAGGTGGCTTTTTTTTCATCACCAATACATATTTTTTCAAAAAGTGCAATTGTTTCTTCAAGAAATTGAAGGGCCTTTCCGTACTCAACATCATCAAAATGGCTCAAAGCCAGTTTTGTTGTTCTGGAAGTCATGAGTCTGAACCATCGAAACATCAACTCAAGAAACCATGCAGTTGTTAAGGCAGATTTATCTACAAGCAAGCGTACTGCAGCAGCAGTGTCGCTGTTGATAAGGCTGAATGCTGGCCCCACCTTCATTTTATCATAATGGCTGGGGTCAACTGAAGAAGGCTTCAGGTGGGGAGCTAGCTTTAGCTCTGCATTGCTGTCTATCTCGACAAGCTTCTTTACAGGCTCGATGGATATTTCATTTCCTGGCAGATTGTTTTTTTTTCACTACTTCTTCGGGCAAGTATATCTTCTGGCCCTTAGTTAAGTGGCTCCTCAGGTTCTTAAGGAGATGAGGAACGTCAGCCATGAAAAAAAGTTGCCTAGATGCATCACATGGGTGGTGACACCAGGTTTTAGGCTTGCTGTGCTTTCCCACAATTATACCGAACAGTTTCCAGACGGCTTGGTTCCCCTCTCCCATGTCTGTCACCACAACATCTACTTTCAGGGAAATTGCCTCACATGCTCTTATGATGACAATGATTATATCCTTAACTGTTTTGGCATGGAATGAATTTCCAGTCAAATGGTAAGCAACTGTTTGCTTCCAGCGGGTTGTTACCCCACCGAGCATAAATACCAGCCCATGAGTGGCCAAAGAGTCAGGTGGCAGTGTTGCGTCTGCAAGAGGTATAGTTGGTGCTCCAAGCACTGTTCCCGAGGATGGGTTGTACACTAAGCCTGGTGCAAGCTGCATCTTATCGAGCATTAAAGTGGCGTGCCGCTCCTCTGGTGACATGAGGCTAACCTACGGAGTGGAAAGGTTTAGTTAGGCGATGCAAACAGCAGTGCTATGGCAACAAGACAGGTCGAGGGTCATGGGCACCTGTCTGTGCACTTACCTTTAGTGCGAGAGACTCCATGACGTCCTCCAGCAAACCTGGTGTGAACTTGTACCCTTCCAAGTGACGATGTAGGGTGCGTTCTGTTGGCAGAGGTTGTCCAAGCTCCCTGACTGAGTCATAGCCACGTGCTCCACAAGAAACAATGCCTTTATAACAGTCTTTTTAGTCCATCGAGTCCCCTGCATTGTTGCCATCTTCAGACATTTAACTTGGTCTTCATTCAAGTATTTGTTTAGTCCTGCGACAAGGCGCTTATTTGCAGTTAGTGCCTGCAAACGCTGCCTCTGAGCAAGTTGAAGCTTCCGTCGCGTCGCCTGAAGTGGAGTTTCAAGCTGTGCCACCCTCTTCTGTAGAGCTGCTTGTATCAACTGGCCTGCAATAGTGCATCGAAATTAGGTCTAAAGCAGTTGTCAATGTTAAACAGGCAAGAGCAGGGGCTAGGTGGTGCTTCATATTGAAGATGTCATGCCTATACAGAAAGCGCAACCACAGAACAGCCTGTTTGCTGTTCTCTGTATGTGTATTCTGGATCAGTGTGATATCTCCACCAGTTTTAAATAGCATTGTTAAGAATGCATTGCTGACTGCAAATGAACTGCATGAAAGCAGGGAAGCTCAACACAGAATCATTAGATAAGCACAGAAATATCTAACATTCCCGCATGTTTCCTTTCCCTTGTTCCCTTCATGCAGTTCATTGTCTCTCACTTTGCACGAGTTGTACACAAATCGGTGCTGTTACGGGTATAAAGTATTGCTATTTACAAAACAAACGGCCTCAACCTCCTAGTACAATGAAAACTTGCGTTGAAAGAAAGGTTGTGTCAGCTTCTGTATGTCGCTATGAGCAAAAGAGGCATTGAATGATGGCACACAACAAAATTCGAACAAAACTGTTTAACTCACCAGCCTGTGTACTTTCTGGCTGGAATGGGGCAGGAATCTGTGGGTCTGGTTGCATATCAGAAACATCTGCGTGGAGCACAAAGCAAGGTGACAACCAGCAATGTAGAGAGGCATTGGTATCTCACATGGGGAATACACATGCTTTGGGCCACACAAAATATCTACCTGTGTGCTTGGATCAGCTGTAGACACAGCTTTATTAGGCGTGAAGGTAAGTTTGAACGATATTTTGCCATATAATTATATTACAAGATATAAAATATCTCTGCGCTGTCTGCACACCATATCTCGTCTGTATGTGAACGAATGAAGAGCACAAGCACGCAGTTTACCAGTTGATGGAAAGGTAGGAGCTCACAGAC
This sequence comes from Hyalomma asiaticum, assembly GCA_013339685.2. NCBI lineage: Eukaryota > Metazoa > Arthropoda > Arachnida > Ixodida > Ixodidae > Hyalomma > Hyalomma asiaticum. The sequence goes on along the minus strand of CM023487.1, from coordinate 66,819,023 downwards.
GGGAGAAACTTACCATTCCCGGTGTCTACTGGCTGGGGTTCAACATCCGCCTGTGTGTTTTGCTTGACTTTGGGGTCATCTGGGTAGGGTACATGAACATAATGACAAACGGTAACTCAAGGATTGTTTTCATTGCAATAAGCAAATTTGACTTGAACGCTGTGAATAGCATTCAAGATCATTTGTCCTAATGAACACCATGAACGTACCAGTACTGTCCACTCTTGTTCTTTTAGGGGGTGGCTTGCGTGGCTTTGCAACTGGTCGATGCAAAAAGATGCTTGGCGTCGCAAATGGCCTTAGCTTCTTTTCACCGGTATTCTTGAGAATAATCGGTTGAAACTGGTCTTCCGTGAAATGGTCCTGTAGCAGAGTTGGAAACGACTTTCTGAACATGTTGTAAAGCGAAGTTAACAACGCGCCCAGAGATAGAGAAGTCTAACAGTAGAACTCACTGCCGGAATTTATGAATTTTTATCGCTATGATAATAATAATTGCTGGGGTTTTACGTGCCAAAACCACGATATGAGTGAGAGGCACGCCGTAGTGGTCTGCTCCGGTAATTTCGCGACTACCTGGGATTCTATTACGTGCACTGAATACGCGCCGTTCACGAGCCCCTAGCATTTTCTCCGCCGTCGAAAATGCGACCGCCGAGGCCGGGATCGAACTGCGTCTTTCCGGTCAGCAGCCGAGCACCGTAACCGCAGTAACTGGCATAACACGGCGGCGGAGAAATTTTGAACGCGTGCAACACAATGCGAATATCTGTCAGCGAGTTAGTGCGCTTCCCTCGCATTATTTACTTGCATGCTAGGCTCGTACTGCATGACCTACGTCAGCGGGTTCATAAAGCACTAAAATGAATAATCTCGACAAATGTGGGCCATCAAAACCAGCGCGCACGAATGCAATGCTATTGCAGCTCGGCACATGCACGCGTATGCTTTTTCTTGCGCCTTTGTGTCGAGTTACTTACCTCGCATAGTCGTGCACTGGCTGACGGTTCGAAGTCTTTCCGTCCGATTCTGTGCAACCACACTTTTCTTCTGGTAAGGTTCTGTTTGCCCCGTGGGATGCAAAATAACTTCTTGCCGTCTTCCGTTCGGTTTCGGCACCCAAACGCACAGCAACAAGGCATATCGGACCTTCCAGAACGAAATCACCGCACAACGTGCATAGCGGAACAGGCGATGAAGGTAGCAATGTGGGCCTGTTGGTAGCGCACGCGGAACACGGACAAAAGCGCTGCCAGAACACGGATAAAAGGTAGTCACGCCTGACACACCACAGCGCTTTTGTGGTGTGTTACTGGACTACCAAAAACGCGTGTATAGGTAGGTGTTCTCTGCTACCATCACACTCGGGAACTGGCGAAGCGAGCGCTCTCCTCCCGGGGCCCGGGAGCTTTCATGGCGGCGAGTGGTCACGTGTCACAGATCAGCCTATCGCGGGCGCCGTCGGCTTCATGAAAGCTTTTCGATACTTTTGAATTTATTGAGGGACTTTAACGAGCTTGAGATAAGGGCGCCATCTGGCCATGGTTTCGGGAAACGCAAGAAGCTTGCCTAGTACGCAGGATTGCGTAGGAAACGTCCGCGTTTGCGCATCTTAACAAGCACTAGGGTCTTTAGAATTACGCATCTATGTATTTTCTACTAAAGGAGCACACCGTCCAATACTTACGTATTGATGTTGCGCCTCAGATATGCGTAATATTTGCTTTTGGCCGACTGTGTTCAAAAGTATGAAGGTAGCTACCAGTTCAAGCTGGGTGGTCGTTGAGGAAGGGGTTCACCTTTCGCAGCAGGACAGACACACACACACACACACACACACATGCAGACAGACCAAAATTTCTGCGTTGAAGTATCCCAAGACTATCCTCTTTAATAAAAAGATCGCAAATTTCGCTTTCTGTCTTTTCTTTTTTGGCCCTGATGCCCCGCAGTCAAGCTGACATAGGTCATGATGATCAGTAGGCAGCTAACTGTATCCGCTAACGACGTGCAAAGTAACAAAGTGGTATTATTTTTAAAACGCGAGAGATACTTTTTTTTAATTATGCATGTACATCTGCCCCTCTACGACACGAGCCGAGCAGAGCGGTCAATGATGATCCGCCACTAAAGCCCACTTATCTGAGAAGCCCACGACACACTTTACATCATCTTCAATGCAGACGAAAGGAAGGGCATTATTATCAGCATTTTATTCCCAACAGATGTACTCTGCAGGCAATCCGGCTAGATATTGAGTTTGGTGTACGCCTGATGGCCGTGTAGTGGCTGTAAATGCATTATCACGACAACTTAGTTTTGCTGAGGAGTTCTCCAAGCGTGAAAAGTAAAATTTGCGCGTTTTAGTAACAGAAATGTTCTCTCACGTGGAGTAAACAAGGACGTTATTGAAGCAACGCGATTTTGAAAACTAACAACACTAACAAATTATGGACCTGAGCCTACAGCGATGACCTTTAGAGTTACGCGAATTGACTAAAGTAAGTTACGGATGATACACCCCCTTCACCTATATGCCATGCTTTTATTGGCTCTCTTAATGCGTCCCGACATTTAAAGTGAGCGTGAAAACTCGCACACAATCTTTCACCAACCGCCAGCTACAGGGCCAGCACTGCTCCAGGGCAGTCTAGTGGCATGTCTGAACATCCACCGCATCTTTGAGGAGCATAGTGTCCCGTACTTTTTGATGTGTAGTAAAGTTGCACCCCGAGAGATACAAAATTGTCCTCGTCAATTTGCGCACGTAACTCCAAAGGCGGTCCTTCGCTCAAATATTCAAATATTCGTCAGTGTCCTCAATTTGTATGAACGTGTAGGCACGTAAATAACTGATACAAGACATATTTACAATCGTCGGAAAAACGCAGGTTCATTTGACATGGAATGGCCTATATGCTAGGCGTGGTAGTGGCGTCCGCACCTATCACCACACGACTGGGCACTGTGTATGCTGAGGCACGCCTGATATGTACAAGTGGTGTTTCAGAACATCGCATGTTGCTAGTCCCAAAGATATGATTTCATCAGCAAGGACGAAGGAGAGAACTACGATAATGAAGAGACAGAAGCCGACGTCTCCGCAGATGCCGCTGCCCCGTCACGGTGGCCTTGTGGCTGTGGAACTCAGCTGCTGATCCGAGGGCCGCGGCTGCTGATCCGAATCCCGACCGCGGCGGCTGCATTTCGATGGAGGCGAAATGTTGAGGGCCGTGTACTGTGCGATGGCAGTGCACTGGAAATAACCCCAGTTGGTCGAAGTTTCCGGAGCCCTATGGCGGCTCTCATAATCGCAGTGTAGTTTTGGGACTTAAAGGGCCAGAAAATAATCAAATGAAAATCACAAGTCTCCTAAGTACAGGACGGTGATGAAGAAGAAGACAATAAAGACGAGGTAGGCGGTGACAACAATCAAATTGAGAAAGCGAAGGACTACGAAAACGACAAGCGCAAGCCGAAGACGCAGACAATTGAAGAGGAAGAACAGGGGAGGGTGAAAGCAGGATCAGAAGCAAAATCTAGCTTGCACTGTCAGTGTGTCGCGCAGGCCTAGCAGTTCTTTTTTCTGTACTACACAGAGCCCTCAAAACTATTCAACCGCACTGAAAGCGGTATCTCTCACTAGACAGGGATAACAGCGTACCTTATGAATCGACGATGCTCCTCCACCTGTGTAGTATATGCCACACACGTACCGCTATCCGGAATGGATATTTTTAGGTGATACCTGTGCGTGATCATTTTTGGTAGTCTGTATCCGACTTCAAACGCCAACAAAGGCGGCATTTTTTGCCACTTTAATATATCAATTGCTTCCACCACTGCGCAGGACGCGCCGAGCATTTCAGTTTCACATTTGTTTCTCAAGTGTACCCTAGAGGGCATTCAAGGTATCTGTACCGAAAGGAACAAATCCCCTAGGAACACACACACACACTCGCTGTTAGGACAATTAATTTAAGGTCCAAATCTGCCAAAGCGTTATGTTAGTGTTAAAGGGTTGATGCAGACGCACTATAATTTTACTTGCCCTGCGAAAGAAGTCCTCGTGATTAGCAGCCAGGCCCTCGAATAAGTATACTACCTTCCATTCTGGATATATTAATCACACGACACCTGCTGATTTAAGAGGTATTAACCTGAAGTTATATTGACATGATTGGTATAGGGTAAATTTTGATTTCAGTAAAGTTGATACCAAAATAAAGTTGTTACCAACCAAATCATATACCCTTGAGCACATCCCTGGAATGGGGAAATGGACAGCTATCGTATATAGGTTACAGCTATCGCATATGGGATAGAAACTTGGATGATAGCAAATAATCTCGGGAAGAAGCTAGGAGGAAAGAAAGCAAGGTCCGACAGAACCAAGGCTGCGAGAAGTACAATCAAGGTGAGAATCCACAGCAAAGTGGAGAAGACGAGAAAAAAGAGTCACCAGTCCGAAATTTCACATTATGGAGAACAGTCAACTGGCCGGGCTACGTAATGGAAAGTACGAGATACCGGTGACCACTCAAAGCAGCGGGACCAATACCAAAGTCTGGGAGGCATAGCATAAGGCGGCAGAAGGTAGACCGAGGTATTACATCTTAAAGACCAAAAGATAAAACTGGAATGAGTTCGCGCACGAAAGGGAACGTTACAGTTCATTGAAATATGTCTCTTGTTGCATTGGACAATTAAGAATACTAGGCCGACAATGATAATTGTCCTGCCGATAACGCATATGTTACAAGGCCACGGCCTCTGCATTTCTATCGAGGCGAAAGGGAAAACACGCACAAGCACACACATGTAATTAGAGTTAGGTGCACGTTAAAGATCCCCAGGCGATCAGAATTACTCCGGAGCCCTGAATTATGGGGCATGCCTCATTAACCATAGCTGGTTCTGGCACGCGAACCTCTATCAATTATTATTTTTAAACAAGCGGACTAAATGCATGTGTTTTGTAGTTGGGCAGGGGTGTGTATTTTACGCAATTTTTTTGTCTCGGTTGAGGTTACGCTGCTCACGGCAAACACTTCATTATGCCACACATTATCTTAAACAGCGGGGACATGCCTTCTTGGCGATGACTAGAACACTGCTCTGCAGCGATGACAGCGAGAATTGTCGTGCACAGCAAGAATGAAGCCGTGGAGGAATAATCAGCGCGTGGGTAGTGAAAATCCGAACGTTCCAGCACTGATGAAAAACATATATAGCGGTTACCTTCTCACCTACATTGTAGGATAATTTCATTTATCCTTAACTACTACGATCATACGTACCCGTTGCTTCCTGCCATAATATAACAGTGTGGGCATTGTCGTTTCTTACTGTACCAGGCAGACAGAGCATCGATGAACCTGGCGCAATATTTGGTGATGCGTGAGCTAATGATGATAAAAATTTGTCTTCTCCTCACGCTGATCCTACGGAATACAGGTAAGTAGTCGAAATAAGTATGAGGGCGCAAATGAAGGCCGATGATTCTTAAGCCGCCTAACAACTGAAAGAGGCTTGGGCGGCCAATCCAGACAAGAATACCATTGCATAATTTGTGGAATTATGTTGCACGTGTAAGGTTCGTACCTAGAAACTTGAATGATGATCATATTATTAAAGACGTGTGTCCAAGAAATTCAAATTTCAGCCCTCTAAAGCACTCTTGCTGGAATTTTGCGACTTCTGCAATTTCACCGCGCTTAGCGAGAAATCCTTCCGCTTCTTGAGTACAATAACCTTTGCCAGAAAAGAAAAAGTGGATTGTCACCTATGAGGACATTTTTACGCATGACTACGTTAGGAATCTTCAGAAAAAAATCATGAACCTGGTAAACAGACCAAAGGCCTTTTACTGTACCACATGATAATTGATTGATTTGTGGGGTTTAACGTCCCAAAACCAGGTCTGATTGTGAGAAATGCCATCGTGGAAGGCTCCGGAAATTTTTACCACCTGGGGTTCTTTAACGTCCATTGACATCGCACAGCACACGGGCCTCAACATTTCGCCTGCATCGAAATGCAGCCGCCGCGGCCGGGATTCGGTCCCGCGACCTTCGGATCTCCAGCCGAGTACCATAGCCACTAGACCACCGTGGCGGAGCATACCACATGATAAGTTCAAGTTCATGTTCCTTTATTTGCATCGCCACAATGAGGGCGTGCTCGGGCAAGTGAAACTAAATTCACTTGAAACACCCCGAGCCCCCCCATACACAAAGCATACAGCAAAGGTAACATAAGGAATACATGATCTTATGGCATACGGTATAAAACTGACAAAAATTGTGGAATACAAGTACGTCAATTCTTCTTTAAGAAAATACAAGGTGAAACGAGACTAGAGTAAGCCATGAAAGATCCAGAAATGCAATAATAGGCAAAACAATGTGATCACTTTAAGAAATACTGCCGTATGCTGCGTAAGCTGCATTTTTGAAGAGAAATATTTTGGGCAATACATTTATTTAATAAAAATGAAAGCGCCTGGCGCAGCATCTGTCGTCCATTTTCAGTGCCGCAATAGGGAATGCGCCAATATTCTTTGCTGCGAAGTGGGTATACCATAACATTAGTTTTCAGAAATGACATAGTTAGAAAAGAGTTCTCGCAGTTACACACAGAGTTCTTGTACCTAATACGTAAAAATATTCGTAAAATTTAGGCACTGGATAATATTGGACTGCCGAAAAAGTTGTGCAGTGTGAGCATCATAAGCTGCATTGGCAATATGACGTAATGCTTTCTTATGTAGTACGTACGGTTTGTTGGTATTAGATGATGTGGTATTTCCCCATACCAGAAAACAGCAGTTAAGATGTGAAGGGAAGAGTGCGTTATATAGCTTTTCCATTGTTTTGTTGATAACAGGGTTAAGAGGTTTCATGTCACTGCTTTTAAATAGTAGGCTTAGTATTCCATGTTGAGCTTTTCTGATTGGTTAATCGTGCATGAGATGGACGGATTGACCAATCATGAATTACGGATTGTTCAGGGATTGGTTCATTCCGCCTGCCAAAGCACAATTGACCAAACCGGTAGGACCGGCAAAATTCCGATTCCGCGGTACGGCATAGGGCGCCAAAGTATTCTGATTCCATGGTACAGTATAGGCGGCCAAGGTAGCTGTAGTTGAGGAACTTGTTCCTGCAAACACTGTAAGCTGAATACAACGATTCTCAGTGGACGCTACCTTTCAGTTTGCACTTTCATACTAGAGATGTTCTGCTGCGTTGTGAAATTTCATTATGTCTTGAAATTGCACTTCGGGATAACTTGTTTGCCAAAGACGTCAAAAACGGTAAACTGAATAGTAAAAAAAGCCAATGCTTATTTGTTCTGAAAATCAACCTGCTCGGATTGATGGACCTTGTATAGCACTGTTAATAAAGAAATCGTTCACATAATGCACCGTTTCGAGCAAGTTAGAGTGAGTCAGATGGGACGAACTGGGCCTAACGGGCGTCCCGCTCATAATCGGCTGAGAATAGACCGCAGGTCATTTAAAAATTACTGCGCCCGCCAAAATTCCAATAACACCTTCTGAAAGCACAAATGCACCTCCAGGCTACAGATGCGTCTAACATTTTCCTGCGATCGGTCGCTAAGCGAACAAACAAAGACGCGTGGCGGCTGGCACTCACGCTTCACCAGTGTCACTTCGGTTCGGGGTAATTTTAGCATGCGCTTGATCCCATTGCGCAGAGGGTGAACGATATAAGAAATTCAGGGTTGCAAAAAGTGATCGCCATTAATTTTGAAAAAAAAAATGCTGATGTCATAGAGTGAAAGCATCGGCCTCCCGTTTTGCGTAGAGATCCTTCAGTACAGCACATGCAAGTTCCTTCCCCCACTGTGGCGGCCACAGCGGCAATATTGAGCGCGAAACGTGTGGCTCATGTTTAATATCTCGAGAAATGAAAAAATACGATCAGATCCCACGCAATGTGTGAATCGATTTCATGCGAAGCACTCGGCTACAAAGCTTCCTGGGCCGAATTGTTTGACGTTCAGCCAAGCATTACGAGTATAAGCGACATCCTTGTGCGAATTGACGACTTGTGTGCGCTTTGCGCACCATTGTGCACCACAGTACCACAGCGTGCCACCGTGCGCTAGCGTTTGCCTTGTCCCACGCAAATGCACACTTTGGCGTTTATGTTCATATCATCTGAGTGGTTCGTTGGAGTATATCTTCCAGGCCCAGAAAAGCTGGAAAATAGCCTGCTCAGTGACAGTCATAAGTTCATATTAATTGCTTATCTCATAGTAGTAGGCGCGGTTAACACACACCACAATAGTACGGGTAGGACCTATCGTGGATGAGTGGTCGCCTGCTTGTTTGGCACCCCCGGGGCCATGTTTACATTCCTATCCGACACTGCGCTGTAGGTTGCCTCCTACCTTCACTGCAAATTTGGCTGTGTCTGTCTGCTGGTTCAGACGACGTCTCCTTCTGTCGCTCAATGCACGCAAACTGCGTTCGCAGCAAATTTTAAGCGTGTATTTTTGTTAGTCCTGGGTTGGCATAAAATATAAAGTTAGCACTCAATCCCCTGCGGCGTATTTCCATATTGTCCGGATGGCTAAGGGCAACATGTGACTGTGCCATCGTTAATGTAATGTGTGTGACAAATTCATGGCATTTGTGATTTGAAGATCAATAATTCATTTTCGCCGTACATTCTTATCCTGTCATGCCAATTTCGGCTTATACCAAGTGAAGGACACGACCAGGAGAGCGCCGAGATAGTTGATACGTTCTATGTTAAGGGTGCCATATTATGCTGGCATATTCTAACGAGGGTCCAACGTATGCTGAATAGGCTGCCCCGCCACGGTGGTCTAGTGGCTATGGTATTCGGCTGCTGATGCGAGGCTCGCGGGATCGAATCCCGGCTGCAGCGGCTGCATTTCGATGGAGGCGAAATGTTGTGGCCCGTGTGCTTGCGATGTCAGTGCACGTTAAAGAACCCCAGGTGGTCGAAATTTCCGGAGACCCCCACTGCGGCGTTTCTCATAATCAGAGCTGGTCTTGGGACGTCAAACCCCATAAAACAACAATGTTAAATAGGCGGTTAGTATTACTAATCACGAGACTTTCTGGAGCTTCCATTGCAAGTACCGAAGCCTTTTCGCATACTTTTGCAACAAGATCTGACTCACTCACCTAAATTCAGGGATATATGTATTTACGCTGTGGCATCCCGAGAGATGTCTGCATAGGGATAGGCAAGCTCAAGATGTCAGCAAAGCAATTTTTTTTCTTAGCGCGGCGGCCGCCTTCGGTGAACGTCAAATGAAGTCGTCAAACGAAGCACTAAGTTTTACATATTTTATTCACGTCGAGCTGAGTCCGTTAAAAAGTGACCCTTCCCACCTCGACGCTTCTATCACCGACACCCCCCTCCCTTCGCGGCGCCTAGGTGGCCGGCTTTCGTCCCTCAATGTGGGCGGCGGCTGTGCGCGGAAAGGAAAGGAGTCGGGTGAACGCAAAGGCGACATGGAGTTACTGAGAGAACATGGTACATGATAGATTTAACTGCCAGACTGAGGGCCTTCAGGCAGCCGGCTTCCCTTCCTCGGTTCTGATAGCGGTGTCTTAGGTGCTCCTTTAGAAAATGAACGGTAGGAAGAAGCATGAACATGTCCTGGGAATGAAAAAGCCTGAAGTGATGCGCAACCAGCATAAGGTTTCGTACAATACAAAAATGTGCCCGAAAGGTACTGTGTCCTTATTGTTTTTAGCGCCACGCAAGCTCACTGCGTTTTGCCCGCGTATTTCGGCACTACAAAAAAAAAGAAGCAATTGTGGGAAGAAGTATATCTTTTGTACGTTACGTGGGTCGTAGGGCCTGGTTTACGGGAATCCGCTGACGAGTGTTAAAGTGTATACGGACAACCCGGCCGTTGCGTCAGTGTTCGAGCACGAGCTATTTGTTATTAATACAAGCTATCTGTTATTAATAAGGTTCGCCCCCCCCCCCCTTTACCTACGCATTATAAGTCCTGTGCCTGTGAGCCACATTGTTCACTAATATTCGTATTCCGGGCAGGAGTGGTATCGCTATGGCCAGGAAATGTCGGGGTCATGCCAGATTAGAAAGAAATGCATCGCGCGCGAAAGTGACGCACCGGTACTTTTACACAGCCATGAATTACAGTGTTTAAATAGGAAAGTTCAATGTGCATGACCAGTGATATGCATTGTAGCGACGCGACCATGATTTGAAGTGCACTTGGGCGCTCTTGCTCCGCTGCATGTATTAAGAGAGGTCATTCAAAAGTACAGTTTAGTTAAAAGTGGCGCTTCTCTTTTCTCTGGTGTTTTTCCCGTGTGTTTGAGTAGATGTGCGCTGAGTAGCTTTCCTTTAAAATTCTTTTATGGTGGCTGATATACTTTCTTTTTTCAGGTTACGTGAACGCAGGTGGACCTACGCCAGGACGGCCTCCTTGGGGGAATAATAACGCCAGATGTTTGGAACCCAAAGAGGGATGCGCTCCATCCGGGGGAAGGGTGTTCTTGAAGTGGTTCGCTAATTTAACTTGTGGCCAATGCTACTCCCGTCAAACGAGCAACTGTCTGGGTAAAGGCTATCCAACGCTAGGGCAATGCCGAATTCACTGTGGGTTGCGGGGCTAGTACAAAGCCGGCGTGCTGAGTCTAACAAGACTCGCCTGCGGAAAATAAATGTGCGTTTTCATTATCTTCTATGCTGTATACTGATTACGTGCCTAATAACAGAAAATATCATGCTGGCTCTATTTCGTCTGCTAGGTTTCGTAAACATCTTGAAACGCGACAAACTGTGCAGCCATGCGAATGCACACTAAGAAGAGTGCCTTGATTTGATGAAAGTCGTCTTACTGCACCTCCCATGTATCTCGGTTAAGCAACTGGGCCACAGCCTTGGGGGATATTTTGGAATAAGATGGAATGTGCAACTATAGGAAGTATGCTATAGCGCGGAGTGGTGTTGGGCGCATAATTCCTGTCTAAGGCTGTATGGCCCCACACCTTTATCCCGCGTCTGGCCGACGCTTGGTATTTTTTTCAAATGCGTGTTCAGGAAGGTGATGGTGCTCGTGATGCCAAGGTTTCAGAAAACTACACGATTAATAAAGCCGGATGCGAAGGATGGCAAGGTCAAATATTGATCGACATGATATCGAACCTGTACTCTTCGCTGTGAGTCGGCGTGGGCCACCGAGGCCGGTGCATGAGACATAGTGTGCGCTTAGTGCTCGCACATACTAAGGGCAGGCAATCCGCGGCGCTGACGCAGCCTAGCACGGTGCTCGATGTAGCAAAGTATCGTGGCACTTCGTGCCAGGCTCCCATCTCTAACATTATTAACAATGATGCTGCACACGAAGACCAACTTCAAGTTTCCAGTGCCTTCAGTATAAGTTCTAGCAGGCAAACTGCTTAAGCTCACAGCAAAAACACTGTCGTGCCACTTTTAACAGCGAAGTTGTTTAAAGGGGTCCCGAAGCACTCCTAGGACTTAGGACTTTGCGTAAACACACATTCTATTGGCAGGGTAGGCTGCAATAAACAGCTCACCCAAATTCTACAGTCATGCGCGAAGCGTAGAGTTAACAGGGCAAGCACAAAGTTATCCCCCCGCAGGGGCGTCTGCTTCTGCAGGCGTTTGGTGTGTGGCGACACCACGGACCTGAGCCAACGGGGGGGTTGCGACCCCCTCCCACGTGTCGCCGTGCGTGGCTTAGCCGTGTCCGGGGAAAAGGGGATCCTGGGGGTTGAGCCGACGCCGGGTGATTGGACCTTTAAGGCCCTCCGGAAGAGGCAACACACCCCTTTGGCCCCGGCTTCACGTAGACGGCACCTCCGGCCTCACCCGACCGGGGGAAATCGGCAGTCGCCTTTTCCTGTCTCTTTCTCCTCATCTTCGTCTTTTTCTCCTACTTTACATCTGTCCTGTCTTCTCCTCTCTTCCATTTACTTCCATTTTTCTTGGCGGCGAGGGTTAACCTGGTGTGACGTGACCAACCTAGGTTATTACATATCTGGTTATAGCGGCAATGTACAGTTGGCATGGCAGGGCCGGCTTTGCTGCCCCTGTTGTGTCCCGTTGTTGGTCTCGGTGGTGGGTGACTGGCATTGCCGCCGAACATATTATTCAGCACATGGGATCTTCAAACCCCTTTTCAAATGATCGCCCCTTGAAACGGGGGCGCACCGATGCAGCCTTCTTCTTCTCCCCAAAACACAAACAAAATTTTCCGAAATTTCACGTGATCCATTGCGAACAGACCTCTATGAAAGCACGCGTAATCTCACCATTTCTTGTTTCAAGATGCCTGAGAGATACCATTGGCACCGGCTACAAGGCTACGAAGATGGCAAGCGGGGACTTGCTTCTTGAAGTCAGAGATAAAGAACAATATGAGAAACTTACACACCTTACAGCATTTGGGAACACTCCTGTCGTAGTAAGTGCGCACCGAACCATGAACACTATCAAAGGCGTAGTTTCCGATGAAGACCTCATGGAACTGACCGAAGAAGAACTATTGGATGGATGGAAAGATGAAAATGTAATCAATGTGCAACGAATTAAAACCAGACGAAACAACACTGACATCCCAACAAAGCACCTTATAATAACCTTTGGATCAACGACTTTACCTGAGACGTTAGAAACTGGCTATGTAAAGCTTAACGTGAGACCTTACATTCCTAACCCGCGGCGTTGTTTTAAGTGTCAGAGATTTGGTCACGCGTCGCAGGGCTGCCGAGGGCAACTCACCTGTGCAAAATGTGGTGCCAAAGAGCACCCCGCGGACGACTGCAATGAAGACGCACACTGCGCCAACTGCGGTGGCGGCCACCCAGCATATTCGAGAGCCTGTAAAAAAGGAAAAAGAAATATTAACCATAAAGGTAAAAGAAAATATCTCGTTCCGCGAAGCTAGACAACGTGTATCAACACTGTTTCCACTCAGAAAGTCTTTCGCCGAAGTGGTGCAACAGGGGGCAGCACCACAGCGGCACTTGGCGACTGCCCGAGGCACGCGTAGCTTGCTGTCGGCGACACCCTCTGCCCCCCCCCCCGGTGGGACCAGCGAAGGCTGCCCCACCCTCCTCAAACTCTGCTACACCAGTAGCCTTTCCTGCCTCTGGCATTGGTCAGGGCAGCCCAGAGGCTAGCACTGGCAAGGCAAGCGCTGGTGAAAGCCAGCGCAGCTTTGAACCCCAGCCGGTCCCATCGACCTCTCGTCCGGTGGGCGACAAGGTCTCGTCGTCGGAGGCGAGACCATCTAGGTCAAGTATTCGCTCGAAGGAGCGC
>CM023487.1:66767211-66805592 GCA_013339685.2 Hyalomma asiaticum | reverse complement strand
AATGCAATAAAGGTGGTGGGCACTATAATCCGCGCTTACCCTGCATTCTGACATTTTGTTTACAATACAACGGGATCCAAGACACCTACCAAGCTAACTGTGCATTACTGCAGACCTTGCGGAGCATAGGCATCAGTAAGAGGCTGTAGTTTGGCGGTGTCTGGCTTGGTTCTCACGTTGCGCACCCTCTCAATATTTCCCTTGTTCCACTAACATAGCCTCAGTGCATCGTACACAACCAGACACTCGCCTCGTAAACTTGCAAACTTTCCTGGCCAAATATACACACGCAAGAATCCCCTAGAGGTTTTTACTGATTGCTAAGCGATTGCGATTGCGCTTATTATTTAGTGAAATATCAAAATTCCTTCCGGCGAAAGCATTTCCACTGCTGAATTTACGTGTGTTACGATACTTACCTTGCCGAAGAAAGGTGAATAATGCGCACTGCTCTCCATCATGCCAGAAAACCAACGTGTAATCCCTGCCCATTTGTCCTAGAAAAAATGCCAATGTGTGCTTGCATAAATCACCGATTACAAATAGTTGAGCTTTTGATTTGGCCTTACCATAACGGAAAAATTCCTAAGTGTATGTCACAAGACGAAGTTCATATTACTCGAAGACGATAGACTCGGAGTGATATAGACGAAGACATATTACTCGAAGTAATATAGACGAAGTCCATATTACTCGAAAAGCGTTCAGGTTACTCAAAAAAGCGCGCATTTGCATGAAAAGAACTACTGTATATAAAATTAACAAAGGTACAATACGTAATAATGAACAACAACCGTGGTGACGACCACGTATATTTACCCTTAAGGAACTCCTTACATTGGGCCACTTAAGACAGAACAGTCCACTGCTAAGTGTTTCAAATTTGGTCATTCGATAGGAACATTTCTATAGAATGTTGTATACCGTCCCAGCATGCTGGCTCCTCGTTTAAGGCATACTGTATAGATGGCAAGTCGTATGAATAAAAAAGGCAAAGGACGCTTACGTTTCACTTTTAATGGTCGAACACTGTAGCGTCATTCTGGCCCCATTTGCATCGCCTTTTCGCAACAGAAATATGTTTTCTCGACATTCAAATTACAATCCAAGCTATCATAATAACAAAAGTAATTTACAGGGTTATACGTCCGGAAACCACCAGTAGACTATGGGAGCCACCGCATGGGAGGTTTGGGAAGTTTCGACCACCTGGGTTCCTTTAACACCTCAGCTCGAGCTATCATGACTGCAGATTTTAGATAGGTTATTGGAGCTCTTTTACGGCCCTGAATATATAAGGATTAGTTTCATGTTCCAATTGTGTTGCGCTCTTTACAGCTCACACGAAAGACTTTTCTACCAGGTGCGAGCTCGAGTACAGCGAAAACCTTGTAGCGGAAAGCTCAGCGACCTAAGCAAAAAGACAAAAGGTAGACAAAGACCGTTGTAGAAAAAGACCGGTGCAAAACGTTCGCAAGGGAGAAAGGAGCTTCAAGGGAGAAAGGATGTGTTCAGGAAGTTGGTCACCGCTGCATTCTCAGAGGCGATCTTGTCCGCAGGCGGTCATATTGAATTCGTTTCGAACTTGGGTCGAGTGCGTGTCTAGCGCACACACTCAGCTCTGATTGCTGGGTGAACTGTGGCTGCTTGCCTGAAACTACCACGTTCATTAGGATATAGAAGAAATCGTTTAAGGAGTTGGAAAGCAAAGCGGACGTAGTGGATGGTCTTGTCAGATGTGACATGTGCGAGGAAAAAGAAGGGGTGGAAAGAGCTGCTTCAGCAATGTATGGACAGCAATAATTTAGACGCCTCTGGCGCGCACTGACGACGCAGGTGCGGTAAAAAGAAAAAGAGGACCATGGCAGATTATTTTGTTGAAGGATACGCAATGCCCCCAGAGCAGATTACCCTTGATCGCAAAGAAATTGATGGAGCGATAGGACAAGCAACTGGCGGCCTGGACAGCAAGGATGTGCGAAACGCCATCTACCCGCGCCTTCCATCTTCCAGCGCAGACGAAGAGAAAAAAGACCAGCACATTCATTAAGGATGCCTGGAGCCCCATAATGAACCGAACGTCGTCAAGGTACGAAAGAACACCATGAACGCCAGTGGGAAACATAAGCAGGATATCGCCGAACCTGTGCCTACGGCTTCATGCTTGAACGAAGCAGGACAAGGAGAGACGAAATATGAAGGCACTCGCGAACGTTCAGCTGAAGGGCGCCCTGGCCTTGAAGGTGGACACGTTCAAGGGTACATCGGGCATGAGAACCCTGCCGGCAGTGATGCTCACTGCCACGAGAACGTGCCGGCTATCCCCTACGGGCATCAGGCGGCAAACCTGCAGCTATAGTAACTGCGATGACGATGTCCCAAGAGGACGGGGCGGGTTTCTACCAAAGCGCTCTCATTCGAAAGGCAATGCTCGGCAACGAAGAAGTCAGGACGATGCGAACTCCCTTGAGTCAAGGCTACGCTCCCTCACAATGAGTCATCTTCTTCATCATGGCTGTTCTGGTTATGGGCATAAGGGAGACGACAGTGCTTGTCTACGAACTGGTCGGCTTTCAGAACACACGTCAGCGATATCCAAGTACGCAAAGTGTGTTCTGAGTCTGGTCCTACCTAGACATCGCAAGGCGACATTCCACCAGCTCTGGTATGCCCCCCGACACCCACCACCTTCTTGACAGTCGACTGATTCTTTTTTTCAGCACAACCGGGAAGGCGTTCACCTCAGAAGGACATGGTGACAGAGAAAACATCCCTTACTGTAAACCTCCTCTCCCTCTTCCCCTGCCGGTGGAGAGAAGTTATGGGACAAAGAGACTGCCAGGGTGGCATGGGCTAAGGACAGAGTTAGCTGAGGACGAAAAAGTTGAAGTAGAATGGTGGAGTCGGAGCAATGGCACTTGATAAGGCGGTGTTTCTTGGGTATTTGAGTGGTGTGTAAATTGTGTTCGTTATATATATATATATATATATATATATATATATAATCATCGCTCACATATGGTCATATAAAGTCAAGCAGATATGGACATTACGACAAGGGCCCATATACCGATATATTAAAGATTAGGCAGATATGGCATATCAGGCGCCTATCTTCCATATCTGGTGCTATCTGCCAATTTTTATTAACGCAGTTTATGGAACTTGAACTGGTATTGCGCATTACGGAAAAGAGAAACGGCCGAGCAGACCGACACAAGAGGACAGAGCGCTATCCTCTAGTGAGCGCTATCCTTTGCTTTTTCCGTAATGGGCTATACCAGTTCAAGCACGACGAACCAACTTGCCCAATGTTTAACACTTGTAGTAGAATACGGTTTTTTTTCATATCAGTGCAGATACACCATTTTCGTAAGGATAATTTCATTAGCGCTCTCCCTGTATCGAGCACATGTTTCACACTGTACGTGTTTGCTGTCAGTGTGATTGAATGTGATAAATTCATCTGCTGTCTATCATGTTCCGCCGTTTCTTCCTAGTGGACGTAATGTGTTGTCCTACTCCCTACCAGCCTCCCTATGTCTTTGTGATATGTAAATGTGTATCCGTAAAATTTTGCGATCAAGCAAAATTGCGCAATATATCACCTAAGTTTTATTTCTATCACTGCATATCCTTAAATGTTTTGTCAACGATAATTCACCGTCCCATTCATTGGAGCGCAAGGAAATGCGACAAGCTTTATATCGGCTGCACTATCGCTTACTCTCCAGTCTTCTGTCCTTCAGTCGTTTTGGACTCTGTCCAATGGAAATTTTCTCAAATATTAACGTGGGGCGGTGTACGACACGTCCTACGCAGGCCATAATAGCGTTATGTTGCTTTTGCGCACGAATGAATGCTAACGACCTCCCATATGTGCTAAGTCATGGCTACCGCGCTGCTATGCTGAAACAACTGCCTTGAAGCAGCCGAGAAATTGATGTCGCTGGATATACCCATATTATAAGTAAATTCGCATCCTGTTGACTACGGAAGTTACTTTCTACAAGGGAGATCCTGAGCCCACCACTGCCTCTCCTGTTCTACAAGTCTTCCGAGAAAAAGGCGTGATTAACAAGAAGTGCACCGCTGCAAAAACAAAAAAAAAAACTAACTAAACTTGAGCCCGCTGCTGTCTACGAAGCAACTGACGTCGACAGAGAGTGCGATAAATATCAGCCGAATGACACTTCAACACATGCATATTATCATTACCTAATGTCACGCTGTGTATGCCAGTGCATAATATGTCCATTAGTTTTACAGCAACTATAGAGAGCAAATGCCGGCTTCAGGGGAACGCGTATGGAAGCTTTTGTAAACTTGCCTAAAAAACACTACGTTATCGTGAGCAACTAAGCTGCAAGGGCACATAAGTTTCGTACGAAAAACTCCCAAGTCATCCCTCTCACATGTAGGACTCATTCAACTATATTGAATGGCGCTAGCCGCTAACGTTTGGCGCACGTCTGTTCGACTGAGGTGCAGTTTTGTTTGGACAGCCATACCTTTCACGTTAACGTAAGGCAAACTAGCTCATATCGGCATACACAATGCGCATACGAGCGACACGTGATGTATTCCTCCGTTTTCTCTACATATGGCGGACACCCGGATATCTAATGCGGATACAATGCACACGTGTCTTTATTTTCGTTCATCGTGACGCAAGTGAGAAGCATGTCATGGTGTTGATGGCAAGACGCACCGTAATGTCAATCATATATCCGTTCAGGAGTGCAACAGATTGGGCTAGTTGGTATGGTTCCATAACGGTTAAAACAGCACTACAAAACGGGACGGCGACAGCGAAAACACACACACACGGCGCTGACTAAGAACTGAGTTTATTGGCTGAAAACGTGCTGCTTTTTAAACGTGTCATTTGAAACGTACACATGTCATTGCTAAAACAGATCTCCCCCTGGCGGCTCGTGTGTTTGCCTATGGGTGTTCACCCTTGGTTAGCAAAGCCATTTCTTTGGACGATAACGCAACGGAAGGCTACCTTACACAAACACTAGCTTTTCTTGAGATATGAAAAGCCTCCGCAACTTCCCATGTGCAAATGTCATTGTGAGAACACCTTATATTTGTCAGCGCAGTGTGTGTGTTTTCTCTGTCTCCGTCCCGTTTTGTACCGCTGTTTTAAAGGGGTCCTGAACCACCCTCCGGGCTTGGTGAAAAAACATATTCTACGGCTTGCCTACGCTGTAACGAACATCTCAGCCAAATGCTGTAGTCATCCGCGAAGCGTAGCGTTCACAAGCGGAGCACAAGGCTTCCACTTCTTCAGGAGCCCTCAACTCAAAAAGCGGCTTCACCTCACGCTCCTTGAATATGCTCTGTTTCGTCATAGAGCATTTGCAAGGAGCGTCGCTGCTGTTGGCCGATGGCATACACGCCCGTCTCGGCTGTGTGCGGGCCCTTCGCAGCGCGCCTTTTTTAAAACCGTAAGCGCGTGCGTGCCGTGCGTGCCGTGCGCTCGCTTTTCCTTGCGTTGTGAGCACCTATATAGGCAGAATAGTTGCTGGAAATATGTAAAAATATGTGTTAATGCGCAAGCCTCATAGATGCCATTGGAAGGTGTCCGTAAACTACCTCGGCGTGGACGCGAACGGTGCGGTGCAAAAGTCACAATAAATATAGTTTTCCAAGAAGCCAACAAATGCATGCCTGCAGCCTGTAATAAATCACAAATTAATCCCAAACTTTAATTCATCAGCGATTGTAGATGGGTTTATTCCCTATGGTACTCCAATGCGCCACCTTCTAGGACTCGTACTCAATATCATGGCTGGAGTCGAACCCAAAATATTTCTTCTATAAGGTAGATTAAAGGACTAGGTCTGATTAGGGTGTACTTGGGTGGATTAGAGCTCGTTGAGGCGCATTACGGTGGATTAAGACAGACTAAGGTGCATTAAGGTGGACTATGGCATATTATAGAGTGGATTACGCTAGACTTAGATTAGGGTGAATTAAGGATTAGTGCAGATTAGGGTTGACTAAGGTAAATTAGTTTCGAATGAAATCATTACGTCTGTAATGTTTGGCTTAATTGGGCGTAACTTAATAATCTGAGCTTATTGAGACTTGACTTAACTAGTCAGGACTTAATTTGTGTTACACTATTCAGACTCGGTCTAATTAACTTATACCTAATGATACATTGTTTAATACGCCGGTCTTCATTAGTCATGATATAATTATACTTGGGGTAATTAGTAATATCTTAATTATACGTGGCCTAATTAGTACAAGCCTAGTTACGCTGTTCTTAGAAATATTATCTTAATTAGGTATCGCTTGATGAATACTACAGGAAATAGGCCTGATTTGAATTGAATTTGAATTTGAATTTTATTGTTTCATCACAATACAATGTGATAGGAGGAGAAGGGAAAAGCCATTTGAATGGCTTGAGGAAGTCCTTCACCCCCGTACAAAGACAACAGCTCAGTTTCAGGCATGTTCTTAACATTATGACACTTTAACACACTGACATTAACACTTTTAAAACTTCTACTGTAACATTGTAACAATTAACAGTAACATTTTATTTTGCATCTATATAAAGTCAAACAATTTTATGCAAAGAGCCTAAGTTAAGAACAGATCATACAAATCAGACAATTTTACATCACGAATATCAATTTGCTTATTCATATAATCATTTAATAAACGCGGAAGCTTGTTACGAGCCATTTGACGACCGTAACTAGTCCGACAATGTGGAACATTCCATGTCTCGGTTTTTCGTATGTTGTATGGTGCTTCTTTCGGACACAAATTTACTATTCCCATGAAAAGAGAATCCTGGTGATCGCAATGTATTCGGTATTCACGGAGCAATCTGTACACGTATATGTCTTGCGTTTTAATTATTTTGAATCTTCTAAACAGTTCTTCAGAAGGATGTACAGTTGGTACATTTGCAATTATTCTCAAAAATCTTTTTTGCATAAGTAATAGCCGCAAGAGGTTTGATTCGGTAGTAGTCCCCCAAACCAAATGGCAGTAGTTCAAATACGAGGCGAATAAGGCATTATAAATCAACAGTTTCACTTGTTTCGGAATTAGATAGCGATTTCGACTCACAATACCAGTAATTGCACCTAATTTTTGTAATACTGCATTTACGTGATCATCCCACTGCAGTGATATTGAGAAATACACACCTAGTACCTTAATAGATTCAACCAGCTCTATCTGTGATCCGCGATAAACAAGGTTGTCTTTTGTAGAAACCTGTTTGCCAATAGAATGAAAAACCACGGCCTTTGTCTTTTTTGTATTTATTTTAGCTGGTTATTGGCTGCCCATGTGCTTAACTCTTCTAACACGAGGTTAGCTTTGTGAAAGAGGTAGTCATCTGATGGAGACGAAATAAATATGCTGGTGTCATCAGCGTATATTACAAATTTGACATCCGAAGAAGTGTAGACTATATCATTTATATACAAATTAAAAATCAAAGGTCCGAGAATACTGCCCTGCGGCACTCCTGAGATAATTTTCTTTCTGTCTGATACCGTTTCGTTCATGGAGACAAACTGACATCTTTCTGAAAGGTAGCTTTTTAGTAGCATTAGAGGAAGCCCACGAATGCCGTAGTGACTGAGTTTATGAAACAAAATTTCGGTTGACTTAATCAGTGTTAGCCTAATTAGTCCTGAAATGTTTAGTCTCAAGTTAATGAGGCTTGACCTTGAAGTCCTAGCATAATTTACCTTCTATTAATAAGTGCTAGCTTAGGTTTGACTTAACTAGTAATAACCTAGCTATGCGTGATTTAATTAGTACTATTTAATTAAACACGGTCTAATTAGAAGCTTGCTTATACTAGATTTGTTCATATCAGCTAAATTTGCCTTCACATAATTAGATTTGCATTAATTAAACATGGTTTATTAGTATCATGGCTTAATTAATCATTAGTATTCGCTTAATTAGGTGTGACTTGTCATAGCTCAATTCAGGTTGACTTAGTTAAGTTTGGCTTGGTTTGGCTTAGTTGGATTAGTCCTGTCTGAACTAGGCCTCAATTTATTATTCCTAATTAGGCTCCTTTGAATTAGACTTAGCCTTACCTAACTAGTCCTGGGAATATTAATTAGGCTCCATTGCATGAGACTTAGCTTTACCTAACTAGTCCTAGGGAGCTTTGTCTTTACTACAGCGTGGTAGTGTTATCCTAGCATTACGTAGCTTAGCGGAGTTTTCGGCAGATTTCCCAGTTTCACCAATAGCTTAAACAGCTTCACTGTTAAAATTGAACTAGTGTATTCACGCATTAAATTAATCCATCCATCTTACCGCATGTCAACGCACCTTATTCCACATTAACCTGTCGGCAAGGGTCCGAGTTGTGAAGGTCTTCCTTTCGAGTCATAGTAGTCACGTTCGAGCCGGACAGCATAATTATCCCGTCTACAATCACTAATCAACAATTAACTAACTTGGGGTTATGCAGGACAAGGTGGAGCAGCGTTGGTAGTAGCGCTGTATGTCCTGACGCCGCGTTATGCGCAATATCGACGACAAGCAGCGCACTGACAAAGTAAACGCTCACACCTGCGAGCCTAAACGTATGTGATGAACGAAAACAAAGCTTCGGAGGATCGAAAAAAAGAAGAATGCGGTGATCGCGAGGGCACGTGACCGAGCCCAGGCGCGAAGCGAGCAGGCGGCCACAAGCGCGCTGCGAAGAAACAGTCCCCGGTAGTCGCGCGCTTTTCGTCAGCCACTCTGACACGTCGCTGAAGTCTGGTGACCTAAAGCGGTGGGCGGGGCACCTCCTTTGACACCGCCCTAAGGAGCTCTGTACCCTCTATTCCGCAGAGTTGAGACAGGACTGGAAAGGGAAGTTTTCCGGTCGCAATATCTTCGCTCCTAACAAAAACGTTTTGAAAAATTCTTTCGGCTGTGAATTTCTGAGGCATTCAATACACACCCGGCCGTTTTCAAAACCAAGCCCGAGCGGTGGTTCAGGACCCCTTTAACCCTTATATATCCGTTCCTTGGCGCGCTATTTCTGTCCCATACCAAGTGATCGAGAAGCCATTTGTAGACACTAATGATGTCCATAATGCTTTGATGTCCATAAATGCTAGGACATCAAAGGGGCTTGCACTTACTGAGTCCCGTCTCAAATTTCGCGATCGACCATACCCTGCGAAATCAAGCATGTGTCTCAGTCGGTTATTTTATTATTTCGACGCTAATTCACTGGTGCAATGCGGGAAGGTCGAAGGTTCAGTGTTTAATAATGCGCCTCAAATCAAAGATGGACTTACTCAGTTCTTCGGTTATTGCTAGCTTTAGTTAATGTATCAGTAAGCGAACGTCATCACTTAATCGTTCAATATCGAGCCGGAACATTAACACCAGAATCGTAATGCAACGTCACAGATTTAGTTCTTTTTTTGTATTTTCGTAGTAGTGGCTCAGTCAAACTTCTGAAAGGTGCTTTGGCATGTTCGTGCGTCGCTTAGAACGCAATGTACATTACTTCTATGGAAAGGCGTTTCGGCGTTGCAGAAAAAGCGACATTCTGTTGCAGTGTACCTGATGGTACCATCGATGAGATTAGCGCTTATATACTTCGGATATAAGCTATACAATGCAGTAGCAACAGTCCCCCCCCCCCCCATCGCAGAATATTACATTACCAAAGAAGACTTGTCTTGATCTATATCATCTTTCTTTCCGCTCTATTACATCTCGAATGTTACAAGCTGCCGGGTTGCCGACTTGAAATCGAAAATAAGTTGCTGATCTCGTGTTTTACCTGGCTCGGTGCTCATGCGCAAGACGGGTCCACTTGAACTTTGGAATATTGATCCATAAAACTGCCGGCTTTGCCTGGAATGAAATCTTTCTGTGAAACTTATTCAAGAAAGCTACGTTGGGTAACGTAAGCATAACCAGCAACTCGTCAGAATAACACCGTTTTAGCAGTGTCGAGGGCTGGAACTGAAGCATCCATGCGCAGTAGCCCAGCACCTCGCCTACACCTTCATATTTCGCTTTATTTTCGCACACTTCTGCCTACAGATTTTCCTAGCTTTGCTATTATTTGCTTCAGTGCTGGCGCGTGGCAAAATTTGAGAGTTAGAGTGTCGGGTGCTCTAACAAACTCCCGTCCCGCGGTAGTGTCGGCTCTGCGAATACAGTCGAGGCTTTTCGTACATCCATGCTGATGGACTCTTCCTTCAGGGAGGGAACACTTCCCTAAAACGAGTAGCTTGGGAAATTTCTCGTTTTCTACACATAGCGAAGGGCGTCATTCGTCAGCTTCACTGTAATCTCTCATGACTGACCGAGACCGAAGCACCAAAGGTGGCTTGAGGTTCCTCATCAGTTTGAAGCAAACCACGCAGTGGCTCGAACAACACATCACTCCGTTTCGATTAGTATCTAAGCAAGCACGACTAACTAGCAGACTCAGCTTAGTTAGTTCGTAATGGATAATTTGTTGTATCACTGCACATAGTGAAATTAAAGATGCAGCTGAAAAAATTTGCACCCCTTGCCCATGCCGAGAACATTGGGGGAAGCTTTCAGTCTGCGTGCGTGACCTACCACCTCTCTTTATTTCCTTCTTCCTTTATGTTCTTTCTGGTTTTGTCGCTAGGCGGCAGACAGTCTTAGTCATTAATGTCATTCAATTATGTGCACTTCTTCCAAGCGTGGATGTGTATTCCTGTGGTAAGAGGGCTACCTTCAGAGGCCAGGTTGGCGTGTCCATAATGCACCAGCGGTAACAAACTATCTTTAAGCGCGCAGCTTTTCAGGGCCTAGCTCCGTCTACGTCTGTCTCCTCCTGTCACGTGCTCCTGCTTCCGGCCGACTGAAGCGACGCGCTAGAAAGAAAGCGCCACCGCCTCGCCCAGCGCGCGATCTCTCCCCCCACCGCCGTTCTCCGGCTCACAACGAGAATCGCCTGGTTGCGAGTGCTACGCCTTTTACGAGGTTCCACAGCAGTGGAGCTGTTGAGCTATTATATCTTGCACTGTGCGCCTATCGCGCTGACTGCGCGTAGCTGCCAGAGCAGCTGTGCGAGCCCAGAGAAAAGGGTGCGCTGCTCCAAAGCCGATGAAGGGACGGCTGGACTTGTTCTTTTACTCCGATGCGCCCTGTATGAAGTAGCGGAAGTAACTATTGCATTCGTATTTTATTCCGCTCCATAGACGGCCCTACGGATCACACTTACCCTTTTCGCGGTGTTTTGGCGTTCGATCTTATGATTTCGTGGGGTGTAACATCCCAAAACCAGCTCTGATTATGAGAGGCGCCGTAGCTGAGGCCTCCAGATATTTCGACCACCTGGGGTTCTTTAACGTGCACTGACATCGCACAGCGCACGGGCCTCAACATATCGCCCCCATTGAAATGCAGCCGCCGCGGCCGGGATTCGATCCCACGACCTTCGGATGAACAGCCGAGCGCCAAAACCACTAGACCACCGTGGCGGGGCGTGTTTGACACGGAGACTAGAAGAACGAAAAGAACAAAACGTTCAAGGCTGCTTCCCGTTCTGAAAGCCGCTGGAACCGCAAAGCAGTCTCAGGGCAAGGGTGTGACTAGTGGGACGAGAGGAAGCATTGGTCCGCTTTTCCCTTCTGCGCAAGAGGATAACTTTCTCTCTGACTGTCTTTCTTTTTGATTCCTTCTTTCTACCTTCTCTCCTCCTTTATCACTTTCCATATTCCCCTTCATATAATTATTATCATCATATTACAACAATTATTATAATTTTATCTGTGGCTTTACTAGCCAGTCGAGAGCATGGGAGGGTCCGCTTATAGTTATCCAGTGAATCCACCTGATCTACCACAATGCGCTTTTTTCTTTTGTTTTTTCTTTTATTTCTCCTTGTTGCATTCGTTCGTGTGTTCTTTCTCTTTCTTTTTTTTACACTGCACTTCGCATAATTGCTACCATGTTTCGGTGGGCCATGGAGAGGAATGTGGGTAGTAGGAAGACAGGAAAGCGGCTTCCTTGTGTTTTTTTCTTTTTTCGTCTGTTTTCCTGGGCTGGAATACGTCTTTTCATCAATACAATGAACCAACTAGCCCTACAACGTGTTTTACTGGGTACTAGGTCTAGCTCGAAAGTGGGACGGGTTGCCCCTCTGGCAATATGCCGACTGCAGACAGGAAATGTAGACTAAGAAGAGCGTAGCTGTTAAAAGGTGGCAAGGAAATGGACAGTAGACTTAATCACTCTCGCTGTCGCAAGCAGTTGGATGAAGAGGGTGGTTATCTCCGACGCGCCGCAAGCGTCCCACTTCCAAATGTCACCTGCATATATTCACGAAGTACAACTATCATTGAGCACATCTACGGCATCGTCTTGTATTTCTTAATTATATATGAAACATGTAAATGAAAGTTCGCGTATGCGCGCATAGACATCATATGGAAGTGTAAAGTTAGTTAGTTAAATTGGATTTATTGGCACAAAAGCGGCTGCGGCTATGCTGCGTCAGACACGGGGTGATAAAATTTCCTTCGTAGATGGAGCATACAGTGTAGTACTTAAAGCTTACTTAAGAACCCTGCTTTGTCAAAGAAGTTTATCAGGTCAGTCAAAGATACCAGTGCCTCTTCTCCTAACAGCAACATCGGGTGAAGTGGGGTGTGAGACTTATACAATACTCGGAAGTACTTTTTCCTAAGCATTTCAAGATGTGGACATGTGATTAAAATGTGCATTACTGTTAGCAGTTCATTGCATTTGTCACATGCTTGTTGTTCCTCCTCTGTCAAAAGGTAGTTATGTGTTATATGCGTGTGGCCTATGCGAAGTCGACAGAGTATTACTTCGATGAAACGTTCCTTATGGTAGCATGTCTTCCATTCCCCAAGGACAGGTTTAATAAGTTGAAGTTTGTTAACTTTCAGTTTCTATTCGCGTTGCCAGTTTGAAAGGAGTACCTTACGAACAGCTTGGGCCCCATCCCTAGCAGGTATATTAATTTTTGGCCTGCACTTAGATGTGTTAGTGTGTGTAGAATATTGCCGATGATTGGTTCGTATTGTGATTGTATATTCAGGGCTTTAAGTGCACTCAAGGAGTCAGTGTAAATGACTGATCTTTCGTGTTTGGTGCTTATGATCCTTTGTACTACCATCCATAAGGCATAACACTCAGCAATGAAAACTGATACAAACTGCGGCAGTCTGACTGTGTGTTCCCACGTACCTTCAATCACGCTGCTTCCGACATAGATGGGCGTCTTCGAGCCATCGGTGTAAAATTCCGTGTAAGTGTCATATGTGTCTTTCACTCTGCGAAATTCCTGTAGTATAAATTCACGAGGCATCTCTTGTTTTTTTTTTAAAAATGTGTTAATGAAAAATCTAGAAATTTTGTGAAATCATTCCTATGGTCCAGTTATCTTTTAAGACACAGCGTATTTTTCTGATTCTTAAAACAGATGAGGCTGACAAAGAAAGGCTTGTGAGCACTTATCGCCCGATGTGTGGAACTTACACATAGACAACGTATGTTCTTCTGCTTTCCGTAAGCTGTGTTTTCTAAAGCATAAACTTAAAAATTCTCCTTCTAACATAAAACTACTTAGTTACTTTACGTACATAAGGCCAAAACTAGAATACTCTTGTGTTGTGTGGGACCCCTTTACTAAATCTAACATTAAAAAACTCGAAGCAGTACAAAGAAAGGCTGTTAGGTTTGCTTATTCTAAGTTTAAAATTACGGACTCACCGACTGAACTCATGACTGCTAACAAGATTGAAACACTTGCATTACGACGAAAAAGGAATCGCCTTAACTTTCTATATCTTCTTGTTAATCATAATTAGCCCTTGACCCGCGTGCATATGTATCTCCTCTGTCCACTAGGCATACACGTCATCATCACGGCCATTATTTAACCCCGTATTTTGCCAAAACCAACGCGTTTCAATTTTCCTTTTTTCGGCGTACTGTTTCAGAGTGGAAATGTCTAATTGATCTCAGCCAATTTCCTGTTGTTTAGAGCTAAAATACGCACTGTTAATTTGTGTTCTGTTTCCATTTTATGCAATAATTTGCCATGTTATCTTTTATGCGTTTTGTTAGTACGTGTTTTCGATTATATTTCTCGTGATATATTCCTATGTTATCACATGTGTCCGCTTTCCATTTTATGTAATATTTTGCCATGTTATCTTTTTATGCGTTCTGTTAGTGTTTTCGACTCCATTTCTCGTGATATATTCTTATGTTATCAGATGTGTTTTTGTTTATATCCTGCCTCTTGTACCTGTCCTGCTTGGACCAGTTCTTGGTCTGCAGTATTCAATGAATAAAAAAAATAATTCTTACTAAGGTCGAGTGACAGGTATTCAGGAAAGGGTTGGCAGAAAGGCTTCAAAGTGTACTTACAACTCCTATCGGGGTTCATAAAACATGTGGTATTAAGGGTCGTAGTGCATAATGCATAGTCCTTTATAAACGCCCAGTGCCCAGATAATCAAAGGAAAATACGCAGAGAGTGCGCATCATAAGGCTTTGTCAACTTAGAAATTCTTTCTGATTCTTTCTGGGCAATTTTAGTATGTCCGTCGAACACCCTTCCGAGAAATACGATCTTGTCTTGAAAGAAAGCACTTTTTTTTTAAATTTGCCTAGAGGTGAGGAAGTCTGAGAGCGTGAAGAACTTTTGAAAGGTGGTAAGAGTGCCCTTCTTTTGGTTTTGCGTACACAATTATGTGATCGCTGTACACGTTGCAGAATACGCTCAAGTAACTTTGAGAATTTCAATCATATTGTTCTGGAACCACGCCGGAGAACTTTTCCAACCAGGCGGTTGTACTCAGACAGGTCACAGGGTGTTATAAAGGCGCTGTACTTTTTCGTTTATTCACTCAACCGAATCTGCCAGAACTCTTTGCACAGATCCATTCGTGAAAAATAATCGCAACCGCCAGTTTCCTCACTGATGTCTTCGATGCGCGGCATTGGGTAAGGTATTTTTTTTTGACGATTAGGAGCGCGGTAGTCTGCCAAGTCTGAACGTTCCGTCTTCTTTTTTTTTTTTGGGGGGGGGGGGGGGCGATAGTTGTGTTAGATTCAAATGGGGAGAGAGATGGGTGGGTAATACCTACATCCAACTTTTCTTGCAACTCGTCTTTCAGCCACCCCTTTTTATTTCTGGATATGTTATGAGGAACTTTGCGACTGTTTCGTCGGCAAGACGACGTGAGGTGTCATCGCTAGATGTTAGCTACCCATACATGCCAGTTCTGGGTGCATCACTTCATTGTCCTCCTGGTCGGAAATCGCAGTTGTAAGTTTACGTAGACAAGTGGGATCCTCTTGTGCTATGTTGTCGTCGACCATTAGTTTGTCGTCCCAATAGACGTGTATTTTTAACCTCTTCATCATGGGCGGGAAAGGAGAAAAACATGCACCGGAAAGAGCCAGCAAATTACCGGCCATTGATCGTCCTTGAAATTCAGTAGTTGGGTTATCCAGTCGCTATGCACGCTTACAGAATAACTGTAGGCTTGCACGCGCAATGCTCTACAAGCATGCAGCCGACTCGTGTCCACTAAGCCCCTATTGATGATCGAGACAGAAGTCCACTAACAAAGACTTTCACTTGAGTGCCGTTTAATGCGGGCATAAAGTAAGGTTGATGATATCAGATAAACTGACTCAGTGCTCAGTGTCTGCTTGTGGCGTGTAAGTGAAGGCAGTTAGGCGTTGTGGATGCAATCCATCCGATAAAGTTGCCACAGGCTTCACCTTTGAGTCCCACAGATGGATAATCCCAAGGCATTCGTTCTTGCACTAGCGTGATGGAATCCACGCAGGATCTTCATTATGCTCGTAGAAATCCCTAGTTAGTTTGCCAGGTTGTGGTCCTCGTGAAATAAATGTCGGTACTGATGTGGTCTTCATACACCGCAGATGCTCATAAAATGTTCGTGGATCATCCAAGGGTAGTGGAATGCGGATGTCGGTGCAAAAGCCTTGCGTTGACAAGGCTACAGCTGCAGATGACGGGAGCTTCAGATCTGCAAAATTCAAAAGGTATTCAAGACAGTACTGGAGCAAAGAGCCAGATTTATACTTGAGGCATAGCGCCGTATCCGATATTTCTACAGCGTTGCCTTGGAAAGCCGCCAGAAAGCTTCTTTTCATTAGCTGTACGTAATACGACATTCTGGCAGTGGAACCCAAATAACGGTGCATATTCTAGTCGCGTGCATACTGGAAAAACCAAATCCAATGCGAGTCTCCAAAAACATCCGGCTCTACAATACGTCGTGCTGGTCTTTGTTGACTGAACACTGCACGAACGCTCGCATTACTTCATTTTGTTTCAGCATGCATCGCTGTCGTTGCTCCATAATTTTCAAAATCATGCTCACCCTCTCGGAAGGCGCCTCCTGCATGGGAGCCATGGCGAATAGGTTCCCGAACGAGTTCGCTCATTCTCTGGAGCTGCAGATTCACTTTCGCTGAACCTGTTCACACAACGGCTTGACAGCTCCTCCAAGCTTCTTGTAGTATCATTTCGACGACTTCGATAGGGCTAACTTCGCGATAAATGTCCGTCGCTGGCTCACCATGCACTTGGTAACGGGAGAAGGCATGGGATTCGGATGACACCTCGTTGATGAAAAAGTTACATACTTCGTCTTCAAGGACAATCGGCTTCACCAAAATGTAGCGTTCCTAATGGGAATTAACATAAAAGATATAAGCTTAGTTAGACGGGTGTCGTCCGCCTTTTTATTCGTTCCTCTTCCACTTCACAGCTCCCCCGGGGACATTACACTTCGTCTTCTTTACTGCACTCCGTGCAGACCGCTTCAATTGTCAAGCGCACGTGTTGTTTGCAGAGGTTGTGAAAAAGGGGTTTTTACTCGCATTCATTAATTTAGGGAGACACAGCCTTATGCCATCAAAGGCGCCAAGGAAGCTGTGTCACCAAGCACAGCTTCGAAAGCTCCACGGGGAGTACCACGCGACATCACCCTGCAACAGCCGTCTTTCATCGGTCTCTGTGTCGGAGTTCGCAGCCACAAAAATGAAAAAGCTGAATAAAACCATACGAAGCCGCATTATAGCTCGAAGAAATCACCTTTGCGTTTCCTACATGCAATGGCACTTGATACGCCTTAGAATTCGTATTGTTGAAAACACGACAGGACAATTTTTTCAATCTTACATATCGCAGATATGCTGATATCTGACCGTGTGGCCGGCATGCAGATTTGGCCAAAGTACTTACCATGCACTGCCAACCTCGAAATGTTGGGTAAACAAGTAAGTTCCATATGCCTGGTGACGTACTTCGAAATATATGCACTTGTTCTTCTGACCCGAGGTGCTGGTTTCGTAACTTCTGTAGCGGACCCAAATTTTCTCCATAGTGTTCAGATGCTGTATCATGTAAACAGTACGATTTCGTTGTTAAAGACAGTAGTCTTTCTTGGGATGCTTGAACCCAGAAATTTTGGTCTGTCTTTCTGTTTGTCTGCTGTTACACGCTACAACCACCCGGCCAAAGTTTAAAAAGTTGCCATCTTGAACTGGTAGCTGCGTTCATACTTGTGAACATTGTCGATCAAAAATCAAATACTACGCATATCTGAGGCCCAACATCAATACGTAAGAATCATTAGGTGGTGTGTATTAGGCGTGACTTAATTATAATTTGTGCCCTATATTGGACTGCAATTATTACGCTACGTTTTTCTCTGGCTTTTCAAGGACGCTCTTGGTACAATTTGATACAGTGTGATCAAAGGCTTTGAGACATGAATATCTGACAGCAATACGTGTTGTTTAACAGAATAGTGTTCGAACTGGATGAAGATGACACCGTGTCCGTGATCGCAGCATATAATTTGACAATTCGAGGATAACTGACGCAGAGAGCAACCTCTGCAAGCGGCTCTTTTTTGGAGTCCTAGTACATAAACAAACATCATCCTCCTTTTTAGTCAGATCACACTAGAGAAAGTCGCAATTTCAGGAAATAATGCGTAATGACCAAATCAGAACGCGCCGACCTCGCTAAGCAAACATTATGTACTGTAGTGTCGCTAAGCACGCTGAAATCCACGATTATTTTTATATAGTATGAAAAGTGGAATTGAGGCTTCGCATCTCACGCGGCTCATTGACACTATATCAGCTACTGTTTAGGCTGAGAAAGAGACAACACTTAAGGAAGTGCAGCGTTCAGCAAAATGTTAGGGCAACGAGGTGCAAGCGTAATGCGCTACAGAGCACTGTAAATTAATCCCACTATTGTAAGATGTCTCGTTCAAATGAAACACAACATACACATTCAGCATCAGGTGTATAGGGTCATTTACTGTGTCACTGTCTGGGGGATGTTGTAAGAGAGCTCGCAGTTCCACTAGCAGATACAATTTAGCTCTCCCAGAAATTGTCCGAGGCAGTATTTATTTCGCAGCCACACCAACCAACATAGCAGTCTATTCAGTCCTATTTGCAGCAAAGTTGGTAAATAATACATACAGCAATGACAAAGCGCACTAGTATTTTATGCACGAAAGCCACAATATGCCTATGGGGCACGCCGTAATGAAAATTCATGGAAACCTCTGGAAGTACTGGCACCTGAGGTTGTCTTAACGTTCACTGACAAAAGCACAGCTCACGGGCCCCTGCGATCATCGCTTCTGTCGAAAACGCGACCGCGACGCCCGGATTGAAGTCATGTGCTTCCGGTCACTGTCGAGCACCATGCTCACTGAATCACTGTTGTGAGCAACAAAGCACGTTCCAGGCTGCACATAAACAATGGCCCCGTGACCTAGGCGTGGGCATATACGGATTTTACCCAAATTAAGCGGACGCTGTGTCGCTAACCATGCAATACACACTGTATTTATAATAATAATCGTGTTCATACGCTTTTGTTTTCAAAAACTTTGTGTCGGCACAAATGTTAGCTTCGTGTCTATAATGATGCCTTTTACTTTCGCTGCATTTATGGCTACGAGTCGACTCGGCAATATCATGACAATCTTAAGATTGGAAACAGCTTCTCTGTGGAGAAAAGAGCGCAGGCAGTGCTTTGCGGGCTAAAGATTAATCGATTACCATCTGCTTACTTTGTAAGACCAGGCTGAACCTGCCGCTCAGAAAAGTGCAAGATGATCACCTGACGTAAATACAGTCCGTACGTTGTCGAATATATTATCTTCTTTTATCTGATCTTTGCCACGTTGAATGCCCCTTTCGAATTATTTTCTTTATTTTGTTTATTTAGGTAAACATCTCTTTTTATGACTGGTGGGACGCCTACCTTTTCAGCACTACTTCCTCGTGTAGTGGCATCCTGGATGCCGCGGTTAATGTACAAATCTTTGTACAACCCTTTGGCAATATGCCCCGCCACGGTGGTCTAGTGGTTATGGCACTCGGCTGCAGATCCGAAGGTCGCGGGATCGAATCCCGGCCGCGGCGGCTGCATTTCGATGGAGGCGAAATGTTGAGGCCCGTGTGCTGTGCGATGTCAGTGCACGTTAAAGAACCCCAGGTGGTCTAAATTTCCGGAGACCTCCACTACGGCGTCTCTCATAATCGGAGCTGGTTTTGGGACGTTAAACCCCACAAATCAATCAAATCAATCAACCTTTGGCAATATAATGTACAACACATTGACACTTGTGAGAGTTACGTAGTCTATTTTCGACAGCTTTGACAAGGGTAGGCAACCGAATATAAGACCTAGCTAGCAATGTCGTCCTTGTCATCCTGGGGTGTCCATGACGTAGTAGTGGCATAACATCCGGTTGCGAACTCTGGCACGATTACTCCGGTGACCCACCCTTCAGCCAGCCTGTTTAACAGCTCTTGTCTGCGCCTACAAAATGCTCCCATTTCAGCAAGAAACTTCGCTGGCCATCCGGTGAGCGTATATTTGACAACCAAACTCAGAAGCAGGTCGCGTTTTGATTCCTTTGGAACCTGGCTTACAGTAGGTGGTGTGCTTTTGGAAGCGGCAAAGCACTCAGCTACTTCATGCGCTTTTGCCAGCAGCAGTAGCCGTGATAACGCATCAGCCGCTTGCACGTTCTTCCTGCTTCTGAGCTTGAGGCTGTATTGTTATGCGGCCAGCGTCACCGCCCACCATCCACTTCTTGCTGCGGGAAGCGGCGGGGCCAGTTTACCTAGTCCAAGCAGCCCTATACAGGCTGGTGATCAGTGAAGCAACGGCCATACAAGTAACGATGAAAACTTCTCAAGCCAAAAATCTTTTCGAGAGCTCCCTTCTCCTCTAGCGCGTAATTCCGTTCGCCTACGGTCGATACCAGACTAGCATCGCTATTGGTCTCTTGGTTCCATAGGGAATTTCGTGGAAAACCACTGCTCCGACACCGCAGGCTGAAGAGTCACAGGTGAGTCTCAGTGGCTTCTTGGCGTCGTAAAATGTGAGAATTTCACTGTAGAGAATCATATCTTTAGTGGGTGGAAATGCTTTCTTCCATTTCTTGAGCAGCACCATTTCTGTTCCTCCTTAAACAGCTCGTACAGCGGTGACAAGCCTCTTAAAAAATTTTGGATAGAAATTTAGAAGCTCTCAATACATGCTTAACTCAGTGATCGTCGGCTTGGAGGCTCCTTCAATTGTCATGATCTTTGCCGATGTAGGGTAGATCCTCCCCCCCCCCCCCCCTTCCGCCGAAAACATGTGTACTAAGTAGACGGCCGAGTCGCGAAAAAACTGATATTTCGCTTACTTGTGCGTTTGTAGCGACGCAGCTTCTCTAACACATCAGTCACTCTTTTTTTAACAATCTTCAGTGCTGCGTTCTTAGGCAGTACTTAAAACGCAGCACTTAAAACAACTTTTCTTGTATTTTGTGAATTTTCCGTTATGATTAGTACGCTATGGCACTTAGTCGCATTGGAGTGTGTTACTCTCTATTTAGTGTGCAAATACAAGAATTTCTTCCCACAGGATTCTATTGCGCTAAGCAATTCGTTTCGTTTTCCTGAGCATCGCCGCAGCTTACATCATTTTCGTGTTTTTTTTCTTGGAGTGTCTTATATCCTTAAAAGATGAACAAATCGCAAAGTACGATTTAAAACAGGGAATGTCGCGGGAGCCAACTTTTCGACAAGCGGGCTTGTCTTCGTCAGGGCGGCAACTGCCTTCTCCAGCGTTCGTTTATGAACGCCTTTGCACACTCTCCCCCAGTCCTCAGACAGAGAGGAGGAGAAGAGCAGCACGTGCGAACACACACACACACACACACACAAAAAGGAAAGGGGGGGGGGGGTTCGGTGCAGGGGTATTTGGGTGACAGGTGTTAGCGTGACTATATATATAATATTAGTCACGCTAACACCTGTCACCCAAATACCCCTGCACCCAACCCCACCCCCTCCTTTTGTGTGTGTGTGTGTGTTCTCACGTGCTGCTCTTCTCCTCCTCTCTTTCTGAGGACGGGGGAGAGTGTGCAAAGGCGTACATAAACGAACGCTGGAGAAGGCAGTTGCCGCCCTGACGAAGACAAGCCCGCTTGTCGAAACGTTGGCTCCCGCGACATTCCCTGTTTTAAATCGCACTTTGCGATTTGTTCATCGATTCAAGCATCTTCCCCTGAACTTCTAGTTTATATCCTGAAAAGTTAGACATTGTATTGCCCATCCTGCATGAGCCGGCATATTGGCCAGCAGCACGAATAAGGTTAAATAAATCAATAAAAACAAGTAAAAGTATAGGTGAGCGACGTCAAGCAATGCCAGCTGGAGGAAGGGCCGTCTCGATCCAAGCTGGAAACGGGCCGGAATTATCCCTGTCCTGAAACCGGGCGAGCCTCCTAGAGATATCAACTCCTATCATCCTACAGCTCTCCTTAGATATGCGGGAAAGCTCATGGAAAAGATAGTGCTCATGCGACTGGACTGGTTGCTGGTAAACGCCGAGGCCTATCACCCGCAGACGTCGGGTTTCAGAAAGGGTCGAGACAGCATGGACAATGTCATAAGCTTTGCCAAATGCGTCAAAATGAACAACTTGCCATATTCCTGGACGTTAAGAGCGCGTTCGACAACGTCCTACACGAGTCGTGGAGTCAGTGGACGCATGTATCACTGGATGATGGACTATCTCACTGAATGCTCGATCTCTACAAAAAAAAAAAACATGAACTTCCGCAAGGCGGAGTATTGAGCCCGACCTTCTTCATATCGCTCTCATTGGCGTGCGGAAGCGTAGCCCGCCATCGGCTCAGACTCCCTTATACGCTGATGACATCGCCATATGGCACTGTGGTCGAAATGGGCGTGTTTTACGTGCAAAATTATAGCTCTATTGAGACGTTTTTATACACACGCGGATTAACTATGCCATCCGACAAGGGCGCCGCCATAGAGTTCACTAAACGAGATATGTGGCGCTATAAGTTAAAGATGGCAGGATCTCACATCCTATGCGTACTAAGTCACAAGTTCATGGAAGTAATATTTGGTAAATGAATGACGTCGCCGCCTCATACAAAAACTCTGAAGGCAAAACTGGAATTATGCGTAAACATTTTCCGTATAATGTCCAGCAATGCTGGTGGCTGCTCTGTGTGCGCTGTACTGCGTATGCACACTGCTGTCTGCGAAGGTCTCTTGCGGTACAGCTTTCCTGCGCTAAAGGACTTTCCAAGTCAAGTGGTCAAGCGGTCACCAGTGTGCAAGCTAAAACGCTGAGCGTATGCGCGGGCCGACCTAAAAAGACTTCGACTGTAGGAACCCTACCAGAAAATCGGCGACTTTCGGTTCCACTGCTACTGAAGCAAGAGTTTCTTCGAGCCTGTGTGTTTCGCTGCTAGGGTTCACAACCATCCGCTTGTATCAGCCATCTGAAGTACAGACTCTGCTTCCGCTGAGCACAAAAAGCCATCAATTTCGACAAGGCCACCATGGAAACTACCCCCTTGGACCATAGTCACGACTGTACCTGGTATAAACAGTAAGAGCAACACACCAGCTCCATCGCTGACGTATTTTTCCCTGGAGCATATTAACGCCAGCTGCAGAACCTGTCACCACATTTACACTGATGACTCCGTTGCAGCCACTTAATCGACAATAGGCCTGCGGATCACGCCGGTGAACATGTCAATCTCGGCCACCTTGGCTCACCACACATATGCCACAGCTACCGATCGGGCTGCGTTGCGGGGAGCTTTTATATCACGCACCTAATTCTTGGTTGATGTTCTCCGATTCACGAGCGGCGCTGCAGTCCCTGAAGTCACCATGCGCCCAAGAGCAACTAGTTATGAACATCAAGCGCCTAGGCAGTAATCCTCATGAAACTCTACCATCGCGTTGTATTCCAGGGGTTACCAGCCCACTGTGGAATAAGAGAAAATGTTAGGGCTCACAGTGCTGCCATGACAGCCACACCTTCTTCAAGAAAAGATACCGCGACATTGGTATCGGCGTTTGCCTGTAACTTTCAGCGGTCCTTCTGGTGTGACTCAAGAAATCAACACGGCCCACTGCGCGTTATTGAACCATCCTGCAGCTTCCATGCACCGCGAGGTTTAGGCAGGCAATACGAGGCGCGCCTGCACCGAATAAGAGGGCACGTAGCGTACACGAGACACTCCAAACACAAGATCCAACAATCATATTCTGCCTTGTGCTCTACAGGAAACACCTAAGAGGGCCTCACACACGTCCTGTGCGACTGCGAGCGCTACGTCTCCGCGTGAAAGACACTGATCACTGGCAGCGCTTCGTTTGCAGCACGGTTCGAACTCGGAGATGCCGAATCCCCTCGGCCCGTGGCGAGAATCACCTCTGCCCTAAGCAGCACTAAATAAAGCATTGATAGCTTTTCTACGGGCAACATGCCTCAGCGAAACGCTGTAAATTGTGCTTTAATGTACACGTGTGTACATATGAGTGTGCCTGTCAGCGTGACTGCGCAAACGTGTTGTCTAACATGGCCATTGTAAATGTCATAATCACCGCTGAACACCTGGAGTAGCAAGCCAGGCCACTGACCAGGCTACTATCTACGGAGTAATCAATAATGCATTCTCTCCCTCTCTCCTCTCTCTCAAGTACGAGCCACCAGTGAATTCCACGAGTACTGAACCCGTCAGTGATGCGCTGCTTACGTAAATCTCGCACCGCAAAATCATTATCATTCAATTACTTGATATCAAACGGCCAACCAACATGCAATCGTAAGATTAATACGCAGGACTTCCGTAATAATTTATCGTAAAACGGTGTAATTCAACGCGGTGTTAGTTTGGTACAGTAGTAAATTATGTAATCGCCACAAGGAATGCAGTTGAGACAGGCGTTCTATCTAGGCTCGTGAAAGAGATTGAGGGTTACAAACGCGTATTAATTAGATTTAATCACTTAATTACTCGCCCTTCAAAACTATTCGCTCAATAACTCAAGTCGCTAGAATATGAGGTTTCAAGATGATAATTCTCACCTTTTTCATGTCAGTAATATTAACTCCACTAATTCCAACAACCATACCAATAAACAAGGCGAGCCTTAGAGAGCACATAGTCCGGTCCTAAGCAACGCAGTAAGAACAATGAGAACGTTCATAGCACTTTAGCCCTCCCAGCGGAAGGCTTTTATTTTTTCAGAAGGAATTGATTTACATAGATTACAAAGAGCTAGCCTTTGTTAGTCGTCTTTCCTGCATGCAAGTTTCAAGGCCAGAAGCACTTCTTTTTCCTTTGTCCATAAAAATGAACGAAAGCAGACTCCTTCGCTCCAAAAGGAATTCTTTACAGTAACAGTTGCAAACGAGTGGGCCCAGACTTCCCATGACATGTGCGGCGTCTTACGCTACTAAATAAAAAGGAAAGAAAGAAAGAACGTGAGCAGGATGCTCAGAAACACGTTTCCACTTTGCTATTATGTTGCTTGTAGCAATATCGTGCCGCTCTCACAATGTTTCAATGGCCTTGCTTTCACGAACGGAAAATATACCGAAAACTGCCTTCGCTTGAAGGTCTTTAAACACAGAGAAGGCATGAATTTCCACTGTTTATAACGCTAACTGCATTATACAGGGCCCATTATTCTCACGTGGGTGTCTCCTCGCTCGGGTATATATGGCCCGAGACCACTGGACCGAGATTGCAAAACGGAACCGAACTTGTCGGTAGAGACACGGAACACTTGCTTACATGTTAGAAGGCGAAAGCACCTCTACTAAGTCACACGGCTGTGATGTGTTGCGTCGAATCAAGAGCGCAGTACTCAGGGATTTGTTCAGCCGCTCCTGTGAGCGGCAGTTTCGGCGGCTTAGTAATAACACGGTAGTGCATCGCTCTAAAGGGCTTCCAGCATCTCTATCTCATTGTGTTTCGTTAACTTCTGTGCATTTATTTCAATGCCAAAATATTTTGTTGGCGCGACAGCCCCTTACCTCCAGGGACACACATTCAGCATGGACGCATTTGTCCAAACGACTCACCGCAAAATTTTTCCACAGTTCTTATCTTTTCCTCAGATATTACCGGATTTCTCTCCTGTACCGACTACCGTTGGAATCCTTGCAACCTTTTGGTTATGGCTTGGGAAGCACGCCAGCTAGTGGCTATGGCTTGCGAAGCACGAAGTCGCAGGACCGAACCTCGGCCAGGCCCCGCCACGGTGGTCTAGTGGCTATGACATTCGGCTTCTGATCCGACGGTCGTGGGATCGAATCCCGACCGCAGCGGCTGCATTTCCGTGGATGCGAAATGTTTGGGCCCGTGTACTGTGCGACGTCAGTGCACGTTAAAGAACCCCAGGTGGTCGAAATTTCCTGAGACCTGCACTACGGCCTCTCTCATAACCAATAGCTGGTTTGGGAAGTAAAACCACAGAAATCAAATCCAGATCATGGCAGCCCGATATCGATGTGAGCGAGGTGCGAAAATATACCCGTGTACATTTATGCAGGGTCACGTCGAAGAACCCTAAGCAGTCAGAATTCCTGTGGAACCCTCCGCTACGGAGCGTGCCTGATATAATTACCTAGTTTTGGGCGGGTAATACTGATTCATCTGTATTATTAGAATGATTCCTTTGTCACTGATGACGAAAACGACGACGAAGTGCATCTCTCGTAGAACGCTTCAGCTGCTGCTCCGTCCATTTTCGCTATATTTATCTGTTTCTGGGGGACCCTGTCCCTCGTGGCTACGGACACGGACTCGTCCAGAGGTCCGCCCAGCCAGAGGTCTACCGTGACGGGAGCAGCGGTACATCAGCGCGCCTGGTCCAGTACCGGTGAAGCCACCAGTCACCACGCAATGGATATGGACGCGCAGC
Source organism: Hyalomma asiaticum (assembly GCA_013339685.2). NCBI lineage: Eukaryota > Metazoa > Arthropoda > Arachnida > Ixodida > Ixodidae > Hyalomma > Hyalomma asiaticum. The sequence goes on along the minus strand of CM023487.1, from coordinate 66,779,273 downwards.
CTTCTGTTGCGCCGACCGTCCAAAGGTCAATTATGCCAAGCTCATCAAGAAAACGCAGCACCAGCCCCAGCAGCAGCGAGGACACCGAAGTGTACTTGATCTCGGGTGACGAGTCGTCGGAAGATGGCTTCGAAACGGTGCGGGGTAGGAAGGCAAAACGAAGAATCGTCGCGGCGTCATCACCAGCGAGCACCCTAGTTTCGAAAACTAAAGAACGATGGCCGTACACCATCTTATTCATGCCTGATGACCCTACCGTGAGCCTCCGAGCAGTCAACAGGCAAGTCCTTTCGGTATTTCTCGAGGGGATCGCGCCGAACGAAATCAAGGATGTCCGATTAAACACGCGCAAGAACATCCTTGCTGTGGACATGATGAATGCAAGCGCCTTAGACAAGCTCCGACGAATATCGGATTTGTCCGGCATCAAAGTCCGATCTATTATTCCAATGGATGGCGCCTGCGTGGCGGGTGTCATTTACGACATTGATTTGGCAATCGTCAACTCGGACCTTCCAATCCTTATAAAACCAGCGGAGGCGGGAGTCGTCATCACTGGTGTTTTTCGTCTAGGAAACACCCGTTGCGTGAAGCTGGTCTTCAAAGGGGACTCTCTACCATCCCATGTAAAGGTTGGACATTTCAGACATCCTGTTCGGCCTTTCATGCCCAAACCACTTCAGTGTCATAACTGCATGAAGCTTGGCCATGTGAAGGGCGTCTGCACAAGCAGCACAGTGTGCCCCCGATGCGCTGAGCCGCACACGGCCGATGCTTGCCGTGCGGAAACTCTCAAATGCGGCAACTGTGATGGCCCTCATGATGCTGCCTCCAAAGACTGTCCACGAATCAAGAGGGAACTCGCTGTTATAAAACAAATGGTGAGAGACAGCTCAACCCACAAAGAAGCTGCTGAAAGGATACGGCGTCGGCGCAACCATCGACGAAAGCGATCTAGACAGAGTGCCAATCTCATGCTACCTGAGAATAGCACGTCACCGTCGAGCACGAAGAAGACTACAAGCATGAACAGAAACGTGACACAAGGATCTAATAAGGTCGAAGACTGGCCTGCGCTTCCGCGCATACAGCCTGCGAAGGAACCTGCCCAGCCTTCCCGCCCAGCACCGACATCTAAGCCTATTTCAGCTGATGATGCGCCAAGGGTTGATCGCCAGATCGTTCCGATGCTGCGATCCCTAGTGGCTGTCATAACAGAGCTACTGAGAAGCCTGGGAACCCCAACCGCTCGAAGTGGTCTGCAGGTATTGGACGCGCTGAGCCCAATCCTAGCAACCCTCGGATAGAACCATGGCTGCAAATCACCAATCATTCCGTGAAGAGGTCAGACATGCGTCTATAATCCAGTGGAACGCGAGAGGACTTAAATCCCGAATCTCTGATTTCCGTCAATATGTCTTCTCCAACCGTTTTCCAATCGTCGTTATCTGCGAGCCAAAGCTATCGCATCCATTCAGGCTATCCGGTTACGAATCAACGATGTCCTCAACACATAACGAAAGCAGCAAGGTCCTGGTGTACATTCGTCGTGAGCTTACCTACATCATTCGGCCTGTGCCACCTCACGATGACAACCAATACGTTTGCATCACCGTAAAAAAGAAGAGCCTCACTTTTACTTTAGTGTGCGTGTACTTATCACCCGCGGCCCGATTTGATAGAAAAAGACTGGACGACATTCTGGCAGGGGTTCCTGGCCCATGGATCATTACAGGTGACTTTAACGCTCACCACCCTATTTGGGGAAGCTCCAAAGTTAACGCCACAGGCAGGCGGCTGGCTTCGTTCGTGTCCGATCATGACCTGTGCTTGCTTAACGATGGGAGCCCTACGTTTTTACGAGGCGCAACGTACAGCAGCTGTTTGGACTTGACATTCGTGTCACGTCGCTTTGCCTCACGCGTTAATTGGTTTTTAGACATCGAGACCCACGGGAGTGACCATATCCCCAGTTACGTCAACATCAAAGGCCTGGCTGGATGTCATCCGTCTAACACAATCCAGAGGATTGATTGGACTGCGTTCAAGACGAACGTCGAAGACGCTTGTCCCAGCGGCCTCCCGTCAGGTCTAGAGCAAGCTATAAAGGAAGCGGTACAGACGGCGATGCGCACACTGACATGCTCCCCGAAGCGCTCGGAAACGGACGTAGAGTTGGAACGACTCCGTACGATTCGTCGACGTGCCGAGCGAAGATATAGACGGACAAATTCCGTACACGATCTAAGGACAGCCAGGCGCATGCAAAAGAAGATACAGCGTCGCATAGATAAACTTGAGTCTCAACGGTGGGTAAGGTTCTGTGAGTCTCTGGACCCCCAGAAACCTTTATCGCAAATCTGGAGAACAGTGCGAGGTCTGCGTACGCTTCCTGAGCAGCGGTTTCCTTTCAAAGCTTTAGCGCTTTACCAAGGTCGGCGGGATATCGAAGTAGCTGAAGATTTTTGCAAGAAGATTGTCGGCAATGCAGCTTGCACAGGAGTCCTTGCTACACAGAACACTCCACAGTCCCTGGACTCACGCATGGACCTGCCCTTTACCATTGAGGAGCTGGATGCGGCCCTTGTGTTGTGCAATCGTGCGTCATCACCTGGCCCAGATGGAATCTCCTACAGGATATTATGCAACCTAGGTGAGCAGGCGCAGAAAGCTTTGTTGGAAATGTTCAATGACTCATGGCGAGACGGACATGTCCCCCAAGAATGGAAAACGAGCCGATTGGTTCCGCTCCTAAAACCCGGGAAATCGCCTCTAGAACTCTCGTCGTACCGCCCAATAGCACTAGCTAGCTGTGTAGGGAAGCTGATGGAGCGCATGATCCTCGCCAGACTGGAGTGGTTCCTAGAGCGCTACGAGGTTCATCCGAGTGCCATCGTCGGTTTTCGACGCGTTCGTTGCTCTATCGACAACGTTGTTGACCTCGTAACCTACGTCCAACACCAGAAATTGAGCAGGCGATTAACCGCGGCACTATTTTTGGATATAAAAGGAGCTTACGACAACGTTTCTCACGAGGCCATACTCGACGCCCTTGAGTCCGTCGGTCTTGGTGGCCGAGCGTACCGCTGGATTCGTGCCTACCTACAGATGAGATCCTTCTTTGTGCAAACCGACGATGGGCCAACCTCTCAGCACTGCACACACCGTGGAGTTCCTCAAGGGGGCGTCTTGAGCCCCACGTTATTCAATTTGGTTCTGATTGGTCTCGTGGAACGCATACCAGGTTGTGTACAGATATCGATTTATGCAGACGACATCTGTGTTTGGACGTCAGGCGTAACACGTCCTCAGATACGCGCGAGGCTCCAAAAAGCCGCGACTTCGATATCGGCATACCTTCATGAACAAGGCCTTGAAATTTCGCCTGAAAAATCGGCGCTGGTCGCTTTCACGCGAAAGCCAATGACAGCCTATGCTATCTCTATCAAGGGGCAAAATATTTGTTACGCTAGGACGCACAGGTTCCTGGGAGTAACCATCGATCGGGACCTGTGCTGGAGTCCCCATGTGGCCGGTCTCAAGAAGCGCCTAACGGCCACCTCACAAGGTTTCAACTTCCTCGGAGGGAAAACGTGGGGTACGTCAGTGAACGCCATGTTGCACCTATACCGGACGCTCTTTCTCGGGTACTTGAGATACAGCTTACCGGTGCTGACTGACACCTGTAAAAGTAACCTACGCATACTCGAGAGCGTTCAGGGCCAGGCACTCAAGATCTGCCTCGGATTGCCACGCTGCACCTCAACAGCGGATACTATAGCGATGGCCAAAGACCTTCCTGCCACCACTCACATCACTTTGGAGGTGCTTAGGACACACATTCGACACCTAGCTCGTGCTCCTGCTCACCACCTCGCCTCGCTTCCAGAAGACCGGCCCGGTGCCTCTTTTTGTAAGAGGCTATCGGCATTCCGCGAGTGCCTCCCAAAGAATTATACTCCTGCTGAGAGACTTCCGACGCCTCCTTGGTGTTTGGCCCGTCCAAAGGTCCGGCTGACAGTGCCAGGGATTCGGACGAAAGCGTAGCTGCCACCACCGGCTTTAAAACAGCTGTCTCTACTAATGCTGCATGAGGACTACAGGAATCATCTTCAGCTTTACACTGATGGCTCAACAGCAGCAGGCAGATCTGCAGGAGCTGTGACCTTCCCTGCCAAAGCAGTAGATGTAATGTTCAAGACGTCTCATGGCACAACATCGACTGCCGTGGAGCTTGAGGCACTACGCACCGCACTTTGCGTGATCGATGGGGAGCCACCACAGAAATGGGCAATCTTTACAGATTCTAAGTCAGCCCTTCAGTGCCTTTTATCGGCCTTACGTGGCGGGCCGCAAGACCAATTAGTGCTTCAAACACGACAGCTCTATCACCAATTAACCGACGAAGGCCATGACATCACGTTTCAGTGGCTACCAGGCCACTCTGGAATAATCGGCAACGAGCACGCAGATAATGCTGCGAAACGTGCCCACGAAATTGGAGTGCTGCAAGCCATCCCACTGTCAAGAACGGATGCAGTAAGAAAACTTCGCTCGCTTGCGCGTGATATGACTATAGCGCAGTGGAACACTCCTGGTCTTCTACATACCCGTCTACACCGCCTCGACCCATCACTACAACTGCGAGTTCCGCGCGGGCTTACCCGCTTAGAAACTACCGTGCTTTGCCGCCTGTGGCTAGGCACGTCATTCACACGAAGTTTCGGCTGTCGCATTGGACTGGAAGACAGTGCTGCCTGTATTCACTGCGGCAGCGAGGAAACGATTGAGCACGTCCTCTGCGATTGCCCTGGGTACTGCTCCCAGCGACAGACTCTCGCCACAGAATTGTCACGCCTTGATGATCGACCACTGTCCGAGCAAACCATATTGGAATGCCGGACAGACAGTGTCTCGCAACAGAAAGCCACGAAGGCTGTGCTCAAGTTTTTGCGTGCAACGGGCCTCGTGAACCGTCTGTGACACATGCCGTGCTTGTGTGTGTGTGCGCGATTTGACCTCTCTCCTTCTTTCTTTATTCTTTTTCCATCCCTTTCTGTCTCCCTTCACCCCTTCCCCAGTGCAGGGTAGCAAACTGGATATTTACCTTTCCGGTTAACCTCCCTGCCTTCCGCCCATTATCTCTCTCTCTCTTGTCACTGATGAACGAACATCATCGTATCCGTACACTGCTACTTAACTTGGTTCCCCAGTTATCTGAAACGTGAATACTGTCAGGATGAATAAAGTTCTCTGTAATTCTCCATGCGCAAGATCAAACCAAAACAACTCACCCAGAGTAAAAGAAACCCTGCATGTCCGACGCATTGTAGCATCCGATGCTATGCGAAGCAGTTGGCGAGTGAATTGTCCATTCCTAGATGTTTGGCAGTGAGCCAAGTGTTAAGAGTACGATCAACGCCTTTGTGCAAAGTGGGTGAGCTCCCACTCATGAGTAGGATTAACGCGGGCAAACCAGGAACGGCGGCAGCACTCTGGCGACTGTATGGTCGCTCATAGTACGATGTATCGTTCGCAATCACGTTAGTCCAAGGCGAGTACTTCCTTTTTTTTTTGAGGCCGATGCCTTGTACGGTGCATTGATATGCTGTAATAGACGTCGTTAGTTAAATTATTCCTACTGGTTTGAGCGGCACAGAAGTATACCGAATGGGAGCAGAATACATGTGCTGCTATGACAGTGCTTTTCACACAGAAGCGCTACACCAGCACCATCATGACAACTGCTCGTGCAATAAGTTTGTTTACTAAACCTAACTTATGGGAGGAGGAGCCGTGGCGCAATGGTAGCGTGCTTGTTTGATATCTTGAGGGCCCGCGTTCTATGGCCCCCCTAGTGCTTGGTAGGTTGCAAGTGTATTTGTGTGCTTGGTGTCTCTACATTCCAATCGGAAGCTACGACAAACGGTGTTCCTTTCTTCTTGTAATAGCGGAAATCTTTAACCTGGCCGTGCAGTGTAAACCGCGATCAGAAAATTGTCGGCCTCTTCTGGAGGCAGTCCACCGTGCGAGGTGCAGAAAACTTCGGCCACCGCTCGAATTTGCAGGTTCGATCTCAGCAGCCGCGGCGTTTTATATGTTATTTTTTATTGGTCATTCATCGGCATAAGCTCTACAATTATAAATTCAAACACCTGTGGCGCGTACCCCCATACCATGGCCCCAGCACTGTGTGTGTGAGCAACACGTGTATTGCAGTATTGTTAAACGTGACGTACAGTACTCGCGGATTGAAATGGGAAAAGTTAGGGCTACGTAATTCACACACTTTTGTTTCCACCACGTTCAATTCGTGTACCATAGTTGCAAAACTGACTTGTATACTTGCATGATTGCACGAGAAAGAACACCACCTTCAGAGGCCCAGCTGATTCGCAGCTACGCGACGGGGTTACAATGAGCATTTGCACAATTTTATTCGATTTAGTTCAACGCTTACGTGTCCCATTTCATTCCGTGAGCACTGTACATGGCGAGTATACAAAGCTAGTGATATAAAGACCAGTCATTCACGTTCGCCATACATTTATACCCTACCTCGCAAATATTCGCGTATACCAGGTGAACGAGACGACTAGGACAGCACTGGGACACAGGCGGCTGGCTGGCTGGCTGGCTGGCTGGCTAGATAGATAGATAGATAGATAGATAGATAGATAGATAGATAGATAGATAGATAGATAGATAGATAGATAGATAGATAGATAGATAGATAGATAGATAGATAGATAGATAGATAGACGTGCATCGGTCTCGCATTCACTAACGACCCATACACTGTGCGAGATGTGATGTATGTCTCCACTTACTACTCGGGCCACAAGGCTATGGTAGTGTGTGTGTACCCTGGCCCACGTACGCCGTCACCGGAACGATAAGAGTGTGACGACACCGGTGACTGTCTAATGACACCGCGCACAATGCCACGGCGGTCGTACTACTTCGATATGCCCGAGACCTGCGCGGGAATATCTGCATATACTGCCTGGGCGACGAAAGAGAGGGGAACATGTGAAGTGCCGACACCACTTTGATGGCGTCAAATCATGTAAATAAACAAAATCCAGCCTCCCACATTGCATTATTCTTTACAACACAACTCAGCAACACCAGTTTGCAGGACCCCTCGGCAACAACAATGTAGCCAAAACAAACGCTTTCGCCTTCTCATCTTATAAGAATATGCTTAGGTATTGTCGAACTTTTTATTCCTAAAGCGTAGCTTGAAGCTCCTCCTATATGTCTCAATTTTTACTTTGCCAGACAAACCCACAGCAAACATAACTTCGTATTTTAGGAATTTCATTGCACTAATAAAGTGTTTCGGTCCTTTCTTCCACAAGTTGTTCGAAACTTTAATCACTTGGGTAAAGCCGCTGTTGGTCAACCCATGGTTTGAAAAACCATTGGAACATGCTATTTTTCACAAGGTTCATGACTGCCTTTTTTTCTGGTTGTTTGATCGATCAGCTCCTTTTGTAAATTTCTAGTTCTGCGCGAATAATACACTTGCCTAGCATTTTTCCTGGGTGTTAGCATCATATGTCTATGTATGGGAAGGGCTTAGAGTATTTAATTAAAATATTTGAATACATATTGGCGACGCTTCTTTTGCTCATGGTTCTAAAATTACAGGTTCTGCTGTATTTTCCAATGCTACAATAAAATTATACTTTGGCACATATGGAAGCGCTACTGACGTGATGGTCTATTTCACGGAATACAAAAACAAACAGGGGGAACATAAATGACATTTTATTATCCTTTTAGACTGCAGGGTCAGATCACTCCTCGGATTAGAATTCCTGCGTATTACCCAGTAAAGTATTGCTATTCCTTTTGGCCTCATGGACTCCCACATGCACGTGTATACACAGGGTGTTGTACACGGCAGTGCCTCTTATACGCAAGCTGACACTGAGGCACGTGTTTCTGAGCGTGGTCACCCCAGACCCACATCTCACATTCATTATTTCCTGAAAAGGAAATGGAATTTGTAAATACGTTTCTTGTGGTTCTGGCAGCACTAACAAAGCATCTGAAGCGCTCAACGAAAGATCGTGGCAGGACTATCATGAAATGATCCGCTCTACGATTTGTTACCGTGATGTGGAGCACGCCACGTAGAGGACCACAAAGAATATCGTGAATGCGCAGAATGAGCGCAGGAGTTACCACGCTCCATCCAGGTGAACATATTATAAAGTTACCTACGAGCAACGCAGATGAATTTGTCGAATTAATCGCCCCGCCACGGTTGTCTAGTGGCTATGGTACTCGGCTGCTGATCGGAGGGTCGCGGGATCGAATCCCGGCTGCGGCGGCTGCATTTCGATGGAGGCGAAATGTTGAGGCCCGTGTGCTGTGCGATGTCAGTGCACGTTAAAGAACCCCAGGTGGTCAAAATTTCCGAAGCCCTCCACTACGGCGTCTCTCATAATCAGAGCTGGTTTTGGGACGTTAAACCCCACATAACAACAACAACAATTGTCGAATTAACCAAGCGCGCGCATCACGCCGACGTCGTAAAAATATTTCAGTTTTAAACGACGCTAGGTCTATGAGGCATTTGTCCTTTTCGCACACGAGCTTCCAAAATTGGGAATAAATATTTTTCAGCTGTCAATGTAGCATCGCTGCGAACAATTAGCATTAACTTATTATTATCACTTTAGTAATCAACTGATGGTATTCATTTATCAATATAATTAGTCAGGTTCTGCGTGCTAAATCTTGAATATCACCACGATGAACGCCGTAGAAAAAATTGGCGGCGTATCTGCGTGCTTCGCTGCAAATCTCGTCGAAAGACGATAGTCTACTGCCGGCCGTACTACGCTGCGCGAGATATTGACGCCATCTGGGAAACAAGAGCTTGTGCATAACCCCTGGGCAACTGCCAGGTGGCAGCACCAAATCGTCGGCAGAGGCCTTTTTCGTGCATAGCGTCGCATTTTCAGCGCAGCCTAAGAAACACTTGGGTCTTTAAGCACTAGTGTATTTAGAATTACGTATCTATGTATATTCTAGTAAAGGAACAGACCACGTAATACTGACGTATTGATGTTGCGCCTCAAATATGCGTAATATTTGCTTTTTCATCGACAATGTTCACAAGTATGAACGTAGCTACCAGTTCAAGATGGCTGGGCGTTAGGCAAGTGCTTAAACGCAGAGGCCGGGTGGCTGAATCGTGTGACAGACAGACATACGTTAAGATGGGGCAAAAAAGAGAGGTAGACAGTCAGACAGAAAGACCAAAATTTCTTCGTTGAAGTATCCAAAGAGAGCCTATCGTCTTCAAGAGACTCCGGAATACTTTCTGACCACCCGCGCTCTTTAACGTGTGCCTACATGCAATGACAAGGTCTTTTCCACTTGTGTTTCGCCTCCAACAAAATAAGGCCACCGTAGTCGCAGTTCGATGCTGCTACTTCGACCTGAGCGAGCTGTCACCGTAATAGCAAGCAGCCGCGGCCGATACTGTGACGAGGTGACGTCATTTTGATTAATGGGCATTCCAGGAGGAAATGGCTAGGAGAAAAAAACGCCAGTTGTGCAAAATACACGAACAGACAGATCACTCTCTGCTTGTCGTCTGCGTTGTATTTCTTACGCTATGAATAGGCAGGATATGCTTGTACTCCTTCACTTGTCCTGCTGTCTGCAAGAAAAATCGTCAGTCTTCCGTGTTTGACTTAGAAATTGCCGTTACTTTGCGCTCGTGCACAAGGAACAGGTAATCATCAAAAAGTCAACGCCCAAAGGAAAGGTGGTCAGCCGATCCAATATTTGTTGCTAACCCCTTTCCACGACAAGATGCTGCGGTGTTTTAATTCAGATTTCGTAACATTTATTGTCAGGGGAAGTTCTGATCTGACGTAACAGACCGACCATGTTTCCCGCGTGTCCGATTCGCTTTATTTCGATACACCTAGTAGAATTCGATTGTTAATATCTCGCATAAGGTGCCAGTCCTTCAATTACTGAAAGCTGGCTATTCAATAAGCTTTAGCGCTCTATACAACATTTGTATGTAGTCTCAAATTAGGCCTATAGTTAAAATTTCTCTTTAGCAAGCTTTCAAAGAATGCACAGTGCAATATCCCTTTAGCAGTGGCCAAGGACTTCTGCCTGGGATTAGTTCTCGATTGGGAACACGACGGGCACCTTACAATCATGACATCTTTATAAAAACATAAGTGTCTAATATCCCTGTGCAAACACCCTGTGAAGAAACGTACTGAGAACGATAACACAGAAAAGAGCCTGCCTAACTGCAGTGTGTTGTATGTCGTCCCTGTTGCTGTGCAAATCCCGACTCTCCTGGCAGCAGTGTTGATTCATGACGTTCCTATTACGATGTGGGAGGAATTCGGGATTTCCCGATCTTTATTATAATGTGAATACGACTACTTTCTGGAAAGATTTCACCAAAGCCATTGTCACTCTCAAATAATCTGGTAAGAACAGCTTAAGCGGTGTGACGGAGACAAAGCAGTGCTCGGGCTAAGGCATTGGCGGATATAGTGCGAACCAAGGAGGAGTAGTAAGTAGAAAATAGAACAGCCGGCCTAGGCAAAAGGCGTTGCGTCCCTTTTCTCCTTTACAGTGGCGCTGTCGGCAAAGGACCGTACTTAAGTGCCACCATCATAGACACGACGTCGCCCTCCCGCAGTAATGAAGCCAGTGGCTGCGACCCTGCTACCGTCTCAAGCACCTATGCAACCATTCGAGGTGTCCAGCGCTCCTCGGTGACCCAACGGCAGGCTAGCCCCGGCGCTGTCAAGACAGCACACGGCCCGCTGTTGCCCGACGGCGCCGTTAACGCTTCTCGTGGCGGCAGCCTCTCGCTCACCACACCATCGGCACCTGAGCGGGTTACGGATACTGCTCAAGCTCCCTCGGATTTTAAAGGGTCGTGTCCTTCCAAGGATATTCCATCTATTTTGCCGAACGGTTGCATAGGAATTCGGGTGGACCAATTCACTCAATGGCGCGCTCCCGCCCTTGAGTATTTTCCCATTTAGTCTAAACACACTACGGATGCCACAAAATCTAACTTCGCCACTTTCTCAGCTAAACAAATGCTCGTTCGAAGTTCTCCATTTCCGTCCAGCATACTTCGTCCTATTGAACCGTTTGTCCTTTCTCCTAGTGCATTTCAGCTTTGCGTCACATTAGCGAACTAAATTTTCTTAAGCATGTTTTGCAAAGAAGGTGGCCTGTGGGATTCGAATATTATGAAGACTATCAATTTCTATAATGAAAAGATGCCCCTCTATCTTTGCCACGCTTTTTTTCATACGTATCTTGATTATTGCATACCGTCATGCAGGAAACTGAAGTCTGCATGTATATGCCTTCTGCGGCTTACCCGAAATGAAACAGTCCGCATAACCATAATTGGTAGCTACACACCAGTAAAGACAGGCAAATAGATGTAAGGAACATTACGTGGGAGATATGGAGCAGTAGAGAAAGGTGTCAGCATTAAATCGGTCAAAAAGCAAATACGCTTAGGATAAAAAAATGCACGCATTAAAAGACAGGCTAGGTAACGCTATCAACCACTTCAACGTAATAGTAAATATAGCAACAGATTTCTACTCTGAACCTCCGCATCAGCAGCCCATAGCCACTAGAGTACCCTCGCGGGGCGAGCGCATAAGATGTTTCGAACCTAACGCACACAGCGCCGCACTCACAACTCAAATTGGGAAAACACGAACATTCGGCAAACGGGGAGCTGCCTGAATAAACCACTTCGCGAACACGACCTGCGAAAGTCGCGACTTTCTAACCTTCTAATCAGCCTTCGTGTGCTTCTTTGTTTCTAATGGGCACGTATAATATAAAAATTCAAAATCTGGTTTTGTCCGCCGCGTTAGTCTATTGGTGGTGGTGTTCGGCTGATAGATCGAAAAACGCGGGTTCGATCCGCACCGCGGCGTTCGCATTTTTGAGGGAGGCGAAAACACCATAGGCCCGTGTACTACCCCATGTACTACGCCAGGTAGTGAAAATTTTCGGAGCCGTCT
>CM023487.1:66510200-66767111 GCA_013339685.2 Hyalomma asiaticum | reverse complement strand
GACAAGCGGCCGCAGTTCTAAAAAACAAAGAGCCGTAGTTCTAAATGAACGTTAAAAGCAGACCTATGGTTGTTCGAACAGCGTCAGTAGCCACCATACGCGAGATAACCAACTGAACTGCTTTTTGGTTGAGATTTACCGCAACGGTGGCTTCAACACGGCGCTGGGCCTACGTAGCAGACGAAAGCGCGCGAATCCCCGCTCTGACGTCATACAGGCGCCGTTCGCAGCGCCGCCATCGGTCGCACACCAGGCGAATACAGGCTAGTCAAAGAGCTGCTTCGCATCTAAAATAGTGGTCGGCTACCTAGAGTTCGGTTTCATTTATATATTGGAACTGGTAGAGGGAAAAGGTCTAACGGGGGTCCGTTGTCCTTGGATGGATATGGCTGCCTCAGCCTCTATGACGGACTGTCTGCCAAGGCCCCCATTGTGGTGTGTGCTTTGTTCTGTCGGCGATCGTTGTCTTTGTCGCTATTGTGGCACCGTGGCATAACTATACCGGCTGCAAAAGCGCCGACCCGGCGCCAGATAGATCGTGGCCACGTGGTATAGCTCGAGACGACCGACGTGTACGACACCAGATGGCACATAAGATAGGGGAGCATTGTCGGGACGCAGTTCATATATCACATAGTGTTGAGACTGATGGGAGAGCAGTTTTTCCGAAAGGTCGACGTGCCGCGAAGGAGTGGATGCAGTCTTACAGCCTCGAAACATATAAAGTGGCCGGCTGTGGATACATCATGAGAGCTGCGGCAGCACTGTCGCCCGCAGAAGCGAGGAAACGGCTAGCAACACTTTGTCCCTCTCCCCCGCAGGGGCGTCTGCGTGAGCAGGCGTTTGGTGTGTGGCGACACCACGGACCCGAGCCAATGGGGGGGTTTCGACCCCCTCCCACGTGTCGCCGTGCGTGGCTTTGCCGTGTCCGGGGAAAAGGGGATCCTGGGGGTTGAGCGAATGCTGGGTGATTGGACCTTTAAGGCTCCCCAGCGGCGGCAACACACCCCTTTGGCCCGTGCTTCCTGTAGACGGCACCCCCGGACTGACCCACCCGGGGGAAATCGGCAGTCGCCTTTTCCTGTCTCTCTCCTCTCACATCTTCGCCTTTTTCTTCTACTTTACATCTTTCCTGTCTTCTCCTTTCTTCCATTTACTTCGAACTTTCATGGCGGCGAGGGTTAACCCGGTGTATTATATCCTACCTTGGGTATATATATTTGGTTATAGTGGCGGTGTATAGCTGGCGTCTGTAGGTTTCTCAAAACCGGCAGCGTCCCCCTGTTGGGCTCGGTGGTGGGTGGCTACCACCGCCGCCGAATATTTGAGGAACTTTATGGACACTTCCTTTCCCCCCTTACCAGATCGCCGTCATAAAAGAGGGCGCACCGATGCATCGTTTGAATTTACATTCAGAAGCAATGTCCCATCATTTGTAAAGTACCACGTGATCCATAGCGAAGGAAACACTTCCGCGAGGAAACTTTCCCCATTTTTGATGTCCAAGATACTAACACAGAAACTCGGACCATCCTACAAGGCCTCAAAGATGTCTAGTGGAGATATACTTCATGAATTAAAAGACAAAGAGCAAGTAGAAAAGCTTTCGGATATCACCAGTATCGGTGAAGTAGCGGTAACTATTTCACCCCATCGCTCACTGAACACGAGCCGGGGCGTCATCTCAGAGTAAGACTTCATGAATTTGAGTGATGAGGAACTCCTAGAGGGTTTCCAGGAGCAAGGCGTCACAAAAGTCCAGAGAATCGTCCTTCGACGAAACAATCAAGAAATTCCTACAAAGCATGTCATTCTCACATTTGCCACCAGCACATTGCCCAGTTCCCTTGAGGCTCGCTACGTCAAGGTCAATGTCAGGCCGTATATTCCTAATCCCAGACGATGTTTCAAGTGTCAAAGGTTTGGCCATGCTTCTCCTTCTTGCAGAGGTAAAGCAACATGCGCAAAATGTAGCTCCAACGATCATGAATCCGACAAACGTAATTCTTCTCCACAGTGCACGAACTGCAAAGGTGACCACCCTGCTTACTCACGGTCATGTCCCGTCTGGAAAAAAGAAAAAGAAGTCATTGCAATCACAGTCAAAGAAAAAATATCTTTCTATGAAGCCAGAAAGCGCTTATCATTTTTGCCAAAACAAAGTTATGCCAATGTGGCGCATCACGGGGCAGCGCCACATAGGCCCCGGGAGCCTACAGGGTCTACTGGCAGTAGCCCTACAGTGGCTCCTCCCGCCCCCGTGGTGGCGGCTGCCAGTGCTGCCCCATCGCTTTCAAAGGCTCCGGAGATCGCGGTCTCGCAGGGCCTGAAAACAATTCGTCCACCAAGGCCTGAGGCACGTGCCTCAGCGTCGACCCCTCGGTCCTCCAGCGCTTCTGCAATGGAGGTCGATAGCGCCAAAACACCGGTGTCATTGACACCGAAGGACCAGCGCTCACTTGAGCGTGCAAAGAGGGATAAACTCCCAGTAACCGCTCCGAAAAAGGACAGGTTACCTAAGGGTTGCTGGTCAAATCAACAGTTGACGTTTGAAACTTATGTCACCTATAATCTATATTTTAGTAGAAAGTATCATTTAAGCATCCTCACTTCTGTCCCATCATGGCTTTCATTATACAGTGGAACTGCAGAGGTCTACTAAACAACTTAGGTGACATAAAAGACATCATAAACAGTTTTTCCCCAGTTGCCTTTTGTTTGCAAGAAACAAATCTAGGCCCTCAAAACCAGAATATTTTAAAAGGATTTACCGTCTTTCGAAAAGACCGGGCAAACACTAGGCGACTGTGCGGAGGAGTTGCCGTTATTGTGAAAGGCGGCACCCCCACCCGAGAAGTTAAACTGAACACTCCATTTGAAGCGGTTGCTGTCACCATGCTCTCTTTTAAAACGTTAACAGTTTGTTCAATATACATTCCACCCCATGAAAGTGTACATCTTAAAGAACTTGAAAAGCTCATTGAACAGCTACCAGACCCGTTCATACCTGTAGGCGATTTTAATGCTCATTGTACTCTTTGGGGAAGTGACAGGACTGACCAAAGAGGACAACTCATAGAAGATTTTATATTAACTAACAACATCTGTCTTTTAAACTAGGGAGCACCTACTTACTTTTCACCTACATCACGAAATTTTAGCTGTCTTGATTTAGCTTTATGTTCACCTCCTCTTTTTATTGATTTTAACTGGGAAGTGTTGGACAATCCATATGGCAGTGACCACTTGCCTGCAATAATCAAACTGTCATCAACTTTACCCATCATCACATGCAGGCCGCGTCGTTGGAAACTCCAACTGGCAGACTGGAAGCTTTTCACTGAAACGGCCAATCTAGAAGAACACTTTTCATCCGATCTAGGCGTTGACGAAATGAATGAGAGATTTACGAGGTGCATAATCGCGGCAGCTGAAAGAGCCATACCCCAATCTTCTGGACAACATAGGAAAAAGCTAAACCCGTGGTGGACAGAGAAATGCACCCAAGCAAAAAAAGAACAGAATAAGGCCTGGGGCAATCTTCGTAGATACCCTACATACAGCAACCTAGTTACATTCAAACAGAAAAAAGCCCATGCACGATACATCCGTAGACAAGCCGAAAAAGACTCTTGGAAGAAATATGTCTCCTCAATTAACAGCTCAGTCTCCTCCAAACGCATGTGGGAACAGGCTAAAAAATTCAAAGGGGATTACTCATCCTACACAATTCCCTTACTCTCCAACCCTGGTATACAAACAACACTCGACGAACAAGCAAACATTCTGGGGGAACACTTCTACAAAGTATCAAGTTCAGCCAACTACACGGACACATTTTTAACCTACAAAAACTCTGCCGAGAAACAAAGATTACCAACAACAGGTGCGTCCGATGAGACATACAATGCTCCCCTCACGCTCCCAGAAGTAAACAGTGTACTCTCTGCTGGAAAGAAAACGGCAGTCGGTATGGACCGTATTCACTACGCCATGCTTGCCCACTTGTCACAAACGTCTGTAAAATCCTTACTAAAATTCTTTAATAAGATCTGGGAAACTGGAGAAATGCCGAAGGCATGGAAAAACGCCGTAATCGTACCTTTTCTGAAATCTGGAAAACCACCAACATCCCCCAGCAGTTACCGCCCCATTGCCCTCACTAGCTGTTTGGCAAAGTCATACGAATGTGTTGTGAACACCAGGCTAACTTTCATCCTCGAAATTAAAAAGGCCTTAAACATACATCAATGCGGTTACAAAAAGGGTTGCTCTACAACTGATCACCTAGTCCGACTTGAACATGAAATACGGAATGCTTTCTTACACAAACAACATTGCCTAGCTGTCTTTTTCGATTTGGAAAAGGCATATGACACCACATGGAGATACGGTATTTTAAGGGACTTGGCAGACCTAGGGATTCGGGGCCGAATGCTGAAGTGCCTGTCTGATTTTATGTCCGATCGAACATTCCAGGTGCGCCTTGGTAGAGCTCTGTCGCGTGTATTCACCCAAGAAAACGGTGTGCCTCAGGGCTGTGTTTTAAGTACTACACTGTTTGTTGTCAAAATGAACTGTGTTAACAAAGTCATACCGTCTTCTATTATGCACTCTTTTTATGTTGATGACCTCCAGATTGCTTTCCGCGCATCTAACCTGACAACGTGCGAACGGCAGATTCAAATTACCCTAAACAAACTAACAATATGGGCTAATAAAAACGGCTTCCGTTTCTCGTCCGAGAAAACTGTTGCCGTTGTGTTTTGTCAGAAGAGGGGCTTACAACCTGACCCAGTCCTGAAACTAAATGACATAGTACTGCCAGTTAAACAAGAACACAAGTTTTTAAGGGTCATATTCGATAAAAAGTTAAATTTTCTTTCTCACATTAAGAATCTAAAGATTAAAGCAAACAAGGCTCTCAATGTCCTGAAAGTCCTGTCCCGGAAGCGCTGGGGCTCTGACCGCAAATGCCTCCTTCATATTTATCGTTCTTTGGTACGTAGCAAATTGGGCTACGGCTGCATAACATATGGTTCAGCCAGAAAATCCTACCTTAAGCGGTTAGATCCCATTCATAACAAAGGACTACGCTTAGCAACCGGCGCCTATAGGACCTCACCCATTCCCAGTTTGTATTCCGAGTGCAACGAGCCGTCTTTAGACCACAGAAGAACTAAACTTATGTTGACATACGTGCTAAGAGTTCGCTCATCGCCAGACCACATTTGCCATAACATTGTCACACACTGCGAGAAACGACTACACTACATGAACAAACCAAATGCTATAAAACCACTCGTACTTAGATTTGAAGAAAAATCCTTAGCTACAATGTCCCTACTGAAGCGCTTTCTGTCATGCAAAGACTAACCAGATTAGCACCTTGGAACGACTTCACAAAATTTCTAGATTTTTCATTAACGCATTTAAAAAAACAAGAGATACCTCGTGAATTTATACTACAGGAATTTCACACAGTGAAAGACACATATGACACTTACACGGAATTTTACACCGATGGCTCGAAGACGTCCAGCTATGTCGGAAGCAGCGTGGTTGAAGGTACGTGGGAACACACAGTCAGACTGCCACAGTTTGTATCAGTTTTTACTGCAGAGTGCTATGCCTTATGGATGGCAGTACAAAGGACCATAAGCACCCAATACGAAAGATCAGTCATTTATACAAATTCCTTGAGTGCACTTAAAGCCCTGAATATACAATCACAATACGAACCCATCATCGGCAATATTCTACACACACTAACACATCTATGTGCAGGCCAGATTATTCGTTTCTGCTGGGTGCCAAGCCATGCTGGGATCCCCGGAAATGAAAAGGCAGATGAATGTGCAGCAACGGCAAAAAATATGAATACTTCAAAAATTAATATACCTGCTAGGGATGGGGCCCAAGCTGTTTGCAAGGCACTCCTCTCAAACTGGCAACGCGAATGGAAACTGAAAGTTAACAACAAACTTCAACTTATTAAACCTGTCCTTTGCGAATGGAAGACATGCTACCATCAGGAACGTTTCATTGAAGTAATACTCTGTCGACTTCGCATAGGCCACACGCATATAACACATAATTACCTTTTGACGGAGGAGGAACAACCAGCATGTCATAAATGCAATGAACCGCTAACAGCAATGCACATTTTAATCACATGTCCACATCTTGAAAGACTTAGGAAAAAGTACTTCCGAGTATTGTATAAGTCACACACCCCACTTCACCCGATGTTGCTGTTAGGAGAAGAGCCACTGGTATGTTTGACTGACGTGATAAACCTCTTTGACAAAGCAGGGTTTTTAAGTAGGCTTTAACTACCATAGTGTATGCTCCATCTACAAAGGAAATCTTATCACCCCGTGTCTGGCGCAGCATAGGCGCAGCCGCTTTTGCGCCAATAAACCCAATTTAACTAACTAACTAACTTTGTCCCTCTCAGGTCGCATATTTAGGCGGTGTAAAGCGCCGTAAATAATGAGGTACACACGAATGGAAGGATATGATCGATGTGAAAGGAGGTGGTTGGGGAGGTCGAGCAAGGCAGCATCACTTTCTTGCTCTTGATCTGTGCTGATGTTCTGGAAGGTGGAGAGCATGAAGACTCCGGCAGGCGCCTCTTTAGTCTGGAGCGTCGACAGTGTGCCGAGACATGCAATAGGCATACTGGTGAAGCCTACTGGTGCATACAACTCGCGCCCACTGCCAATTGAATGTGAGCCCGCCATGGTGGCACAGTGGCTATGGCACTTGGTTACTGTTCCGAGTGTCGCGGAATCGAATCCTGGTCGCGGCGGACGCATTTCAATGGAGGCGAATTGTTGAGGTCCATGTACTGTGCGATGTCCATGTGCGTTAAAGAGCCCGAGGGGATGGAATTTCCGGAGCCCCCCACTACGGCGCCTCTCATAATGATGTCCTGGTTTTGGGGCGTAGAACCTCAGAAATGCATCAATCAATCAATCAATCAATCAATCAATCAATCAATCAATCAATCAATCAATCAATCCATTTGTTTATTCTGCTGATGATGAACGCAGGTGATAGAGAAATGCGCGGAGTATATTAATCCCTGCATACAGCCTTCATAGATTACGAGAAAACATTTAACTCGGTCAAAACCTCGGCAGTCATGTAGGCATTGCTGAATCAGGGCGTTGACTTGGCGAGCATTACGTAAGAATAGTAGAGGTTACTAAATTAGAACCAGAACTACCCTAGTCCTCCATAAGGCGAGCAGCAAAAAAACCGATAACGAAGGGCGTCAGACAAGGATACACAATCTCTCAAATTTTATTCACACCGTCTTTACAAGAGGTATTGAGAACATTGGATTGGGAACGGGTGGGCGTAAGGCTCAATAGAGAACACCTGAATAAACTCAGAGTTGCTGATGGCGTTGCATTGCTAGGTAACTCGGGGTACGAATTGCAAAGCAGGATTACCGCACTGGACAGGTAGAGTAGAATCGTGGGCCTGAAAATTAATAAGCCGAAAAATAAAGCCATGCTCAATAGCCTCAGGAAGTGCAGCGGTTTGAGATAGGTTGGGAGGCAGCGGGAGTAGTAAGCGAATATGTCTACTTAAGCCAAGCAATGATCCCAACCATGGGGCTGAGATAATTAGGAGGATAAGAATTCGGTGGAGGTGCAATCCCCAGGCATTGTCAAGTTAATGGCAGCTTGCCGTTGTCCCCCGAGAGGAATGTGTGTAACAGCTGCATCTTACCGGTGCTTGCCTACGGGGCAGAGTCTTAAAGGCTCACTAAATGGGTTCAACTTAAATGTAGGGTGACTGAGCGAGAAATGCAACGGCAGATGATAGGTGTAACTTTAAGAGACAAGAAGAGAGCGGTGTGGGTGAGGAACAAACGCGTGATAAGGACATGTTAGTATAAATTAGGAGGAGTAGACGGGTGTGGTTGGGGTATGCAACGTAATGGCAAGATAACCTTTGGTCATTAAGGGTAACAGAGCGGATCCCTAGAAAAGGCAAGCGTGGCAGGGGGCGGCAGAAAGTTAGGTTGGCAGATGAGGTCAAGAAGTTTCTAGGGCTGAATCGGTCGCAGTACCCAAGAACCCGGATAATTGGAAATCTAAGGGAGAACCCCTTGACCTTCATTTGGAGTGTACGCACTGATGATGATTATGATATGAACGCATATGAAGCCCAGCAATATATCGATAGAAATTCGGGAAAAAAGAAGGAATGCCCGTAAGTGGCAAGCCTGATATCGAAATTGTGCAAATAGCCGCCCTTATAAGAACCCTAGCTCTTCTTCAGTCAGCGTAAATGCTCTCATGCTGACACGCCTCTCCTCTGCGCAGCCAATGTTACATGCCTCTTTTATATTGCTGACGCAATAATCTTTGTGTAGAAAGCGGTCCCCATATTTTTCTAGCTCAGACATATGTGGAGGCCTACAAGAACGATAGACTGATCACCGCATTCATAGCTGTGTAAGCTAAGCTGGCCATGCTTACCCTCACCTGTTGTAGTGCTCTGCTCCTTTAGCCTGAATTTAATGCATTCCTGTTCAGTGAATTCCCGTCGTCGTGCTAAGCCATGCTTGTCTCAATTAGAAGAAGTGGGATATTTTTCACCCACAAAGATGACTACACCAGGAAGAAAATCAGGGGGTTAAAATTGAGACCACTTTATGAGTTGGCAATTTTGTGTGCAAGCACATCATATCTACATTGAGTATGGTTCAGCTCAGGTTTCAAGAAGGTTTGGTTTGTATCATTATGATTCCATTCATCCTGGTTGTACTTCTTTATTATCTTCCTTCTTTGTTACCTCGTTGGATTGCTACGTGTACTTCCACCTATAGTATCTTTGCTAGATCGGGGAGTGGAAGTGAGCCTTCCTTCACCTTTCTCTAACGTCATCCCTTCCTTACTTGCTTCGCGTTGTTACATAGGACCGTGAAATTCATAGTGCTAATAAAGCGCTGAGGCGTTAGGATGCTTACTTTGTAGTTGCACTTTCCGCTTCCCACAGACATATACACGCAAGACCTGAAGGCGCGAATGAACGACAGCATCACCGTCCAGTCCTGGAGAAACGGCGCTGGTGGGGCTCAGGATAAACTCTGCACAAAACAGTACAGTGTTACTGACGTGGAAACCATAGGGATCCATACGAAGACGGAAAATTACTATTTCTCAACCAGGGAGGACCACAGCAAGTGGTACGTCACAAGATCGAGCGGAATATTCTGCTTTTCTTCGTTGAATCGTATGGTGAGTATTCGAGTCATACTTACCTGTTACCCAAACCGTAAATTTAAGTGAGCGCGAAGTAGCCTGTGTCAACAGAGGGACTGCCATCTGTTTTAACTGCAGAACGACTGAAACCAGTGTACATACCCATCACAGAACGTGAACATACGTTGCCTTAAGGAAAGCTGTACATGAGTTAACGTTTTCCTCCACTAACCATTAAAACAACCATGGCAATATGTCATGGGGCTAGTTAAAAACTAGGAAAAAGAGCCTATGAATAGAGTGAATTAGCGGATTGAATCATTCGCTAAACATGTCAACAGGGAAATTAGAAATTCAAAATTCTTAATCGAAAGAAATATGAACTTCCTAGAGTACGTGTTTTGTGTCCTCAACCGCTTACTGTGCGATGTCAGTGCACGTTAAACAACACTTTTTTTTGACGAAATAAAATACAAGAACGTAGACATAATTGCACATTCGGAGGTCCCGAAGTAAAAGCTGTCGGGGGGACCTCCTAACAAAAACTAAATGGGGTTACAAGAATATCGGCAAACAGTGAATCATATATTCTATATAAATTCTAATGCGTCCGCAAAGAAGGGAAGACTAATCAAAAATAAAAGAATCGTTATTATACTTACAAATGATAAAATGAGATATTTAAAAGTCAAATGGAAGAAATTACAAATTCACGTAAATTCAAACAAGGATAAATGTCACATGCAACCGGCAATGCAAACAAGCATCAAATAAAGGCAAAATTCAAACACTTAACAAACAGGCAATAGTACATTTTCAAAGTGTACATGAGTTACCGTTACATGAGTCAGTCGGAATCTCAGGAGTGCTCCCCTATACGGCGTGCCACATAATATTGCCGCCGTTTGGCACGCGAAAACCTAGCAGTCATTACTAGCTTTTGTCCCTCCTGCTTGTTTCCTATAGAGGGATACCGCATACCGGCTAAAATCCCGTTTTCCAGAGTGTATAGTTGCACAAAGGACTACCACAAAGAGCTACCAGAAAGTGCCACCGCCCACAATGCGCCGCACAGAGGGACAAGTTGCGCATAAACTACCTTGATTTTTTTTAATGAAAAGTATGCATTGATTTTCGTACTACGTTGCTCAAGCATCACACCAGCAAGACGTCGCGATAAAAGCACATCCAGAAGACGCCCGCTGACGAGTAAATCACGTGCCCTCGTTGACTGTGAGTTCACAAAGCGATCCGTAGGCAACCCGTTCGAAATCGTATTGCACGGTTTCACCGCTTTTCAACGCCTCTAAATTACGCGCAGGTTTGCACAAGCCTCCGGCGCGTACAATGCAGTGTCTGCGTTCCACAACTTTAGCTTGTGCACCAATTGCTGAGGATCGTTCCGCATTATCACGGTGCCGCTCAACGGGTTCACATGTACTGAGTAGTCAACCAATCTAAGGCACCTATATTCACCAAATTGCCTTTTATGCATTCAACAGGTTCCGTGAATGCAAATTTAGCTTTCGTTCTTTACGGATTCCTATCAGAGTGGAGAAAAAAAAATAGACATGTTTTCATACCCCGTAGTGTGTACACCATTTTTCGGCCATAATTTTGTCAGGGTTGCCTTCACATGCGACATATAAGGTATCATCATCATCATCATCATCAGCCTGTTTAGGTCCACTGCAGGACGAAGGCCTCTGCCAACGACTTCCAATCCACCCTATCCTGAGCGAGTTGGTTCCACTTTATGCCCGCAAACTTTTTAATTTCATCGCTCCATCTAACCTTTTGCCTACCTCTGTTGCGTTTTCCCTCTCTTGGTATCCATTCCGTCGCTCTTACTGTCCACCTATTATCCTTCCTCCTCATGGCATGTCCTGCCCAGGTCCACTTCTTTCTTTTAATTGATAAGATAATATCGGCTACTCCTGTCTGTTCTCTGACCCATTCCGCCCGTATGGGTATGGGATTGACTTATAGACATAATACGTCGTTTGCGTTTTTCTTTTTCTTTCAGCTATCCCAGAAAAAGCGCGGTGGCGAAATTACATGTATTGCGGACAGAGCCCTGGCAAAGCTGTTTGAGAAGAGCATCGAAAAGCGTACCACGTGTAGAGGTGAATGACACACTTGATTCTACACCTCAACGAAAACTGTGGTCGGCAAGGAAAAAAAAGAACTGCATTCATCCATGTCTATCCCCCCTTATTGCGAAACGTCCAAGCACGGTCATATGTTTGTTTTTGACTTCGCAAAATATTTCCCGTTAGTTTATCGCTAAATATTTCCCGGTAGTTCGCTTAAAGTGCTCACTAAGCATAACCACACTTCTAAATAAATGATTCAATACGATTGTGTTTGCTGCCTCTCGTAATTCATAAAAGAACCACCTTCAATCCCCTCATGGTGCCGCCTTCTGCCTCACACAACGTAAATAAAAAGAAATTAACCTTTTCTTGTGGATTTTTTTACATTTATTGTGAAACAAGACCTTTTTGCAGGCTACATGGTTCATGTCAAACACTTGGAAGTCTGCGCCCTTTGCTGTCTCTGTTTGTTCCTCCGTATCTCGTGGCGTACATTACAGGTTACAAATTTAGTCTGGAATCGATGAACAAATCGCAAAGTACGATTTAGAACAGGGAATGTTGCAGGAGCCAACGTTTTTTGTGCAGAAAAGCGGAAACCATTTTTGTCTGCCCATATTGCCAGTTTGTTAATTGCCGCCCTGACGAAGATAAGCGGACTTGTCTTCGCCAGGGCGGCAAATTTATTCTGGGTGATGTAAAATCAGTTACTGTTAGTGCACGCAGCGCCTCTACCTACTTCGATTTAAATGTAGCTGTGAAGCGTAACTCCATTTCGAAGCATCTGTGGCCTTCAATGATCGTGGCCCTTGCCACGCTCCAGCAGAGTAATTCTCGTTTAAGGAATAATCGCAGGTGACGTGGAATTCCACGCATGACCCCTGTTGTGCCACCTATAGAAGTCGTAAGTCTGCCTCAGTACACGCACATGCCATGTTGATTTATTGCGAAAGCCTCAGGCCTCTCTCGGCAACTTCAGAAAACGCTGCGTCATCTGGCAACACTGCCCAAATAAGCAAAGACTGCCTTAACTGCCTAAAAGATTTTCTATACAACCGTTCATTCCGTGTGCGTCTAGGGACGACACTATCGAAAAATTTCGCTCAAGAAAATGGAGTACCACAAGGATGCATCCTAAGCACGACATTATGTGTCATGAAAATGAATTCGATCAGCAAAATCATACCAAAGTCAGTCATGTATTCAGTCTACGTTGACGACCTCCAGATAGCTAGCAGTTCCTCCAACACTTCAACATGCGAAAGACAGGTACAGGTAACAATTAACAAACTGGCAACATGGGCAGACAAAAATGGTTTCCGCTTTTCTGCACATAAAACAGTGGCCATTCCTTTCTCTCTCAAACGAGGCACACAGACCGACTCTACCTTATACCTTAACAAAACTGAATTACCAGTAAAAAAAGAGCACAAGTTTCTGGGTATTATTTTTGACAATAAGCTCACATTCACTCCTCACATAAATGCATTAAAGAAAAAAAGATCTGGTAATTAGCACAGATGGTATCCTAAACATGATTCTCAAGTTGGATATGAAAAAGTGCACTGGCCCCGATAATATTCCTAATAGCTTTCTGGTGCGGTACGCTCTCTGGTGCTCGCGTTATTTGACTATCATCTTTAACAAATCTTTGTCATCAAGTGCAGTCCCCGAGTCATGGAAGTTAGCCAAGGTCCTGCCTCTACATAAATCAGGAAACAGACAACTCCTCTCCAATTACAGACCCATATCACTTACTTCCAATTCCGGAAAACTACTCGAACACATTATTCATAAACACATAATTGAGTTTCTTGAATCGAACAACCTTTTGTGTAGCATACAACATGGATTTCGCCGCGGCTTCAGCACAACAACGCAACTAGTGGAATTTTCGCACGATATTATGAGTAATTTAGACACCGGTAATCAAATTGATGCTTTATTTATAGATTTTTCAAAGGCTTTCGACACCGTAATTCACAGCAAGCTTCTTGGTGAACTAGATGTAATTTTAAAAAATCCGCAATTGGTCGACTGGATAGCAAACTTTTTAAACTCGCGCTCTCAATTCGTTTCATTCAAGTCCGAATCATCCTCAGCAGTAAAAGTTACGTCTGGTGTCCCACAGGGCTCCGTTCTGGGTCCCTTGTTATTTTTGATTTTTATAAATGACTTTCCCAGCAATATTAAATCCCAAGTTCGTCTCTACGCCGACGACTGTGTGCTTTATCAGGTAATTACTTCTCCTCACGATCACGTCATACTTCAGGATTCTTTCTCGCATTTTGTTCATGGTGCTCGGATTGGCAGATGCGCATTAACTTCCAAAAGACCGTAATTCTGTCATTCACGAACAGTCATGCTCCATCGCATTACGCATACTCCTTCAACAACATTGTAGTTCCCCGAGCACAGACTTACAAATACTTTGGCGTTATGTTCACACACAACATGCAATGGTCGCATCACATAGATTACATTACATCTAGAGCATTAAAAAAATTAGGTTACTTAAGACGTACGTCATCTAAATCTCCGAAATCCACCAAACTTCTTATGTACAAAACACTGATTCGCCCTATATTAGAATACGCTTCGTGCGTGTGGAATCCATACAAAGTATGTGATGTGGAAAAAATCGAATCTGTCCAAAGGAAAACTGTTCGTTTCATTTCGCATCGATATGACCATGATTTTTCGCCCTCATCTGCAATAAAATCTTTGAAATTATCACCATTGTGCACTAGGCGTGATATCGACTCTTTAAAACTGTTGCACTCTTTTGTTCACTCGTCATGCCGGCTATCTAATGACAATTATATCGTGTATGCTAGTGCTCTGCCAACTAGACGTGGTCACAATCTTAACATAATGCCTTTTTTGCACGTACTAACATGTTCAAATACAGTTTTTTTCCAAGGATTATTGCTTACTGGAATGATCTACCTGGTTCTGTTCGTGAAATGAACATATCAGATTTTTTGGAGTCATTTGAATGACATTGCTATCTTTCGTCTCATTCTGTACCCGGTTGTGCTTAGGAGGTGATGATATTGTTGTGATGTTGCTGTTATTCTTCCTGGTGTATTCATGTAACCCACTCCTGCAATAGCCCTGCATTGGGCTGCAGTATTTGGAAATAAATAAATAAATAAATAAATAAATAAATAAATAAATAAATAAATAAAATAAATCCCGATCTCTGAACATACTGAAAGTCCTGTCACGCAAACACTGGGGTTCAGACAGGGCAGGCTTACTACAAATTTACCGTTCTGTGGTACGATCCTGTTCACATTATGGCAGCATAGTATATGGGTCAGCAAAACAGTCATATCTGAAACGATTAGATCCGGTACACAATCTAGGGTTGCGCCTCTCAACTGGTGCATATAGAACGTCACCCATAAGCAGTCTATATGTAGAAACCAGTGAGCCATCACTAGCAGACAGAAGAACCATACTCACATGCTCATAATTTTTAAAGATTCTCTCAATGCCACACCACCTCTGGCACTCTATAGTAAATAAGTCATAGTAAAAAGTGCCCATCTAGAACACTATTTAATAACAAGCCTCAAGCAATAAGACCACTTCTTCGCTTTGAAGATAAGTGCAAGGAATTAAATATAAGGGACACAATGCCTAAGATTGCGCACAGACCTAAAGCGCTCCCACCTTGGTACTGCCTACCCTCTGTTTGCGACTTCACACTGACACAATTCCAAAAAAAGCAGACACCGCATGAACACATCTTGCAGGAATTCCTAACCATTAAGGCAAAATATCCGAAACACACGGAATTTTACACTGACGGCTCCAAAACAACACGATACGTCGGAAGTGCGGTCGTACGAAATCATTGGGAAAATATAGTCCTGCTGTAAATTCATATCCTGTAAATTCATAGAGAAGCTGTAAATTCATATCCTGTACCGCTCTCATTAAACAGACACACCTCGCTAACCTTCTCACAGTTGAGAAGAAGATCGAGGTCCTATTAATCAGTTGGCATCCTCGGGGTACTTGGCCTGACAAGGACTCGTCGAGGTATTCCAACTTTTTGAAGAATAATGTCGAATGTTTGGTGCAGGATAGCCTAAATTGCTTATGCACCATTAAAAACAACCAAGACAAACAAACTACGACACCCAGGCTCATGGCGGCAGTTTCCCTTATGGCGCTGGGCTGAGGTTTCTGGTTTGCGTTATGAAACTGTTGACTTGTCAAAGGAGAAGTGGTGCGTGCTGCTGATGAACTCATATTAAATCTGCCTGAAATATTTCAGCGACTAAACGTGTAACTGCGCTTAGCGTGCTGACGTCCAGCCTGTTCGGTGAGCTGCTTCAGATCCTTCCCAGCGAGCCACAGGTTCAGGTAATAAGCTACTGATTGTGTATGAAACGTCTAAGAGAGATGCGTTTTTGGAAACTGATTTGTTGCCACGGCATTCAGGTGCGCGCATAGTGGCCGAAAGCGAGTTAGCAGTACGGAGCCAACGCCTATGCCCCAGAAACCCACGACAAGCGCCATTTTCTGTTGCTCGTACATTTTTTGCTAACAGACAAACTGCTGCACTGAGTGGGAAGACAGCATTGTAGACATACACGGCCTAACAAAACCAGCCATAACGTATATGTGTGCATCGTACCTCTCGCTTTACTATTACATTGGACTCGTCGAAGAGCGAGTTAAGCGAAGATATTTCTGCCGTTTATTTTATTTGGGCGTCGGTAGCGGGATGGCTGCCACGGAAAATGAGCGCGGCCAAATTTTCCTTAATGTCGATATGTGCCAACCCGCTATTATCCAGGCCCCCCCTCCCCCCCGCGATGGGGGCGGCCCCGACGTACTTCCTCAGGCCCCCAATAAAGTTCTCTCTTTCTCTCTCTCTGTCTGTCTGTCGATATGCATAAAACCTCTTGTCGTAACGAAATTACGCATCTGCAATTTGAGCAAGCATATGAACTTGAGAAGCGTGCGCACTTGAGCTTGTTAGTACTCCTCCATAGTATAAAAACAGCGCGAATACAACGAGGACGTGACTGATGAGCACTAGTCAAGAGCAGCGCTACTCCTGTTTCATCTGTCACGTCCTCGTTGTTTTCGCGCTGTTTTTGTACTATGGAGTAAGCATATATAATATTAAAATAGCGCAAATTATCAAGTAGTGCTTTCCTCAGCGGGGACAAAGAAGGCATCGTGAGTGAATTGTGTGGCGAGCAAAACAGCATAGTGTATGTGAGTTCGTTGAAGGTGCGCGAGTTTCTTGCCCGCGATGGCCATCGTAGCCCATCGTCTCTTTTGCTCGCGCAACGATGCGTTGCGGCCTTCCCGAAGAGAAGACACACGTTTAGGCGTAACAGTCTTTTTACTTCATCTTTTAATCTTTTTCGGGCTGGGAAAGGAGAAGGGTGAGGGTAGAACGTACAATACTATTGTACAGTATATTGTAAGAAGGAGTGAAAGAGTTAGAAAGGAAGCATGTGTTTGGGAGTAGGGAAACGAGGAAGGGAATGCCCCCGGCTTTACTGTACCCCCTGTCATCGCACAACTAGTCCGTAGCCGCCCCGTTTTTTCCCCTCATGCACCAAACAGCGGTGTTTGTGTTTCACAAACAAAAGTTTACCGAAGTATGGCACTGAGCTTCGTACTTTATGATGTGCAATAGGATACGATGTCGGTGACCTATAGTAAGCCATCCTGAAATCCATGTGTATTTCCACCAGTGAAGATATAATCGTGAGGGAAGATGTAGGCTACGCTGCAATGGCTTCTGTCGTGACTGTAATGTTACTCGTCGTGGACTTTGTTAGAGAAGGAGTTTCACCTTCACAATTTATATTTAAGTTGCCAACTAGCTTTTCAAAGAAGCTGTAGGCAACATCGCCGAGCGTACGAATCCTCATGCGGAGGCGTATGCCATGATGAAGTATTAATTGCTTGATTTGTGGGTTTAACGTTCCAAAACCGGCTGTGATTATGAGAGACGCCGTAGTGGAGGTCTCCGGAAATTTCGACTACCTGGGGTTCTCTAACGAGCACTCACATAGCACAGCACACGGGCCTCAGCATTTCGCCTCCATCGAAATGCAGCCGCCGCGGCCGGGATTCGATCCCGCGACCTCGGATCAGCAGCCGAGTACCATAACCGCTAGACCACCGTGGCGGGCAGAAGTACTGCGTGCGAACACAAGAGCTGCATACTGGCCTCGTATGCAATGCAGAAATTTTGGTTCCTGGAAGTGTTGACGAGAAATGCAGAAAATGAACACAATAGAAGCCGCAGAGACGGGATGGCATGTATTTTAGGAAAGCATTTGCGTGCACTTTATCCGCTTTGTTTTGACACAAAACGAAAGAGAAAGCGGCGCGTCCCTGCTAGTTTGGACATTACCACTAGAAAATTACATCACCTTAAGCTACAGCGAACTTCAATGATTGTTAAGTAGGTCATTCTATGGATAAAAAAAAACTAAAAAAGATCCACGTGCAGTGGGAATCAAGGAAATGCGAAGCACGCATAAGGAACGTAAAATGGATTTGCATTGGTGTCTCGCTATACCGTGTTTGGTACATATGAAGTTAACGAAACCGCCGCAAGAGCACCATGACTGTGGCATGTAAACCATGCCGCTCATACACGCATGTCATGATTCTAACGTTATGACCTGTAATTTGCGCTCGCCATGCTATCGTGTTGTGCCATAGCAATTTAGGTATACATCCCATTAACGAAACGCCTGGCATGTAATCATGCCCCCCATGACATGCATGTTATGCTTTTCATGTTATGACCTGTCATTTATGTTCGTCATGCAGTCATATTGTTGCATACCAATTTTCCTATACATCCCACTAACGAAACGGCCAAGAGAGCACAAAGACCTTGACATGTAAATCATGTCGCTCATGACATGCTTGTCATGATTTTCATGTTGTGACCTGTCATTTACGTTCGTGATGCAGTCATCTTGTTGCATGCCAATTTTCGTATACATCCCGTTAACGAAACGCGTGGCATGTAAATCATGTCCCTCATGACATGCATATCATGATTTTCATGTTGTGAGATGTCAGTCAGTTCTTCATGCAGTCATGTTGTGGCATACCAATTTTCGTATACATCCCATCAACGAAACGGCCAGAAGAGAACTAAGACCGTCGCATTAAATCATGTCACTCATGACATGCTATCATGATTTTCATGTTATGACCTGTCATTTATGTTCGCCATGCAGTCATATTGTGGCATACCAATTTTTGTATACATCCCATTAACGACACGACCAGGAGAGCACCAAGATGTGACGTGTAAATCATGCCTCTCATGACAAGCATGTCATGCTTTTCATGTTATGACCTGCCATTTATGTTGGTCAGGCAGTCATGTTGTGCCATACCAATTTTCGCATACATCCCGTTAGCGAAACGTCCAGGAGAGCACCAAGACTGTGGCATGTAAATCATGCCGCTTATGACACGCATGTCATGCTTTTGATGTTATGACCTGCCATTTATGTTCGTCAGGCAGTCATGTTGTGCCATACCAATTTTCGCATACATCCTATTAGCGAAACGGCCACGAGAGCACCAAGACCGTGGCATGTAAATCATGCCGCTCATGACACGCATGTCACCTTTCTATGAGCCCACACTAAAAGCCAGTTTGATTATTTATTGAAAGGTAGTACGTGCACGCAACAGGCGATTGTATTTTCGTTAAAGAAATGCGTGCCGATGTTGCGGAAATGTTATGCCTGTGTGTCTCCTCAGTCGCTGGGGTCTGTTCTTTCGCATGGTTTACAACGTCAATCAGGCGGCCACATCAAGTACAAAACGCCTTTCTTTTGATGCGCCTAAAACAATTTCACTCCCTTTTCAGGACAAATAGCGTATTGTACTGGGCTAGTTTCTTCTTGAACAGTATACCTTCTTGGACAGTATACCTTTACGTACTTCCATCGTCCTAACGCGGCACTTCGAAAGTTCAGCAAGAGTGTACCGTGTTTTTGCTACGGAAATATAGTCAAGGCTGACTCTCCATATCATTTTGACTAATCAAGTGTGCTCAGTACTGAGTCGCTAGTGCCAGAATATATCATACCAAATGTCGAAGGTTTTTTCTCTACAATAATGTTCGGAAAGGTTACGTGCTGTGAGAACTGAGAAGTTCATACTCATAAGCACGCATTCATTCCCCATCCTTTGCACAGCTAAGGAATGTTATCATGAAGCACATACTGCTTAGAGAGCTAGGCGGGGTTGCATAGATTGCAGACTTGTATTGCGCGCAGGTGTTCCAAACTTTCAGTCGGCCAGCGCAGCACCTGCGCACGAGGAAGCTCATTGTACTGCTTCAAACACAGCTTCAAAATAAAAACGCCCGCAACCTCATGCTTCCTCGAATACCAGGCAGCTGTGATGTACAATGTTCTCCTCGGTGCTTGGCTTGCTCTGTGCTGTCGTCGTAGGAGTTCACGCCGTTAACCTGCACGACCTAATGAACGTAAGGCTATTTTACAACTTCAGCTGCGACGCACATATCTGCCATCAGCTCACAGTGACATGATTGGTGAAATCCTATACGTCAGCTCCTGTGATAATATTTTCTGAAGAGCTTAGTCAAATGCCAATAGCTTGTCATCTCCTCAAGTGATTAGGAAACGTTCCCGAACATGTACTTGCGCTGCTAATGTTCACCAGATGCACTTCCTCAGGATTAGCGCCGAAATATCCTATTTTTGTCTGCATCGCTGGTTACGAATGACAACAGACTCAATACCTACAGAAGGCAAGCGCGGCAGAGGGCGGCAAAAGGCTAGAAAGCCGGAGATCAAGTTTGCAGGCATAACGTGCCGGCTGTCGGCACAACACCGGGTCAATTCGGGATGTATAGGGGAGGATTCTTCCATGCAGGGGACGACAGCAGATTGGTGGCCATGCTGGTGATTGTGTCTGCATCGTGGTATAATACGGAAACGAGTAATACGAACCCAAACAAAAATCATTGGTATTGCTGAATATTGGTACTCCTGGTTGGCTTTCAGTGCGTTTGCCATATTGACGTTGAGCAGATAATATGGCCGAGCAGGAAACTACATACTATAGCACGATGCGCACTTTAAAAAAACTCGGTATGTTTAAATTACTTAACGCGTGAAGCAGGTTAAACATTCGCGTGAGTCATGATTTATATCTATGCTAAGCCAGATAGAACATCCTTTCCTAGTGGCGGCGCATGTCGACTTCACTTCTTTTGATCACCTCGTTAAAAGTGAGTTGATTTTATTGATTTATGGGGTTTAACGTCCCAACACCACGATGTGATTACGACAGACGCCGTAGTAGAAAGCTTCGGAAAGTGAACAACTGGGGTTGTTTAACGTTCACTGGCATCGCACAGTACACGGGCGTTCACACATCGCCTCCAACCAAATGCAGCCGCCGTGGCCGGGAGTCGATCCCGCGACCCTCGGATCAGCAGCCCAGTGCCATAGCCACTAGACGACCGTGGCGGGGCTCCTTAAAAGTGAAGACTGCAACTTTTTGGCTGGTCACTACAAAATCCACAATGGCGTCTCGTCCCTAATTATGACGAGCGCATTCAGCTACGTGCATCTTTTCCCTAATGCACGTAACCGCGAAAGTATTTCTTCCTGCATCCCACGAGCCTGCTGTGTCAATGCACGAGAAATTTGTAGATTTCTATGCTTGAAGGGCTTGCCCTTTAAGCCCGAATATGCACCAACACAGGCTGTTCCTCCTGCACAGGCCGTTGAAGCTCTTGTAAGAATGCCCTGGGGAGGGGAGTCCGTTGGGTACTTTGGTGGTACATGCGCATCTGTTGTGGACAGCGGCGGAAGTTTTCAGAACACGCATGTACTTAGTGGCATTGGAAGCTCCGACATGAGCTACAGCGACACTGTTACATGTTACAGAAAAGAAGTAAGCGACTAGAATTATAGTTACCTCGCTGTGAAAAGTAGTAGATTGCACTTACAATTATAGTCTCATTGAAATTAATCGATAAACTTTAACTAGTTGCACGGATGAGGATGACACAGAGCGCTGTCTTCCAACAATCTTTATTGCCACGCCTGCAGCATGTGCATATATGATCGACAATGTTCACAAGTATGAACGCAGCTACCAGTTCAAGATGGCTGGGCGTTAGGCAAGTGCTTATACTTTGGCCGGGTGGCTAATCGTGTGACAGCAGACAAACAGAAAGACAGACCGAAATTTCTGCATTAAAGTATCCCAAGAAAGACTATCGTCTTGAAAAAACGCAGGGTTCGATACCGGTCGCGGTGGTCACGTTTTCGATGGAGGCCAATATGCTAGAGGTCCGCGTACTGTGCATTGCCAGTGCACGTCAAAGAACCCCAGGTGTTCAAAATTTCTGGAACCTTCCACTACGGCCTTTCTTTCACTCCCTTTCCTCCAACCCCCACAGACGCTTAGCCATGCTCCCAACATTGGCTGCTGAAATAGTAATCACCGCCGCCGACAGTGCGTAAGTGAGAGGACAGCTAAAGATCTTCACTGCTGTGCACGCAACCTAAGATAATGCGATGATAATGGTTTGGTTAAGGAAAAGAAGCTATGTTCTTCAGCCCATGTTGGGAGCACGGCAAAGCGTCCGGGGGGGTAATGGAAAGGACTGAAACAGATGGAAAGGCGGTAGTGCAGGGCTCCGGGAATTTTGACCGCCTGGGGTTATTTAAGGTGCACCGACAGCGCGCAGTACACGGGCCTCAGGCATTTTCTCTTCCAATCAAAATGCGACCGCCGCGGCCGGGATCGCACCCGCGTATTTTGGATCGCAGCAGAGTACCCTAACCACTACACCAACGCGGCGTCCATATTGCGTAGCACACGTACCCAGCGGTTCCCAATGCGCACCCGCGAATTGCCGCGGGAGGAGCAATGGCGCGCTCGGCGATGCGGTGGCGCCCTCTCGGGGCGTCGCGACGGAACATCCAATGAAAGGAGACAAAGCACTTAAAATGGATTTCGGTTTCCAAACGGCAGCCTTTTCACAGCATTTTTACCAGTGGGAAGGCTGGTGTCACCACAACACCGGGTGTGGTACTGATGATACCGAGCTGAAGGTTCTTTGCACAATTGTTTTCTGTGTCCTTGAGCTGCCTTTTAGCCTGGTGCTTTCTAAAGTCATGCGGATGTGCGCTGGGAGGCGTTTCAGCGGAGCTGTTCACGTTCCCGCGCGGTTTGTGCGTGCCACAGCTCAAAGTAATGCGTCATCGTGAGGACACCTTAGGCGATCGTTTCATGGACCAGTTAGGTTGAGGCGATGGTCGGACTGCTCTAATGGTTATACGAGATCGTTGTGCGGTGCACTGACGCTGTAGAAAAGCTCTTACCTTCCCACACTTAAGTGGCGGGACATATGGTACTCACCAGGCAAAGTAGTCGCGTAGCATCAATTTCAAAGGGTCGTGCCTTGCTCACGCCCAGCGGATAACAGTATTTTCTTGAATGCGCCACCGCCTGGTTTCTTGAGTGACAATACGTACCACGAAGAGCTACGCGCGAATGCTCCTATTCCATAAAAGCAAAAGATTTCGCTATCCATGTACCAGACAGTGAAGGTGTATTTTATATGGAACGCGCATG
The DNA here is from genome assembly GCA_013339685.2 of Hyalomma asiaticum. Classification (NCBI taxonomy): domain Eukaryota; kingdom Metazoa; phylum Arthropoda; class Arachnida; order Ixodida; family Ixodidae; genus Hyalomma; species Hyalomma asiaticum. The sequence goes on along the minus strand of CM023487.1, from coordinate 66,744,145 downwards.
CATATCCATCAATCGGACTGCCAGGTTGTGCGGCAAAACACAACCAAACATATTTCTAGCTTCCTCTGTTAACTCTTCCTTTTTTGCGACAAAAACACCTTAACTTCAACATCTAGGTCGCTTTCGCACTTGTACAGAGCAGAACGCTCATGGCCCTGGGTGCAGGAACGCCAGCAGCAAAAACGACAGTATCAAAAAGAAATGAACTTCAAGCAAGACAGTCTTGGAGTCCCATTACCAGGTGGCGTTCTCCATCTTGCCAAAAGTCAGCCCATATGTTTTCATGGATACTACATTATCTGCAACAGCGACGACTTGTACAGTGCCCAGCAAACGAAACGTTGTACTCGAAACGCGCCGCTACCGGTGGTTTTTGCTTCATAACTTTACGTTGTGGACACCGACCTCACTCGTTGCGGCAATTAACGAAAGCAACAGACCTCCTGAATCATTATAATTTCGTTCCGCACCTTTATGATTACTCAGACCATGTCCGTTACACAAAAACGCGAGCCATCACGCGGTCCGGATGTCGGACTTTAATCGCTAAGCACTGTACGCACGCGCTGCTTTGGAAGAACGAACCGTCGTTACGAAGTACACTTTCATTTATATGTCTCGCTATTAACACGCACTCTTCTGCATGATCTTCTTCCAATCAGGCGCTCCACACTTATCAGAAAATTTGGATACGCTATCGAAGCTACGAGAGAAGCACTTTCGGCCACAGGCATAAGTGTGTCTATAACGAAGTACGCCAGCAGCAACGAAGGCAGTATTTAGTCACTCAGCACTACGAGCTCAACGGAAGATGGTAAGCACTTTGTACAGTAAACAACCGATGCACGTGCAATGGGCTTCATCACAAAGTGCGAATACTTATGTCAGGATATTGTAGCCAGTTCGTCAACTATATGATTACTACGGGCAACGCGCCCTCTGTTCTCGAAACTGAATATTTAGATGAGAGTAATGTATATCACAGTGATTCAAGCCTTGCTGTTGAGATAATCTGGCTTATCGAGCAAATGGGTGGGCGCTATTGCCCTGTTTTTAGCAGCGGAAGCTGGCTTTCACGAGAGCCAACTGTGTGATGAGTAACCATACTATAAAAAAAAGTATCTTTTCGGGAGCCACACTGCACCGCACCACGGGATACGGAGTACTATAGGTGTGTCCGAATACTCACGGTATACTCTAAATAGACATCTACGAGCAGAGCGGCCATTTTAAGTCCCATTCCATTTCTTACGTAGACGGCCAAATAGACAGCTTCGCCAAGACGGCATCCGAAGACAAAAACAATGCAGGCTACTTTGCTGTCCAAAAAAATAGCGGATGAACGAATTGCTTGTATATACGAGGAAAATGATGGAATGGTCGTCTTCCCTCAAGCAGGAGGTTTCTTACCCGCGTACTTTGAGCTACATTGACTTTCTCGTAGCATGGAAAGCGAAAAAAATGGCCGCATAGCTGCAAATGACGTCGAAAGGCAACTGTCTGCCGCCGCTGATACGTAACACCTCTTCTTTTTTTCATGCTGTTCCCCTCCCCTCTCACTCCTCACATGATGGATGCAATGAAGGTTGTGCTGAATTCATTTAAAATTTCCCGCGTTCTCCCTGATCTAGCGCCATGTGTTGGGCATTTTATTACTTCGGCGCCTGTTGGACGTGCAAAGTATGTTTTCAATTGGATGAACGCTGCGGATCATGGTTATGTACATACATATATCCTCAGAGTAGCATGCGGTTTCTTTGCGCTGTATAAATTTGACGTGTGTGACTGTGTGCCACCGGTGCTAGTCGCTCCGTTGGTTTTCCCCGCCCGGTTGGAGAAGACATACAGACAGACAGACACAACACGTTTCCCGCGTTTAGGTAGCCCAAGAAAGACTATCTATTTTATTAAGCAAAATAAAGAAAATCACGGGCGTTTTCTTAGGCTTTCATTTGTCGACGCGAGGTGTTGTCGGACGCGTTCCATCACTCTGTCTAGAAGGGTGCGAAGCTGTCTTCGAGCCTATCAACGTAGATATAAAATGCTATCTAGAAATGGGACACAGCCTATGGCTTGCTGCTGCTCCTCCCTGATTGGTCAGTTGCGCCATTGCCTCCTTTACTAGATGCCAGTCGCGTGGCACGAAAACCGTGTTCCGTACCCTGTCCCTCTTCAGTGCGAAAGGTAGCGCGCCGCGTATGGTGCAAGCACAAAACGTTGAACATTACCTCTGAGATTACCGTAGTGCTAAGTGAGGTCTCGGAGCTGTCTGTCGCGGCACGCGGCGCAACTTTTGCCAAGAAGGCAATAGACTCCGTAATATTTCTTTTTGTTTGTATGTCCGAATAAACAAACAAAAAATATTGATTTAGGGAAATAAACTTGGAGTAACATGTCCTGCTTCCGCCGGAAGTGCGAAGGCAATGAGCGCCGCCTCACGGATTTTGGCTGAACTGAGGGAACCACAGGCGCAATGGGAAAGCGAGCGACGCGTCTGGCATCTAGTAAAAGAGGCATTGGTTACGTCTACGCCGTCAGAATTGGCCGGTCAAAGATCGATCTCGAAGCCAGGGAAGACGAACACGGAAGATTATTCCAAATCCCGCCGTACGCTGTAGGCCACCTGGCGGTCTCAGTAGAAAAAGCAAGACGACATCTGTGTTCCGGTATATAGGACAAGATGGATGTCTTGAAGAAGTTCTGATGCACTTTTGTTGATGAATACAATGTAGTGTAAATGACGGAGCAGTGGACATATTGCTTAAACAGAAGAGAATGACGAGTCAGGGAACTATTAACTAATCTTAATGACTATCGACACCTCTTATTCCCTTGGAATAGAAATGCATTCCTCTCCAGAAAACTAGAAGTTATCATTACGCAATTACGGTGTCGCATTCCAAAACTAAACTTTTATATGCACAGAGCTGGTCTGGCCCCATCGCCTTTGTGTCCATATTGCGGCGAAGACGAATCTATCGAACATTATTTCTTAAAATGCACTCGGTTATCCTCATTAAGAAAACACACATTAGAAGATTCTTTTCATAGGGTTGGGTTGCAGTTCACCGTGTCTAATGTTCTGTCTTTGGGAGCCTCCACATTAGGACATTGGCACGGGGATGTGTGCTCTACTGTTTCAAAATTCCTAATTGATTCAGGCCGGTTTTTTTCATAAATTCGTACCCTTCACCATTAATTTCATCTTGATTATTCGATTCTGATTGATATTCCACAGTACCTCAGCTTAACTATTTCATCTTCTACATCTTGGCCAATCCCCCAGGGTGGGTATGTGCCAGACTTGAAGGAAACAACAACAACTTGGCCTTCGGTGCTCGACCAGCTGTGCTACCTCTCGCTGCGATAAAACACTCACGTCTAAAACGCTTCGTGACATTTGGTGTAAGGTACGGGGTATCTTTGCAGACCTGGAACTCCTCAGCAGGACGATCCCTGTCGCATCTCCAATGCCTGGCGAAACAGGGCCTACTGAACCACCCCAGGCACCTCCTCCGGTCGTCTGTCCTGGTGCGCCACGCCACCGAGACCCTCCTGTATTCAATGGAACTGACGACCATGACATGGAGGATTGGCTCTCGTCGCATGACCGGTTGAGTGTCCACAACAGGTGGAACGAAGCCGATAAGCTCAGCTATGTCACATTTTACCTCTCTGGGGTCGCCCATCTTTGGTTCCGGAACCACGAAGCAGACTTTGCCACCTGGGCAGCATTGAGAACCAAACTTCAAGAAGTCTTTGGTCGCCCTGCTGTGCGCAAGCTTCGGGCTGAGCAACAGCTTCGCTGTCGCGCCCAATAAAAGGGCGAGAACTTTACAAGCTACATTGAAGATATAATGGGTCTTTGCCGCCGCATTAACCCATCAATTGCCGAAGAAGAAAAGAACAAGAATATCTTAAAAGGCATAGGAGATGACACGTTCCAAATGCTCTTGGAAAAGAACCCTCAGACCGTCAACGATCTAATCAAGCTTTGCCACAGCTATGAAGAGCTGCGCAAACAACGGCTTTCTACGCGCCGCGCTCTCTTCCCGGACGCCGTACTTTCCGCTCTTAGCGACAGCACCAGTTCTGCTCCTTCCAGCTCGGCGATGCTCGACCAAATCAAGCAATTTGTACGGGAGGAAGTAGCACGACAACTGTCTCTTTTGGCTGCAACCCAAGCGTCCGAGTCACACTTGCCTCTCGAGCTCCGGCAAGTCATACATGAACAAGTGGCAGAAGCAGACCGTCCAAAAAGGGCTTCGTTACACCATCGGTTTATTTGAATTTACTGTCATGCCATTTAGATTGTGTAATGCGCCTGCCACATTTGAAAGAATGATGGATACCATCTTGCGCGGCCTCAAGTGGCGAATATGCCTGTGTTACCCTGTGTTACTTAGACGACATTGCCATGTTTTCGCTGGACTTTCCTTCCCACTTAATTCGACTCGAACGCGTCCTCAAATGTATCGCCGACGCTGGCCTCCAGCTGAACTTGAAGAAGTGTAGCTTCGCCGCACGACAGCTACTCATCCTCCGTCATGTTGTTTCGAAAGAAGGCGTACTGCCAGACCCGGCGAAAATACACGCTGTCACCAAGTTTCTACGACCAAGAAGTACCTTGAAAGCAGCTTCATCGGATTATTATCTTACTTCCGCCTTTTCATCCGCAACTTCGCCACCATACTCGCACCTTTAATACAACTTCTTCATGGCAACCACAACCTTTCGACCTGCCCCGCCACGGTGGTCTAGCCCAAATTGTTGAATATCAAATGGACATCAACACCGGTGAAGTACTTGGGAGTACCCCTTCAGTATTACACTGACACTGACCCGTACTGGAGGATACAAGGTGCAGAATTACGAAGTCAAGTCGGAAGGTGGAAGGGTTGCGACTTATCAATGTTTGGGCGTGCTAGCGCTTGCAATATTTTTCTTGTATGCAAGCTGTGGTACGTACTGCAAGTATTGCATTGCTCGCGTTTGAATATACAAAAGCTGCATCGTGTATTGCCGTGTTCATTTGGGGACCATCATGGGAGCGCACAAGCAGAACGAACCTCTTTCGGAGCGTTCGCAATGGTGGCCTTGGCTTGGCTCATTTGTTTTTTAAGCAGCTAATTGGTCGTTTTTTATTTTTAAGGGACAACCAGGACCCTTTTTTGCGAACTGTATGCCGATTGCGTTTGTGTAAAGCCCTGCCTCAGTATATTATCTCCTCCGCGCATCTACCTGGAAGCCTACGAGGTTATTACAAAGAAGTGGTCCTCTCACATCAATTCCTAGTGACTTGTTTTTCTTTAGATTACCTAAGCAGTGTATCACGTAAAAAATTATATAGAGATGTGGTAAACACTATTTTCGCTGTTCCTGTATATCGCTCCTTGTTCTCTTCCGGCCCCGGTCAAGACGTCCTGAAACGTGTTAAAGGAATGATAGTACAACCGGGGGTTAAGACTTTCTTCCAGTTACATACTGGTACCGTACTTGTCAAAACATGGATGGCGGAAAAGGGTTTATTTGTTCCGTGGGGTACAGACTGTTCACTGTGTAAAAAACCTGAAACAATCGAACATGTATTTATAAAATGTTGGGATGCGGTGTTCTTCTGGGATATACTCCAACGTACCCTCAAAAAAGACTTACCCATAAATGCTTGTGGAATAAGGTTCTTGCCAGTGGAAAACGATGACTGTGTACCATTTGACAATCTTATGTTACTGGGCCTTCATCGCATATGAAAATCTAGAATGGCTGTACGTCACAATGATGTTGATGCAAAACCTGTTCGACCGTACTTTTAGGAGGATGTGCTAACATTTTTAGAAGTGCATAAAGCTCAACCATGTGTACCTGAATGGGTACCTCGTGTAGAAAGTTTGTTGCACATGAAACCATTCTAATTTATCATGCCATGGTGGGCCATCTGTAATATGTAGCGCTCCTTTCTGTGTGTGGATGTGAGCGTGGAATACCGATCTCCACATATTATGTACGAATATCGAATGGCAATAATGAAAGAAAAACAAAAAGCCACGGTGGTGTAGCGGTTATGGCACTCGGCTGCAGATCCGAAGGTCCCGGGATCGAATCCCGGCCGCGGCGGCTGCATTTCGATGGAGGCGAAATGTTGAGGCCCGTGTGCTGTGCGATGTCAGTGCACGTTAAAGAACCCCAGGTGGTCGAAATTTCTGGAGAACTCCACTACGGCGTCTCTCATAATCAGAGCTGGTTCTGGGGCGTTAAACACCACAAATAAATCAATCAATCAACCTTGTGACCTGGTCTGAAGACATGAAAAAATTGTAGCGCAGAGGAGGAGGAGGGAGGGAAGGAGAAAACAGAAAGGCAGGGAGGTTAACCAGAAAGGTGTCCGGTTGGCTACCCTACACTGGGGGAATGGGAAGGGGGAATAGAAAGATGGGAGAGAGAGAAGGAAGGGGAATAATGAAAAAGACGTTGTAGGACAAGTCCAACTCTCACAGGCGTTCGCGCAAAGCAGTCATTTTCAAAAAGCGCAAAAGTGCTTTTAGTGCGTTGTGGGCCGACGAGCGGTGAGGGCGGTGTTCGAGTATCATCTGTAAGGAAAGTGGCCGATCGTCAAGGTGGCGTAGCGTCTCAGCAAGGGTTTTCCTTTCCTCGACGAATCGCGGACAGTGGCACAGCAGATGGTCCAGGGTTTCGTCGGTGTCGCACATCTCGCATGTTGCACTGTCGATCGCTCCAATTAATGCGGAGTATGCCTTTGTGAAGGCAACTCCCAGCCAAAGTCGACAAAGAAGCGAGGCCTCATGTCGAGGAAGTCCTGATGGAGGGCGGAGATGCAGGGAAGGGTTTAGCTGGTACAGTCGCGTTCGTCTGATGTTTGGTGAGTTCCACTGAACCAGTGAGAGACGGCGTGCCAGATGTCGAAGCTGTATTGCAGCATCTGTCCTTGAGAGTGGAATTGAAATAATGTTCGCTTCTTGATGTGAAGTGCGAGCTGCGCCATCTGCGGACTCGTTGCCGCTGATTCCGCAGTGACTGGGCACCCACTGAAAGTCAATCTCGTGGCCATTATTTCTGAGGTGGTGGTGAAGCACGATTACATCGTACGTCAGCTGCTCGTGGCATCCGCGCCTAAGAGCTGACCGTATGCACTTCAACGCTGCCTTCGAGTCCAAAAACACAGCCCATTTCCTCGGCCTCTCAGTACAGATGAATTCTAGTGCACGACGTAGAGCCGTGAGTTCTGCCGCCGTGGACGTCATGACATGAGACGTCTTTAGTCGAATCGTTATCCCCTGCGTTGGTACGACCACCGCTCCGCCAGAACTGGAGGACGTGGTCGATCCATCGGTGTATACGTGTACGTGGTTACCGTACCGCTCGTACAACAGGTGTAAGCTGAGTTGCTTTAGCGCAGATACTGGTAGATCTGTCTTCTTCTGTATCCCAGGAATTGTGAGGTGTACTTGTGGGAGATTCAACCACCACGGAGGGAGCACTCGCTTAGCCGCAGGCGTGTACCCTGGAGTAAACGCCGCACTGTGTGCATTGACATTAGCGCTGAATGACGTGCGGGGCCTTGCAGCAACGAGGCTCGCCAGATGGTGTGAGGGAGTCCTAGCCACATGCCTGAGGTAAAGTCGCATGGTCTCAACGGCGATGTGCGTCGTGATAGAGAAATCCTGCGCTATGGCAATGGTTTCAGCCGTTGACGCGCTGCGTGGTAAGCCAAGACATATCTTAAGAGCTTGTGCTTGAATGCTCTGTATCGTGCGCAAGTTAGTCTTGCAGGTGTTGGCGATAGCAGGTAGGCTGTCGCGCCCAATAAAAGGGCGAGAACTTTACAAGCTACATTGAAGATATAATGGGTCTTTGCCGCCGCATTAACCCATCAATTGCCCAAGAAGAAAAGAACAAGGATATTTTAAAAGGCATAGAAGATGACGCGTTCCAAATGCTATTGGAAAAGAACCCTCAGACCATCAACGATCTAATCAAGCTTTGCCAGAGCTATGAAGGGCTGCGCAAAGAACGGCTTTCTAAGCGCCGTGCTCTCGTCCCGGAAGCCGTGCTTCCCGCTCTTAGAGACAGCACCAGTGCTGCTCCTTCCAGCTCGGCGATGCTCGACCAAATCAAGTAATTTGTACGGGAGGAAGTAGGACGACAACTGTCTCTTTTGCCAGCAGCCCTAGCGTCCGAGTCACACTTTCCAGCTTCGGCAAGTCATACACGAACTAGTGGCAGAAGCAGACCGTCCAAAAACGGGCTTCGTTACACCAGACGGTTTATTTAAATTTACCGTCATGCCATTTGGATCGTGTAATGTTGTTGTTATGTGGGGTTTAACGTCCCAAAACCAGCTCTGATTATGAGAGACGCCGTAGTGGAGGGCTCCGGAAATTTTGACCACCTGGGGTTCTTTAACGTGCACTGACATCGCACAGCACACGGGCCTCAACATTTCGCCTCCATCGAAATGCAGCCGCCGCGGCCGGGATTCGATCCCGCGACCCTCGGATCAGCAGCCGAGTACCTTAGCCACTAGACCACCGTGGCGGGGCGGATCGTGTAATGCGCCTGCCACATTTGAAAGAACGATGGATACCACTTTGCGCAGCCTCAAGTGGCAAATATGCCTGTTCTACTTAGACGATATCGTTATCTTTTCGCTGGACTTTCCTTCCCTCTTAATGCGACTCAAACGCGTCCTCAAATGCATCGCCGACGCTGGCTTCCAGCTGAACTTGAAGAAGTGTCGCTTCGCCGCACGACAGCTACTCATCCTCCGTCATGTTGTTTCGAAAGAAGGCGTACTTCCAGACCCGGCGAAATTAAAAAGCTGTCACAGAGTTTCTACGACCAAGGAGGACCTTGAAAGAACTGCGCAGTTTCATCGGATTATCATCTTGCTTCCGCAGTTTCATCCGCAACTTCGCTACCATAATCGCACCTTTAACGCAGCTTCTTCATGGCGACCACAACCTTTCGACCTGGTTTGAAGGCTTGAAAAAATTGTAGCGCAAAGGAACACACGGACAGACAAAGAGCAAAGGAGCTAGCATAGCGCCGGTCCTGTGCTCTTTGTCTGTTCCTTTGCGCTACAATTTTTTCAAGAAGTCATGAACCGACTAGCCGAAGAAAACGTTTTGCTAAGTCATATGGTCTGAAGAATGCGACGTCGCATTCACAACGCTTCGTCGTCTCTTGACTACTCCGCCAATCCTGCGCCATTTCGACTCCAGCGCGCCGACAGAAATACACACAGATGCCAGCGGCGTCGGCCTTGGCACCGTTCTTGCTCAAAGAAAGGCTGGCTTTGGTGAGCACGTCGTCGCCTTCGCCAGTCGTCCGCTCACGAAAGCCCAAACAAATTATTCTGTAACAGAAAAAGAATGCCTGGCTATAATTTGGGCTGTAACCAAGTTCCGCCCTCACCTCTATCGCCGCCAATTCGACGTCATAACTGACCACCATTCGCTGTGCTGGCTGTCGTCTCTAAAGGAGCCTTCCGGTCGTCTTGCTCGATGGGCGCTTCGACTGCAGGAGTACAACATTCGAGTGCTGTACAGTTCTGGCCGCAAACACACCGACGCGGATGGCCGGTCGCGATCTCCACTCCCGAACGAGATTAACCCTCCGCAGACCCCGTTATCCGAGTGCTCACTAGATGTCACAGACATATTTCTTGAGCAGAAGAAAGAACCATGGATTGCCTCCATGCTGAATTTCTTGGCAACCCCATCGATGCCTATTGTTGATTGCGCGTTACGTCGCCAAGCCCACCACTTCGCTGTTCGCGACGGGCTACTGTATCGTCGTAGCTACCTCCCGAAGGCTGGAAGTGGTTACTTGTCATCCTTCGACACCTCCGTTCGGAGATTTGTGCGGCGTTTCACGACGACCGACAGTGTGCGCACGCAGGCGTACCGAAAACATACGCGCGCCTACGACTTCGATACTACTCGCGCGGGATGTATCGATTCATCCGTCGTTATGTACGCTCCTGCGTTGCTTGCCAACGCCACAAGGATGCCCCTCGTCGTTCAGCCGCCCCGTTGCAACCATTGCCTTGCCCAGCACGAGCTTTTGATGGCGTAGGCATCGATATTTATGGCCCTCTCCCGACATCGCCAGACGGCAACCGCTGGATAATTGTGGCGATCGATCATGTGACAAGCTATGCAGAAACATCCGCTTTGCCCAGCGCTTCTGCACGTGACGTTGCCTGGTTGCTCCTGCGCCACGTCAACCTTCGCCATGGAGCGCCCAGAGAATTACTGAGTGACAGAGGCCGTGTCTTCCTCTCTGACGTCGTTGAAGCCCTTCTCAAAGAATGCCGGATAATTCACCGTACCACTATTGCATATAACCCGCAGACCAATGGGATGACAGAGCCCTTTAATCGCACTCTTGGTGATATGCTGGCAATGTACGTTACATCTGACCAAAGGAAATGGGGCCAAGTTTTACCGTTTCTCATGTACGCTTCTAGCACAGCTACGCAGACCACCAGAAGGTTTTCGCCCTTCCTCCTTTATGGATGGGAGCCTTTCTGCACAGTGGATACCATTTTTCCTTATCCACCCGACACCATGGAAACCACTACCGTCTCCGAAGCTGCTGCACACGCCGAAGAGTGTCACAAGCCATCTCGTATATTTACGTCGGAAGATCAGCAGCGCCAGAAGCACCATCGCGATACTGCCCTAGCTCCTGTATCCTATGCTCATGGCTCGCTAGTGTGGCTCTGGGTTCCAGCATCGAGCCCTGGAAAGTCACCAAAGCTCGCCTCAATGTACCAGGGCCCCTATCGCGTGATTCACCAAACTTCTCCGGTTAAGTATATCGTGGAGCCCCTCGACCCACCCTCGGATAAGCGCCGTCGAGGGCGCCAAATTGTGCACGTTCAGCGTCTGAAGCCCTACTACGATTCACCTGTGCTGTCTTATCGGTAGGTCGCCGGGACGGCTTCCTTTTCTGCGGGGGAGATAACTGTACTGTAAATCAAGGGGCAGTGGACATATAGCTTAAACAGAAGAGAACGACGAGTTAGGGAACCTGCGCTTCGGTGCTCGACCAGCTGTGCTACCTCTCGCTGCTCTGCTGCGCTCGAACACTCACGTGCAAAACGCTTCGTGACAACAGTAAAATAATATTTGGGAAGCTTAATTCTTTCTAAGTGGGAATGCACAATAATTAGCCTAAATGTCTTTATAACGGATATGCCTGCAGGTAAACTATACCGAAGCATTCAGGAATGAAAAGGCAGAAAGGTGAGAGCGACATCTTAAACGCAGTTAGAAGCTATTTATCTTTTGAACGGACGTGCGAGTACTCATGGCTATTCTTGCAACTATTTATTCATTAGTTTATTGTTAATTGCATATTTAACTAATCTGTTACTCAAGACAACGAGGGCGGTACAGAGGGGGTGGAGGCCACATTAATTAGGAAACAGTAATAGTAATACAATATGAACAAAAATATTAATCTGCAGCTACACCAGGAACAACTCCGTAACTGCATAACCAGTGTAGGAACTCTGTTTCGAAGAGCGAACACAGCAAAGAATTTGCAGCGACAAAGCGCTAAGTACTCCTTTAATATGTACTTTGATTGTTAGTATATCCTACATGTCGGTAAACGCAGATAGGCTTGCTGTAAGTGGAGACACAGAGAAGTAGAGGCGTAAACGTACAGTTGAAAGCTTATCGCGTATATACTTATATCTCACGAAGGCTCAGGTGCATATTTAGCGGTCAGGGAATGAGGATGTAAAAAGTTTCTTTCTACGATGTTATAATTTTGAAAAATCGCGTCGAAAATGAAAAAGACGAAGACACTAGCTCAAAAATTGTCAGCAAAGGTCGCACTGAATTCTCCGCTGCCCGCATGAGCGCAATTAGGAATTAAAAATCTGGCGAAAATCTGCCGTCTTAAAGGTGCAGAGCACATGCAATGTGATCACCAGGAAATGGTGATATATGATACCGCAACCACTGTGCGCGCTCCCGAACTCGGCCGAAAATTGGCCAGTCATTTTATTGAACATTACGTGGTCGTTGTAAAGACATATCCTCGGGTAATTAGCGCGTCTACTCACTCAGTATCCCTTCCAACGATCCTTGCCGCGGTACTGAGACTGTTCATGTCGCTCGGTTGAAACCACACACGCGCCCGGTTTCATGATACTGCGCGGCCGGGCGGATGCTTTCACTGCGGGCGGGTATAGGGCTCCTCGATGGTCCGCTTCCTCCGCTACAGCGTGAAAACAGCATTCTGTGTGCGCCATATTCGTTCAAAAATGGTCCGGTTTGCTAGATGTGCCCGGTAAGCAGCGACTGTGTGCTTTGGTATTTGTCTCAGCGAAACACTTTGAACTGTAGGGCTTGCGAATATATTGTCAGCAACTTTTATAGAATGATTTTTTTCAGGTTAAATTTATCCTACGTTCTTTCAAAGTACCGAATGTTCTCCCCGGCGATGCTTTTCTGAAAGAATCCGTACGGCACAAAAGCGGAAGTGCCATCCTCCGACACGTTGTCGTGATGCAGGGTTGCTTGCAACCCTGCGTCAAGACAAGGAATAGGGAAAGTGCAAAACGATGAAAGCAAAAGCATGACGTCACTAAGCAAAAGAGAAAGTGCATGACGATGAAAAAAAAATGAAGCAGGAAAAGCAGATTCTAGAAGAGTAAAGGCACAAATAGGGGGGCGGGTACTATTGGTGCACGAGTTAAAGATTGATATAGGACGCTGCAAAATCTAGCTGATCCTGCCACTGTGCTGTGTCCTGAGCGCAGGGCGTGATGCTTCGTAGGAAACGCGCCAAGGTCTCCGAATCATCATGCGGGCACGCTGCCATTCACCAACAGTTATATTGCTTTTGTTCTGCGGTATTTGTTGTAGCAGTTTTAACATCTACGTATAGCTAACAGAGAACGAAGTGAGTCTCGTCAAGCGCACAAAAACGACTACAATGAACAAAAAGGAAACCAATCAAACAAACTCAAACACAGTCAATGCCATTTAATATCATTGCGGTTTGAAGTGTACATGGTCCTGCATGTCCTTTCGCAGTAAGGCCATTTGTACGGAACTTGAGCTACAGTAGTGTTGATGATGATGAAAACGAAATGTGGCTGAGCCTGCGGTATTGAGAAGGCAAACTGAATAGAACCTAGCCGAAATAGTTAATATAACACGAAAGTGAAACGTGCCTCTACAGAAGCTGTTGAATATCATGAGCGGTAACCTGGCAAATCGTGGGTGGGGGGTGGGAGGTTTGGGTAGCGTGGGCTTGTTAACCCATTGCAAGTCGAACCGCTGCAAGTTGCATTATGGCCAAGATCTGTCCCACAATTGCGAGGGCACGTTTTCGTTGTGTTATTACCTTACGTTTATGTATTTCAGGAGGAGCACGCACAAGTATGCAACTGTTTTTCAAGGAGAACGTGGTCAAGCGATAATGCGTCTAAGCTATACGCCAGGTAATGTAGAAGAGTGCATCATATGACCTAATCTTACTTCATTGTAGATGCAGAAACCACATCGTCTGCCACCGTCTGTCGTTTAACGCGAGCGCCTTTACGCTGAGCTCTGTGCGAAACTGAGAAGCGTTAGATGGGCCTCGCGGGTGATCTGCGGGGCGTTTCCCGAAGCTTCGGACCACGACTAAGTGCGGGTGTGCCGGAGATTAACCCGGACCAGCCAAGTACCCACATATCGGCTTCCCTCCTTCGCTAGCCTTGTGCCACTAGTGCAAACCACTAAATTTTTCGGCAATTATGGCCTTTGAGATGATGATGATGATTGTGGTTCGGTTAGGAAAGGACGCTAATTTCTGCAGCCCATGTAGGGAGCACGTCTAAGCGTCCGTGGGGGTGGGGGAAAGGGAGTGAAAGAGATAGAGAGGAGAGAAAGGCCGTAGTGGAGGGCTCCGGAAATTTAGACCACCTGGGGTTCTTTAACGTGCACTTACAACGCACAGTACACGGGCCTCTGGCATTTTCGCCTCCATCGAGAATGCGACCGCCACGGCCGGGATCGAACCCAAAAAACGCAATCGCAAACCGAACCACAATCATAATCATCATCATGAACGTTTTACCAGTTCGCAAGGAACGAGAACGAGCCCTCGCCCGCGAGAGACAACGCTGACGCAGGCAGCGGTCGCTAGCGAGTTTCTTGATTGAAAGAAAACCGACTGTTCGCGCTGCACAACCGTTCACCGGCCACCCCACATATATGCGCACCTGCAATGTAGTGCCGGTGGGAGATTTCTCTTGTGCATAGTTGAACCATAAGGATCGGCAACGTGCGCATTAACTACAAGTAATCCGGAACTCGGCACGATCTACGACGTGGGAGCACAGGAACCTCGTAAAGACCAGGAGCATCAATGACAACGCGTGTGTGAACATACACATGCGTTGTCAGTCACATGCATGAGTGGGCAATGTCATGGGTCATTTACGGTAACACGGAACAGTGCCCATTGCTTCGCCCACTCGTCATAGCTCACTTCGTGGAGATGCCTGGATTTTTTTCTTCTGCTTGCACGTGCAACGGTTTTGCAACACTAGTTTTGCTAGTGCAGTAGCGGGCTGAGGTCATGTGCGCAAGAGACGAAAGAAGCACGCGTGCGAACACAGCGCGTTAGGCATTGCGTAGAAGAACTGCACGCGCACCTTTGGACGCCTGAACTAAATACGATAGTTTTATGATACGCACCATAATTTATGCGAGCCAGGAATGCTTCGCATTTAGAAAGTTCACCTGAAAACTAAAGTAATACCTTGAATTTCCTGCCACGCACTTTCACCTGGTTGACTTGCCTATTTGCGTATCCACACTGAATGTGAAAAGAACATCTTGCACTTAGCAGATGTGCCACGTTACTGTGGGCGCGTGGAATCTTTTACTTTATACCCTAATACGAAGGGTATGTCAATAGCTGCGCTTCCGTAATACATGTTAATCCCCTTGTTTCACTTCGTCTCAGAGAGGCGAAGTGAAAAAAAAAGGTGTGTGCGCGCACTCGAATAACAATTTGCTGGGATGCAGTCATGGCTACAGTCTCTGTATAACCCCTTTGCGAACTAGCGAAGGCGATTGATGTGCTGACAAGTTTCCCCACTGGCTTTGCCCAAGGGCTTCCGTATCCGGTACAGGGGTTTCCGGTGCCAGCAGCCATTTTCTTCCGAAGTTCGTGCCACCTCACCTTTGTTGGGGTCGTCATGTGCTGGACGCTCCGCGTTTTTGGGTGCCTTTGTTGTCTACACGAACGCTTTCGTTCACCGGGCACCCGCCGGGAGAGTAGAAAAGAACGCAAGACCGTGCATTTAAAATTGATTACGAGCCTTTATCGCGGTCTACGTAGGGGTTGCCCTGCATGGGCTTGCAGGAGCGGTCAAGTTAGGAAGCGAATGGCGGATGGCGCTACAGCACACGATAAAATCGAGGGGAGGAGCATGGGAAAGGAGGACTTGTCGCTACTTGGCAAAGCGGTAAGACAGGGACTTCGGTCATGGGGACAGGTGGAGTTTCTAGACTAGGTTCACTGGCCTCGATATACGCACCCCGCATAATGATGTGAGCTAAAGTATCTTCCCTAGTGTCACGTTGTGAAAACGAGAGGGCGTGGAGCAGTGATCGCGAAGAACGCAGAGCCCACACGCTGTACCCAAATGCATTCACATGGTGAGAACATGTTGACATCGCTGAAGCTAGCGTGCTGCTTCACTGATTTTTGACCCTTTTCTTTAAAAAGCGGGGGCACCGGTAATGAAGTTTCTTTCTGTGATGACTTCTTTTTTTCTTCTTCCTTTTCTGAGAAATTCAAGGCATTCATGTTTTTCACATCAATTTCCATCGCGTCACTGCCGTGGGCATGTGGTCTAGAGGTTAAAACACTCGAGTTCAGAGGATGGAAGCCGGGTTCAAACCACAGCACCAGCAACAAGCTTTGTTTCTTCGTTTTGTAGTAGAACGAAAGAAATAAAGAAAATGTAGTGAGAGACAGTCTTCGGGGCACAAAAGGAACGAAGACGACGACGAAGAGTGTGCGCTTGTGCGAGCCGACGAAGGAGCGCGTGGCTTTCAGAACACCGATGGCAGATCGAGCGTAGCGGGCGACCGAGATCGGCACGTTCGATGCAGGAGAACAGACGCACCGAGCTGGTGCGATCCGACCAGCCGGGACAACAGGTATCCTGGACTGGGCTTGCTGGCTGTTCCTGTGGTGGACATGCGGGCGGGCCAGGGCGAGCAGATGGAACTGTACCAGGTGGTGCGTCCGAGGCCAAGCAGCTGTGGCCATGGTACTGAGTCCGCTAGGGTCCGGCACAACCGACTCCTTAGGGCGTGTTCACGGCGCCACGTATGTTCCAGTTCTCCAGAGCTGTTTGCTCAGGGCGTGGCCTCGCGGTGCCACGTCAGTTGCATTGTACCCCGGCGCGCTCCTGAGCGAGGAGCTCAGTATCTGCTCGTGACCCGAACACGACTCATCGTGCCTCCCCTGCTGTCAACGTGGGCCTCCTCTAGGAACAGCGGTACTCTGAGTGGTGCCCGACGGACTTTAATAGACTTCGACTTCGGACAGGCACCACTCTGCCTGTCGCCGTGGACGGTATTCGATCCCGCTGAAGCGACATGATTGGAGAATGGACGAAAATGCCACCGCCGCGGCCGGTATCCAACCCATGTTTTTTTGCGGGCTGCCGAGCACCATAAGTCCATAACCACTACACATCTCGGCAAACAATCACACTTCAGGGGACAGAAACGCTGACGTGCATGTTAGGCAAAGACAACTTCGCTGCTCAATTCGACTGTAGTCTTCGTTTGCAAAACCTAAAGGTTTTGATCATCGGCATGACAGAATTGATAACCACAGGTACATGTATATGTAGTCGTGGGAGACCACTGAGCATCCCTCATTGTAAAGGCGGAAAAAATCATTCCAATTACGATAACATGCATGCGCCATTCCATGTCTTGAGGCCCATATAACCTGTCGATTTAGAGCATTGTTGTTGTTGTTGTTGTTGTTGTTGTTGTTGTTGTTGTTGTTGTTGTTATGAGGGGTTTAACGTCCCAAAACCAGCTCTGATTATGAGAGACGCCGTAGTGGAGGGCTCCGGAAATTTTGACCACCTGGGGTTCTTTAACGATTTAGAGCATATATACGCTGTCAGATAGAGTACAACTTTATCATATAGTGTATATTCTGCACTTTACGGCAAAACGGCGAAATTCTCTGCCTTCACGCTCTCAAAACTGTTTCTAGTGCACTTCAAGTGCCTCACCTGAAATGACGGTCTCACCAATGATTTCACGCAGAGGGCACCGCTTTTAATGATATTTCGTGAGGTGAAGGCGCCTGTATGCGCCAGTAACATTGATGCATTTTATAATGACCGCAGTCAAACAGTCGCTTTTTCTGAGTACTGTTGCGGTGGAACGCAATACGTAAAAATTATGACAAGCCATATCAAGATCTCTACCTTGAGGGCGGGCTATTGATTCAGCGATAAACACCTGTACCCAGTTATTTGGAGACCAACATAGGCGACATCTCATACTCCACTTGAACAATACGGGTGCTGGAAAAAGCAGCCAGAGCCTTTTCTTTTTTTTTTTTAGTGTAGAAGCACGCGCAAGCTATGATTATGTACATGGATTTTGCATAATGCAATGTGCCGAAATATAATCATTTCTTTTTAGGACAATATGGTGTCGACCACTTTCTAGCTTTCTGGCACCCCGTGGAGCACTGCTTTGTTTTCATTCGTGGCGTCTACGGTAAGACATTTTAAACCAACTTATCAATTACGAGCGCCTGCATGCGATGAGTTTTATTAAAAAGTGACTGGACGCCATCGTCCCGTGCGATCGTGAATGTCCAGCGATGGTGCATCACACACCACAATTGCCATTTATGTGGTGTGCGCTTCGTGCGACGGCTTCGGGTGAAGTAAAACTGCCCTTTCGAAAGTAGCTGCAGGCAGGTTTGCCACTGAGTTTCGAATCCATTTCGCCAAACGGCGAGCAAGAAGTCGCCAAAAGTTGCCATTTTTTTCACCAAATCTTGCCAATCAGTTCGCCACACTATAGATATGCGCAGCATACCAGCTGTGCATATGTGTAGTGTGGTCCCGTAGAATACAGTACCATCAAAAACCATCAAATAATATTGACGTTTCTCAATGCCAGTCGTACCGCCCGCGTCATAACGGGAGTGGCAGGTATTCGTGGGCGTCCTTTCCCCGACTAGCAGCAAGAGTGACTTGGCGGCACATATGGGTCACCAAGAGTTGAGGACACAACCATAGTCACCAACATGAAGTTGACGCCCATAAGATATGCTTCTATCCCTGTCCGCTCGTTTCGTATGCAAAGGAAACAGTGGGGTAAAGCATTGGTAAAAAAGCGTGAAAGCGTTGTCTGTAGACAGTGTTACGTGTCCAGCATTTGAATTTCCTTTGTGTGCGTGTTCGTACTGTTAAACGCGCTCTTTATTAAGGACTTTATTGACGGTAACATGGCAGTAGTCTTACAGAAACCAGTCATTAGTGAGTCTTGTACCTCTTCAGTGTAAACTGATATGATACTGCGCGGCGCGCGTTACTGTCCCTTTCTTATTGTCACTTAATCTGCATGCATCTATCTGGTGCGTCTGAGGCAGGAAGTAAGGTCGGCAATGTAAAATATTAGAATCAAACGCTTCCTTTATCACACGCGCTTCGCGGGCGTTGCAAAATCACTTAAGCAATATTTTTATTGCACACGCACCGCTTATTAATCTCCCGGCCGTGAATATCCCCCGTGACCCCGACGCGCTTTTGGAGTTTCATGGAAGGGGCACTTAGTACATACTACAAGCCCCAGATTAGTTGGCTTTCGTTTCGTGAAGAGCTTTCTCTGACACGACGTAGTTCGTTGCAACTTGCTGCGATGTCGCTAGGGGACGCGGATCTAGATAAATTTAGAAGATGCACGACTTAGAATAAGGATATGCCAAATGGCGCATCATGGGTACTTTCTACTGGTGTGTCTAAAACTAAGAAAACTAGGGAGAATGTTGCCGCCCATTTGTTGTAAACTCACTGAGCTCAGGACCCGTAACTCTGTCAAGACCGTTAGGCGAAAATACGGGCCAATTCGGCAATTCGACGAAAAGTAGCAACCATTGGTAACCCTGGCTGCAACCTTCTTTACCAGGGATGCGTGGGAGGGTGTTGCGGTTTTTCACAGCCGCCCTATCATCTATCGTGTGGTTTCTATGCTTGATTTGTGGCTTGCTTTCCTCGTGGTTTTGGGTTATTTCTTTGAGGGCACAGAAGTGGTACAAGCTTTCTTCGTAGATGCTTTTTATCAAGTCTTGTAAGCTGCGAATATATTGATAATCTTTAAAAACAACATACTAGTTTTCAGAACTAGCATAAACTTTTACCCAAAGGCTCTCATTTCAGCGATATTTCGACGCCTGTTAAATTCTCTGCCTTTCAAAAAAAAGCTCCCTCTCTCTCTCTCTCTCTCTCTCTATATATATATATATATATATATATATATATATATATATATATATATATATATATATATATATACACGAACGAAATCTCCCGACTACCGAAAGGTATGCAGCTGCGCTGTCAAAACGAAGAAAAAAGAAAGGAAAAGATGGAAAGCTGATGCATGAAATAAGCTTTAATAATTATTATAACAACTGTGGTTTTGACTAAGCAATGGCGGGCTGTTTCCTGCAACCCATGTCAATACCACTTCTATGCGTCCGTGAGGATAGGGGAAAGGGCGTGAAAGTAAAGCCGTGGTAGACGGCTTCGAAAATTTTCACTACCTGGCGTAGTACATGGGCCAGTACACGGGCCTATGGTGTTTTCGTCTCCCTCAAAAGTGCGAACGCCGCGGTGGGGATCGAACCCGCGTTTTTCGGGTTAGCAGCCGAACACCACCACCGCTAGACTAACGCGGCTGACCAAACGCGATTTTGAATTTTTATATTATACGTGCTATCGCGAACAGAGGCCCATTAGAAACAAAAGACGCAAACGAAGGCTGATTAGATGGTTAGAAAGTCGTGACTTTCGCAGGTCGTGTTCGCGAAGTGCTTTATTCTGGCAGCTCCCCGTTTGCCGAATGCAAGTTTTTGCACAAACTGGATTCTCTTTCATCGATGAACGTATCACTTAGACCAGACATGTGAGGTTGACCTGTTTTGACATGCCCCTCGCGTACAATATGTTCGTGTTTTCCCAATTTGAGTTGTGAGTGCGGCGCTGTGTGCGTTAGGTTCGGGACATCTTATGCGCTCGCCCCGCGACGGTATTCTAGTGGCTATGGGCTGCTGATGCGGAGGTTCACAGTAGAAATCTGTTGCTGTATTTACTATTACGTTGAAGTTGTTGATAACGTTACCTAGGCTGTCTTTCAATGCCTGCATTTTTTTTTATCCCAAGCGTATTTGCTTTTTTGACCGATTTATTTCTGACACCTTTCTCTACTGTTCCTTTTTACCCACGTAATGTTCCTTACATCTGTTCGCCTGGTTTTACTGGTGTGTAGCTATGAATTATGGTTATGCGGACTGTTTCATTTTGGGTAAGCCGCAGAAGGTATATAAATGTAGACTTCAGTTTCCTGCATGACGGTATGCAATAATCAACATACGTATGACTAAAAGCGCGGCAAAGGTGGAGGGGCATTTTTCACTATAGAAATTGATAGTCTTCATAATATTCGAATCCCACAGGCCACCTTCTTTGCAAAACATGTTGAAGAAATTTTAGTTCGCTATCTAATGTGACGCAAAGCTGAAATGCACTAGGAGAAAGGACAAACGATGCAACAGGACGAAGTGTGCTGGAAGGAAATGGTGAATATGGAGAACTTCGAACGAGCATTTGTTTAGCTGAGAAAGTGGGGACGTTAGATTTTGTGGCATACGTATAGTGTGTTTAGACTAAATGGGCAAATACTCAAGAGCGGCAGCGCGCCATTACGTGAGTTGGTCCACCCGAGCTTCTACGCAAGCCTTCGGCAAAATAGATGGAATATCCTTGGAAGGACACCACCCTTTAAAATCCGAGGGAACTTCAACAGTATCCGTAACTCGCTTAGGTGCCAATGGAGTGGTGAGCGAGAGGGTGCCGCCACGAGAAGTGTTAACGGCGCCGTCGGGCAACAGCGGGCCGTGTGCTGTCTTGACGACGCCGGGGCTAGTCTGCCCTAGGGTCACCGAGGAGGGCTGGACACCGTCTTCGAATGGTTGCATAGGTGCTTGAGGCGGTATCACGGTCGCAGCCACTGGCTTCATTACCGCGGCGTGTCTATTATGGAGGCACTTAAGTACGGTCCTTTGCCGACAGCACCATTGTAAAGGAGAAAAGAGACGCAATGCCTTTGCGTAGGCCGGCTGTTTAATTTCTACTTACTACTCCTCCTTGGTTCGCACTAGTTCCGAGTGTGCCTTAGCCTGAGCGCTGCTTTGTCTTAGTGACACCGCTTAAGCTGTTCGTACGAGATTATTTGAGAGTGACTGGCTTCGGTGAAATCTTTCCAGAAAGTCGTCCTGTTGACATTATAATAAAAATCGGGAAATCCCAAATTACTCCCACATCGTAAGAGGAACGTCATGCATCGACACTGCTGTCAAGAGAATCGAGCTTTGCACAGCAACAGGGACGACATACAAAACACTGCACTTAGGCAGGTTCTTACTTTTCTGTGTTATCGTTCTCAGTACGTTTCTTCTCAGGGTGTTTGTACAGGGATATTAGACACTTGTGTTTTCATGAAGATGTCATGATGGTAATGTGCCCGTGGTTTCCCAAGCGAGAGCTAATCCCAGGCAGAAGTCCTTGGCCACTGCTAAAGGGATATTGCACTGTGCGTTCTTCGAAAGCTTGCTAAAGAAAAATTTTAAGTATAAGCCTAACTTGAGTGTATATGCATATGTTGTAGAGCGCTAAAGCTTATGTAACAGCCAGCTTTCAGTAATTGAAGGAATGGCACCTTATTCGAGGATATTAACAATCGAATTCTAGTAGGTGTATCGAAATAAAGGGAATCGGACACGCGGGAAACATGGTCGCTCTGTTACGCCAGATCAGAACTTCCCCTGGCAATAAAATTGACGAAATCTGAATGAAAACACTGCAGCATCTTGTCGTGGAGAGGGTTAGCAACAAATATTGGATCGGCTGACCACCTTTCCTTTGGGCGTTGACTTTTTGATGATTACCTGTTCCTTGTGCACGAGCGCACACGTTAAAGAGCGCGGGTGGTCAAAAAGTATTCCGGAATCCTTTGAAGACAATAGTCTTTCTTGTGATACTTGAACGCAGAAATTTCGGTCTTCTCTTTGTCTGCCTGTCACACGATTCAGCCACTCAGCCTCTGCGCTTAAGCACTTGCCTAACGCCCAGCCATCTTGAACTGGTAGCTGCGTTCATACTGGTGAACATTGTCGATGAAAAAGCAAATATTACGCATATCTGAGGCGCAACATCAATACGTAAGTATTAGGTGGTGTGTTCCTTTACTAGAAGATACATAGATACGTAATTCTAAATATCCTAGTGTTTAAAGACCCAAGTGATTCTTAGGCTGCGCTGAAAATGCGACGCCATGCACGAAAAAGGCCTCTGCCGACGATTTGGTGCTGCCACCTGGCAGTTGCCCAGGGATTCTGCACAAGATCATGTTTCCCGACCGCGCTGCCAGATGGCGTCAATATCTCACGCAGCGTGGTACGGCCGGCAGAAGACTATCGTCCTTCGACGACATTTGCAGCGAAGCACGCAGATACGCCGCCAATTTTTTTCTACGGCGTTCATCGTGATGATATCCAAGTTTTAGCACGTAGAACCTGACTAATTATATTGATAAATGAATACCATCAGTTGATTACTAAAGTGATAATAATCAGTTAGTGCTAACTGTTGGCAGCGATGCAACATTGACAGCTCAAAAATTTTTATTCCCAATTTTGGAAGCTCGTGTGCGACTACGACAAATGCCTCATAGCCGTAGCGTCGTTTAAAACTGAAATATTTTTACAACGTCGGCGTGATGCGCACGCTTGGTAAATTCGACAAATTCATCTGCGTTACTCGTAGGTAACTTTATAGTATGTTCACCTGATGGAGCGTGGTAATTCCTGCGCTTATTCTGCGCATTCACGATATTCTTTGTGGTCCTCTACGTGGCGTACTCCACATCACGGTAACAAATCGTAGAGCGGATCATTTCATGATAGTCCTGCCACGATTTTTCGTTGAGCGCTTCATATGCTTTGTTATTGCTGCCAGAACCACAAGAAACGTATTTACAAATTCCATTTTCTTTTCAGGAAATAATGAATGTGAGATGTGGGTCTGGGGTGACCACGTCCAGAAACACGTGCCTCAGTGTCAGCTTGCGTATAAGAGGCACTGCCGTGTACAACACCCTGTGTACACACGTGTATGTGGGAGTCCATGAGGCCAAAAGGAACATCAATACTTTACTGGATAATGCGCACAAATTCTGATCCGAGGAGTGGTCTGACTCTGCAGTCTACAAGGGTAATAAAATGTCATTCATGTTCCCCCGGTTTGTTTTTGTATTCCATTAAATAGACCATCACATCAGTAGCGCTTCCGTATGAGCCAAATATAATTTATTGTAGCATTGGAAAATACAGCAGGACATGTAACTCTGGAACCATCAGCAATAGCAGCGCCAATATGTAGTCATTTACTTATCCATTTATTTTAATTAAATACTCTAAGCCTTTCCCAGGGCACGGTGGCACCGAAACGATGTGGATCGCTCACAACCCTTTTCTTCTTGCCGTGACTTGGTGTCCTGCGTGCTGAGGGCGGCTTAAACCTCGTCACGCTGAACGCTACTACGCATGCGACACCGCTGTTCCCCTGCGACACCTACAATCACGGAACCGGAAATCTGGTCTCGCAACCGTTCAGCAGACTGCCACGTCATTCTGCGTCATCGGGCGCAGAGGACTACGCGCATGAGCTGCGCGGAGCGACACCTTTCAGGGAGCCTATAAAGAGACACCCGTTCGACGACTCGGTCACAGGGCACGGTGGCACCGAAACGGTGTGGATCGCTCACAACCCTTTTCTTCTTGCCGTGCAGGTGAGAAAATACTATGGCAAATGTTTTCGTTCGAGCAATCCCTTTTTGTTGGTGCTGCCGTGTCCGCGGCCGGGTTGTTTACTGCATGCTGTTCGTTTCTCTGTGAGAAGGTTGCTACTTCTGGGAGGGGACATTGAATCAAACCCTGGCCCTGACCTTACTCACATTTCAAAGCAACTGAAGGAAATCTCGAGTGACATTAAGGATATTAAAGAGAGGCGGCTAACTGAAATCGAAAAGCAACTAGGCGCGCTTTCTAACCTGAACGACTAGATAAACTCTTCACAGGAAGAATTGCACTGCATTAACAGTGTAGTTCATTCACTCGAAAAGAAAGTAGATGAAGTAGAAAACTACAGCCGGCGATCTAACCTAATCATTTATGGGCTAACTGAAACAAAAGGTGAAAATTCTGAAACTTTGGAAATGGCCGTTAACAAAGATATTTTTCAGAGCCTTCTTGAGCTAGAAAATGTACCTATGGAACGAATTCATAGATTAGGCAAGCCGGCAAGTAACAAAAACCGCCCGGTTATCGTAAGGCTTTCTAACTCGAGAGTCAAGTCCAATATTCTAAGGAAGGGATACAATATTTCAATCTGAGAAAATTACTAGAACTCCAACCACACTCAAGAAAAGGAAAATAAAAAGAAAAGGAAACCCGACGTTTCGCGGCCGACTCGGCTGCTTCCTCAGGGGTGACTGGGGCTACGTTGCAGCGTCGCCTTGGAGGCACTCACGCGGTTGGCAACACGTCCTTCCGCGGAACGCAGTCCATGCACATACACTGGGGGGAGGGCACCCAGAGAACGATTGATGTTTTGAGCCGTTCTCTGTATATGCCAGGATTCAAGAAGAACTCGTTTCTTCCAGTTTGTCTCTCTTTCCAGGATGGTCACTTTTTCGAAGTTAATTCGGTGGTCACGCGTCTCGGAATGTTCGGCGACGGCACTCCGCTCTTTGTTCAGCTTCCGGACATCGTTTGCATGTTGTTTGAGCCGTTCCGGGAAGTTTTTCGTCTCGCCGATGTATGAACAAGGGCAGTCGGCGCAAGGGATTTGGTAGACGACCCCGGGGGCTGTGTCTATTGTTGGCCGGTCTTTGGGGCGGGGGAGGAGGCGGCCCAGCGTGCACGAAGGCACGTGCGCGATGCGCACCCCCTCTTTTCCGAAAATCCGCGCCAACGCCTCGCTGGCTCCTTGAACATATGGAACGGGTACGCGTTTTTGAGAGTTGGCAGCTGATGCTGATTGGGATTTGCGTAATCCCTTTTGCTCTGCGCGGCGGGTGACGGACCGAATGAAGTTTTTCGGATATCCGTTTTTTCTGAGGTCCGCAATCACGTAAGCCTCTTCTTTCCTGCGCTCGGTGTCACTGGAGCATACGTTTTTGGCCCTCTGAAGAAGAGCGGTCACAACCGAGGCCTTGTGGCTGGCGGGATGAAACGAATCGTATTGAAGGTAACGGCCGGTGTGAGTCGGCTTCCTGTAAACGGAGAACTCCAAGCCATTCCCCCTTCTTGACACCTGGACGTCGAGAAAGGGAAGGGTGCAGTCGCGTTCGCACTCGGCCGTGAACTGTATGTCTGGGTGAACGGAATTTAGGTGCCGTCTGAAGTTTTCGATTTCGGAGGTCTTCATGACACAAAAACAATCGTCCATGTAGCGGAGAAAGAGCTTGGGTCGCTGCAAGAAGGAGCTGAGTGCTCTCTCTTCTATATGCTCCATGGTCAGATTTGCCATTGTGACGGAGATGGAGGCTCCCAATGGGGAGGCTCCCAATGGGGGCTCCCAATGATGGAGATGGAGGCTCCCAATGGGGAGCCTCCATCTCCGTCACAATGGCAAATCTGACCATGGAGCATATAGAAGAGAGAGCACTCAGCTCCTTCTTGCAGCGACCCAAGCTCTTTCTCCGCTACATGGACGATTGTTTTTGTGTCATGAAGACCTCCGAAATCGAAAACTTCAGACGGCACCTAAATTCCGTTCACCCAGACATACAGTTCACGGCCGAGTGCGAACGCGACTGCACCCTTCCCTTTCTCGACGTCCAGGTGTCAAGAAGGGGGAATGGCTTGGAGTTCTCCGTTTACAGGAAGCCGACTCACACCGGCCGTTACCTTCAATACGATTCGTTTCATCCCGCCAGCCACAAGGCCTCGGTTGTGACCGCTCTTCTTCAGAGGGCCAAAAACGTATGCTCCAGTGACACCGAGCGCAGGAAAGAAGAGGCTTACGTGATTGCGGACCTCAGGAAAAACGGATATCCGAAAAACTTCATTCGGTCCGTCACCCGCCGCGCAGAGCAAAAGGGATTACGCAAATCCCAATCAGCATCAGCTGCCAACTCTCAAAAACGCGTACCCGTTCCATATGTTCAAGGAGCCAGCGAGGCGTTGGCGCGGATTTTCGGAAAAGAGGGGGTGCGCATCGCGCACGTGCCTTCGTGCACGCTGGGCCGCCTCCTCCCCCGCCCCAAAGACCGGCCAACAATAGACACAGCCCCCGGGGTCGTCTACCAAATCCCTTGCGCCGACTGCCCTTGTTCATACATCGGCGAGACGAAAAACTTCCCGGAACGGCTCAAACAACATGCAAACGATGTCCGGAAGCTGAACAAAGAGCGGAGTGCCGTCGCCGAACATTCCGAGACGCGTGACCACCGAATTAACTTCGAAAAAGTGACCATCCTGGAAAGAGAGACAAACTGGAAGAAACGAGTTCTTCTTGAATCCTGGCATATACAGAGAACGGCTCAAAACATCAATCGTTCTCTGGGTGCCCTCCCCCCAGTGTATGTGCATGGACTGCGTTCCGCGGAAGGACGTGTTGCCAACCGCGTGAGTGCCTCCAAGGCGACGCTGCAACGTAGCCCCAGTCACCCCTGAGGAAGCAGCCGAGTCGGCCGCGAAACGTCGGGTTTCTTTTTCTTTTTATTTTCCTTTTCTTGAGTGTGGTTGGAGTTCTAGTAATTTTCTCAGTTTAATTACCCAACCAGACAGACTTCTGTCGAATGTTTACCTTCAATATTTCAATCGGTGAAGATTTTTCTCGGAACATTCGGGACGTCAGACGGAAACTGTGGGCAAGTGCGAAGCCAAACCGGGAAAAACATGAGAAAGTTACGTTATCATTTGACAAGCTCTACATTGACGGGGTGGCGTACGTCTGGGATGAAAAAAAGAATGACAAAGTACCGATTAAAAAAAAACGAGGCCGGTAGATTATTTCGCCCAATGACAAGAAGTCACACACAAGTGCTGTCCTAGTTTGAGAAGCCAACAAAGTTCCAAGCTGCGCGAGAAGCTCCCCTTTCACAGATAACGACAATAGTATTACTCACACGCGTTCCCCACAAGCAAAGCAGTTGCGTATCACCAACTTAAACGCCCGCAGCGTTATCAATAAGGCAGATTCATTAGAAATCCAGTTGTTCATACACGACCCTCACGTCACCATCATTACGGAGACATGGTTGCACGGTCAGGTAACAGATGACCTTGTATTCCCACCGTGTTACAGAGTTTTTCGTAGGGACAGAGTGCATAGGGGCGGAAGTGTGGCTGTCCTTACTAAAGAACGAATTGAAACAACACTTATTGATGAAAATCCTGACATCGAGTGCCTATGCATTGAATTGCCTTTTCGGCATAAAAAAATATTTCTTGTGGGCGATTTCAATCTGCCTAGTATTAATCGGGAACGTCTTCAGGCAGGCTTAAAGAAGGACCGAAATGCTAACATTATCTTCGACATTATGCTAGAACACGACTTAATTCAAACACTTATTGAACCTACCCGTGTACAAGGTTTCTCTAGTAATGTTCTTGACCTGCTATTTGTGAATCGGGACTTTTCGGAAGGCGTCGTTACAGTTGATGAAAGTCTGTTTGATCACAAGCTTGTAAATGTTTCCTTGCCCATACTTACGCCTGTTGTCTCTAAACGCACGAAGAAACATTCCATCAAAAACTATTCTAGAGCCGATTATGCAAGCATAACAAACTACATGGAAATGTGCCTTGGTGACTTCACTGATACTGAGAACGACGTATTCACGCTCTGGGCAATGTTCCTCATAATGTGTCGTCACTGCATAAATACATTTGTGCCTAACAAAACAGAGACGGTCAGTAAGCAAACGCCGTGGATGACGCGTAACATATCGCAACTGAAGCGCAAACTAAAAAGAGGCAAAAAGAAGGGCGACCCGCCCCAATTATATCAGTGTTACAAAAAGCAAATTGTCATCAGCGGTTCGAAGTTCAAAGGATCACTACTTTAACACGCGGCTACCTGGTTTCATGAAAAGCGCACCGGAGAAATTTTGGGGATATTTAAGCGAAGCTAAGAGACCTGTCAATGAAGTAATGGTCGACGGAACCACTATAAAATACGTGAATAAAATCGCCGAACATTTTAACAATTACTTCCACAGCGTTTCTTCCCAGCCAGGTGTAGGTAACTTGCTTCATTCTACTGTTTTTGAGGTGCACGAAGTGGACTTGATTTAATACAACGGTATAGTGTCAATGCTTTTAAATTTGAAGACAACGAAATCATGTGGCCCAGATGGTATCCCAAATGTTTCTTAAGCGCTATGCGGAAGTTATTGGTAGATTTCTTTTAGGGGCGAAGCTCCTTAAAGCGGCACCCGTTCGTCCCTCGTCGTAGTCGTAGTCGTAGTCGTAGTGCGTAACCAGTCTTACGCTTTGACCTCCAAGGTGGTGCCGGTGGGAGATTTCTCCTGTGCGTTGTTGAACAATAAAAAAAATTCGCAGCGTGCGCGTTAACTAAAAGCCGAATTCTTCTGTCTCTCATTCCCCATTAGCAGCCATTGGCATGTTCCAGTAGGAAACGTTAGTAGAAGTGTTAAAAGCCGACTTGTGCTGTCTCTCATTCCCAGTAGCAGCCATTGTTTACCTCCAAGGTAGTGCCTGGTGAGATTTCTCCTGTGCGTGATTAAACAATAAAAATTTTGTTCAAAACGCCGTTGATTGATGAAATAAACCAACGAAAGACGCCACATGTTTTCTAAAAGCAAAACGAAAAGACGCCATATGTTTCTAAAGCAGAACGAAAAGACGCCAGCTGCTAAACGAAAGACGCCAGATGTTTCTAAAGCAAAACGAAAAGACGCCAGCTGCTTAACGAAAGACGCCAGGTAAAGCAATGGTTTTCATCTGCAACCAGTGCAAGAACCACTTAGCTTACATTTCACCGACCACAAAGCGGTCATAATGAAAGTTTGATAAAACATTTAATCAATCGTTTCAGGTCATTTTTATCGGGCGAATTACCGGAAGAAATTTCACGGTTTAACCGATGAAAACTTCCAGGAGCTTCGCCCAATCTCATCATCATTCACCTCGTGGATCTGCCGTTTATTTTTTTATACTGTTCAGAGCTTCTTTGTTATCTACTCAAGTGTCCAAAGACTGGAGGACAGCTCGAGTGGTGCCAATCTTTAAAAAGGGCAATCGTTTATCTCTAGAAAATTATCGACCGATATCTTTAACGTCGTCCTGCTGTAAACTAATCGAGCATATGATCGCCAACCACATCACAAAATTTTAGGGGCGAAGCTCCTTAAAGCGGACCCGTTCGTCCCTCGTCGTAGTCGTAGTGCGTAACCAGTCTTACGCTTTGACGTCCAAGGTGGTGCCGGTGGGAGATTTCTCCTGTGCGTTGTTGAACAATAAAAAAAATTCGCAGCGTGCGCGTTAACTAAAAGCCGAATTCTTCTGTCTCTCATTCCCCATTAGCAGCCATTGGCATGTTCCAGTGGGAAACGTTAGTAGAAGTAGAAGTGTTAAAAGCCGACTTCTGCTGTCTCTCATTCCCAGTAGCAGCCATTGTTTACCTCCAAGGTAGTGCCTGGTGAGATTTCTCCTGTGCGTGATTAAACAATAAAAATTTGTTCAAAACGCCGTTGATGATGAAATAAACCAACGAAAGACGCCACATGTTTTCTAAAAGCAAAACGAAAAGACGCCAGATGGCAAAACGAAAAGACGCCAGCTGCTTAAAGAAAGACGCCAGATGTTTCTAAAGCAAAACGAAAAGACGCCAGCTGCTTAACGAAGACGCCAGGTAAGCAATGGTTTTCATCTGCAACCAGTGCAAGAACCACTTAGCTTACATTTCACCGACCACAAAGCGGTCATAATGAAAGGACAACGGAAACCAGCAATAAAAGTTTGATAAAACATTTAATCAATCGTTTCACGTCATTTTTATCGGGCGAATTAACCGAAGAAATTTCACGGTTTAACCGATGATTACTTCCAGGAGCTTCGCCCAATCTCATCATCATTCACCTCGTGGATCTGCCGTCCATTTTTAGACAGAAATTCAGTGTTAACGAACTGCCAGCATGGCTTCAGGAAAGGCTACTCCACCACGACACAACTGTAAAATGTAATTCATAGTTTTGCGAAAACATTGGATAATAATGGTCAATTCGACGCTCTTTTTTTAGACTTTAGTAAGGCGTTCGACAGAGTAGCTCACAGCAAACTTATTCAAAAACTCAGAGATGACAATCTTCCTAGCATTATAGTTTCTTGGATAACAGCTTATCGTTCGGATCGCGTGCAGTTTGTCACTATACAGGGCAATGACTCGAGCTGTCTTCTAGTGACATCCGGTGTTTCCCAGGGTAGCGTCCTGGGCCATTGTTGTTTTTGGTTTACATAAATGACATTGTCAACGTTGTTACACCTGGCACGCAAATGAGATTGTTTGCAGATGATTGCCTTTTATAGCAGGAAATAACTACAGTGCATAACCAAACCGACCTCGAGATAAGTTTGCACAACATACCAGCGTGGTGTGACAGATCAGGCATGGCTTTAAACAAAGACAAAGCAGTCTGTCTTCGTTTCGCAAGGAAAAAAAAATTACAGCATATCCGCGGAGTGAATGATGATGAGTGGGCGAAGCTCGGGAGGTTCATCGTAGATCGTGCCGAGTTCCGGATTAATTTGGTTAACGCGCATGCTACGAATACTCATGGTTCAACTATGCACAAGTGAAATCTCCCACCGGCACTTCATTGCAAGTCAAGATCCAGTGCCTACATTATATATATATATATATATATATATATGTGGGTTTTGCCGGTGAACGCTTCTCCAACGCGAGCAGTCGGTATTTCTCAATCAAGAAACTGGCTAGGAGACGCTGCCTGCGGCAACGTTGTCTCTCGCGGGTGAGGGCGCGTTCTCCTTCTTTGCGAGCTGGTAGCGTTCCTCTAAGAAATCACGCACAGGAGAAATCTCACCAGGCACTACCTTGGAGGCAAACAATGGCTGCTAGTGGGAATGAGAGACAGCAGAAGGCGGCTTTTAACACTTCTACTTCTACTAACGTTTCCTACTGGAACATGCCAATGGCTGCTAATGGGGAATGAGAGACAGAAGAATTCGGCTTTTAGTTAACGCGCACGCTGCGAATTTTTTTTTATTTTTCAACAACGCAAAGCAGAAATCTCCCACCGGCACCACCTTGGAGGTCAAAGCGTAAGCCTGGTTACGCACTACGACTACGACGAGGGATGAACGGGTGCCGCTTTAAGGAGCTTCGCCCCTAAAAAGCCCGTTAAGATACACCCACACACTCGCCGCCTCACAGCTAAATGAAGTTGAAAATTATAAATATCTAGGTGTAATATTCTCAAACAACCTTTCGTGGAATTTACATATTAGTAATATATGCTCCTCAGCTTTCCGTAAACCCTGTTTCCTGAAACACAAGCTTTAAAATTCACCAGCCCACATTAAACTACTGAGTTACATTACTTTCATTACACCGAAGTTAGACTATGCTTGTACGCGTATTACATGGGACCCCTACACTAAACACAACATTAAAATAATAGAGAGAATCCAGAGAAACGCTGTTCGCTTCATTTACTCTAAGTTCAAGCACCCGATTCCCCCACACAGCTGATGACAGATAATGACAGCCCCCTCCTAGAAACACGTAGGCAGATTCTCCGCCTCAATTTCCTACAATCACTCATTAAACGTGAATTATCCATCGACCCCGCATTATATGTAACACCTCTGTCCACAAGGCGTACACGTCACGATCGCACACTTGCATTAACCCCTCATTTTGCTGGGACAGATATTTACAAATATTCATTTTTCTCCAGGACAGTGTCGGAGTGGAATTCTAAACATGTAATGAATGAATCTTTTAGGGGCGAAGCTCCTTAGGGTGTGGGTCGTTCCCTCCTCTGTAGTAGTAGGAGTAGCAGTAGTAGTGGTGGTCGGCGTCGTATGTAGCTACCTCGCGCCGCCGGGAGGCTCGCGCTCGAGAGCTCGCGCGCCTGGAGGCTCGCGCTCGGCGCGTGCCTCCCGGCGCGCTACCTGTCTCACTCTTCCATCTGCTGTGTTGTGTGTGTGTGAGAGAGAGAGAGACAGAGAGAGAGAGAGAGAGCGAAAGGCGCGCGTTGACTATGGTTGCAAGCTCGACACCACCGTAGGCGGCCGCCTGGCCGCAACGCTCGCAAGTGTACGGTGCCGCGTTCGCCGACTTTGCTTGCGTCCCGCGATCTCCTCGTTGGACTGTGACTGAGGGACCTGGTGTCCTCTCGTGCGTGGTGCTGCTCCGATTCCTCGTGACGCAACCATGGACGAGTCGGACACCTTCCAGGACGACCCGAGCCTCTCCCTTGACGAGAGCCTGAAAAGGTTCATGGCCTGGCAGAAGAAGCAGAAGCAGCAAGTGCTAGAGCGGCATGCCGCGTCGGCAACTCAGGAGCTCGCCAACGCTCCTGCGCCTACCGAGCCAGCACCTGCCGGGGATGTAGCTGCCACCCCTGCATCGAGCACCGCCGACGCTTCCGCTGCCGTTCCTCTTCCCGCGTCCCCGGATGAAGAGGAGATGGAGTGCTGCACCATAACAAGGAAGCGCCCCCACGATGCGAGCGACGACGACGGCCCACGGAAGCAAGCCATGAGCGACGCTACCGTTCCACCTTCGCCCGCAGCCACCACGTGCGTAGCGCACTCGTCTACCACTACAGCCAGCCCCGTCGACGTCGCGGCAGGCCCCCCTAAGGCGGTCGTGTATTTCGTCGGCGGGAAAGCCCGGCGGGCAAGGAAAAAGCGGAAGAGGCAGCCTCGAACGCAGCCCCGCGTCTCCGCGCCCGAAGCAGCTGAGGCCCCGCCACCCACGAGACCTCCCAGCACTCCGGCAGTCCGTCCGCGCGCGAGCCCCCTCCCCGTGCCTGCTGAGGACGACTTCCAAGAGGTCGTCTCCAAAGCTGCACGCCGACGAGCGAGGGCACTGGTAGCCGCGGCCATTGCGACCGACCCGGCAGCGGTAGCGACCGTGCTCTACCGCCCTTCCGCTCCCTGGTGGTTCCTTCGCGGGATCGCCTCGCCTCGCGCTGGCTGCGGCGCTCTCTGTGCGGCCGGGTGTGACGGCGGTGCGTGTCAACCACCGTCGAAACATCGTGGCGGCGGACGCGTCGTCGTCGGTGTACCTGGCGGAGCTCCTCACCATCACGGAGCTCAACGGCATCCCTGTTACCGCCCGGGAACCAACCGATCGTCGCTCCAGCCTCGGCTGCGTCTACGGGGTGGACGGCGACATCACCATCGAGGAGCTGCTTGACGAGATGGACTCGGCCGCACCCGTGCTCTCGGCAACAAGGGAGGGTCGCGCCTTCAAGGTGCGATTCGGAACTTCGGTCCCTCCCGAGTTCGTCAAGCTTCGGGGACTGCGGCTGCGAGTCCGACACGTAAGGCCGCGCCCATTACAGTGCCGGCAATGCGGGCGCCTCGACCACGTTGCCGAGGCATGCCAGCGAGCCGGCGAATGCATCCGCTGTGGCCGTCGACATCAGGCCAGCGAGCAGTGCAAGCCGCGGTGCGTCAACTGCAGCGGGAGCCACGCCGCCGATAATCCTACTTGCCCCAGGTGGCAGGAGGAAAGGCGCGTGGCAACTCTGCTCGCCTCATCGCCTACGCCGCTCTCGAGACGGGCGGTCAAAGCAGCAGTACGGGAAGAGACCCGCGAGGTGCGCTCTTATGCTGCTGCTTTAAAGGCCAGCCCACCCGAGCAACACAGCGACGACCACGGCAGCCGCCGCCCGGTACCTGCGCCGCGCCGTCGCATCACCATCGCAGCAAGCCCAGCAGCTACAGCGTCGCCTGCTGCTCCACCGACCGCGCCCTCAGCGGATCCACGAGATGCCCTCATCGAGCACCTCCTCGTCACCCTGAGGTCCGTTGCCGAAGAACTTCCGGCTGACAACCCGCGGCGCGGCGTGATCCTTGCGCTTACGAGCGCGCTGCCCAGTGCCGTGCCGAGCGAGTAGCCACACTTGCCGGCGGCGGAAACGCCATTGCTTTGGTGCGGCCAGTCTAACCACCGGCTGCCTTTGCGCGCGGCGGGACGTGCTTCTTCGTGCTGCTGCTGTCCAACACTCTCTCTTACTTCTCTTTTCTTTCTTCTCCTATACCTTTATGTCCCTTATCCCCTTCCCCTAAGGCGCTTAGCCGTGTCCCCAGTATGGGAGACAGAAATTAGCGCCTTTTTCCTTTCCTTTAGAATCTCTACCACCACCACCACTGTGGAAGCTACAGAGCCGAATCGCCTGCATGCGCGCGCGCCAGGAAATAGTACCTATTTTATTTTCTTATTCTAATGGCTACTTGGCACGAATAAATAAAACGTTCTTCATTATAAGGATAGAACAAGTATGGGAAGCTGTTCATGGAAAAGAAGTTATCGTGCGCCCTAGTTTTTTTTTCCTTTTTTATTTCTTGGACGGCACCACGTTTTCCGCCCGCCTGCTGCGTCTGCTGCTTGCTCTTGCAGTAAACATGGCGTCCCCGGTGCCGGTGGTACCGTGTGCGGCCGCGAACTCTCCTTTTAGTTCTCCGAGGAGGCTATACGCTAAGTGTGACAAGAAGTGGGTCTCCAAGCAAACGAAGCAGGTTATCTGCAACGTCTACGCTGGAGTAAGGCGCCGCGAGCCCGAGCTGTCGACGAATTCTGTGTGCCGGACTGTCGCCGAACTCACCGGAGTGAGTATGCGAACGGTAACACGAATCAAGGCTGAAGCTCTGCGGGCCCCACTTTCCTCTCCAAAGCGTAAGAAACTGGATATCTCGGTCTCGGGCGAAGCTGGGAAGCGCATGACCGCCAAGACGAGGCTGCTGCGCTACGACACGTTTGCGTTGGCAGCATTGCGGCGCAAAGTGCACGGCTACTTCATGCGCAATGAAATGCCTACGGCCGAGAAGCTACGCAACGACGTCATCAGCGACACTGACATGGACATGCCGACGATCAGCACTCGCACGATGCAACGAATGCTGAACGACTTGGGGTTCCTCTTCCGAAAGAGAAAAAGGAATTCCGCATTGCTCGAACGAGACGACATCGTTGCTTGGCGTCGAAAGTACCTCCGTACAATCCGAGAAATGCGGAGGCAGCAGCGGTAAGTTGTTGCGTTCTTTTAATTACTGCAAACTTTCGTTGCGCGTGCTTGTTGGTAAAAGTGTAGACGCGAATGGTCAGCATGCTTGTGTACCTAATGGTGAGCGAAAACGAGAGGTATGCTTTGCATCAGTGATCGCCAAACGTGTGCTGTTGACGCGAGTGATGGAAAGCCTTGCACAATCCTAACTTAAGTCGCAGCGAAATTTCCCAGTAAAATAAGGTAGCTGTTCGTGCTTGTGCTTGTACGGTGGATAATAGTATCAGCCGAGGATGCGATGATCTGTGCCGAAGATGTAACTGATCGTTTCGCTATTACAGAATTTCCCGTCGCATTGTTTGGGAAGATTTACTGCCTTTCCGCGTAGGAGCAAGGAATCTGAATGGCTTGAAGGAAAGAATAGCTAATTTTATTCGGCGAATATGCTGTGCACATGATTGGGGATGTGGTTGCATTAGCTTTTATGAGCAGCCTGAAACATGTTTTGTAATCATTCGCTTCAGTCTTTCTCAGGGGAAGTTTTGCCAGCTCATCTTTGTTATATGTATTCACATGGGTTTTGTCAGTGGATCCTTCGCGCTGTAACAGAGGCATAACTTTGAATCAAGGCCGCTGGTTTATTAATGGGCTGTTGCCAGTTAAAGTACGCTCTTAACTATACGACTGATTTCTTTTCTTTTACAGGACCATATACTACCTTGATGAGACCTGGGTAAACGCTGGCCACACTAAGGAGACCGTATGGACAGACACCAAAGTGATGTCCCGGCAAGACGCATTTCGTCAAGGCCTCTCAACAGGTCTCCGTGCACCGAGCGGTAAAGGAGGACGCCTGATTGTTTTGCATGCTGGCAGTGCGGAAGGCTTTGTCGATGGAGCCGCCCTTGTTTTTCGTGCCAAGAAGGGCGCTGGTGATTACCACGCAGAAATGGATGCTGCGCGTTTTCAAAAATGGTTTGTTGAACAGTTGCTACCGAACATCAAGCCACGCAGTGTGATTGTGATGGATAATGCATCGTATCACAGTGCTCAAGTTGAAAAGGTGCCAAGTTCATCATCAAGAAAAGCCGACATCCAGTGCTGGTTGAAATCGAAAAGTATCCCTTTTTCGGATGACTATCTGAAGAGCGAACTGCTGCAGCTCGTTAAGCAGAATAAGCACATGTTCCTTGCTTACCACATTGACACACTTGCCAGCGCGGCCGGTCATGAGGTTGTGCGCTTGCCTCCTTACCACTGTGAGCTCAATCCAATAGAGCTCGTGTGGAGCCAGGTCAAAGGCTATGTTGCTTCAAAGAACACTGACTTCAAGATCGATTCAGTCGAGAAGCTGTTGCTGGAAGGAATCGCGGGTGTGACCCCGCAGAACTGGTTCCGAGACTGCAATCACGTGATAAAGCTTGAGGATGAGACATGGGAGCGGGATGGCATTATAGACAGCCAAACAGAAAGTCTGATAATTTCTTTGGGCACAGATTCGAGTACTTCTGATGAGTCGTGCAGCTCTGACATGAGCGGAATTGATGAACTGCCATGAGCATCTCCATGTGTGCTTTTTCAAAGCTTCAACCAAAAGATTGCACGCGTGCCTAACCAGAAACTGTGATATTGCTTTTGCGGTCCATCAGTCACTGCTATTTAGTTACTTTTTATTGCTTATTGACTTCATTTTAATTTAATCTGCTGATTTCTCTATGTTTCGTTGCACTTCGTGTATGTTCTGGTTACATTGCCGTGGTGTGATAATAATTGTTGGGATATTGTGTGCCAAAACAACAATGTGGTTATGTGACATGCCGTGCTAGAGGGTTGCACAAGTTGTGACCACCCGGTGTTGTTTAACATGCACCGAAACATAAATACACGGGCGTTTGGCATTTCTGATCCATCGACATGCGACAGGCTCAAACCTGTGCTTTTTGTGTCAGTGGCCGTGTACTGTGTGCGGTACTGTCACAGCGGCTCTGATGTGATGATGTATCACAGCCATGGACATTTACATTATACGCTGCATCAGCGAAAACCACATTTCTTAGTTGAGGATTGAAGTCTTGAAAGTTTGTTCATTTTTCTGTGTGATCTCATGCCGGCAGTGCTTGATGCCTTGTTTCATTGCTGTCTCAATGGGACCTGAAAGTGTGATACTGCTTCTTGTCATTGTTTTGTTCTTCATTTACTCATTTCCTAATGTTTCTACCATCTCATTCTTCGTTATCAATGTGTTCCTGCTCTTACCTATTTTCATTTGTTTATTATAAATGGTTCTTATGGCAAGCAATGCCAGCAACGAGTTATGGTTATCACATTCTGTTCCACAAGTGCAAAAATGTTATGTTGACATAGAGTTCCAGCAACGAGTTATGGTTATCATGTTCTGGTCACAAGTGCAAAATGTTATGTCGACATGGAGTGCCAGAAAAAAGTTATGGGCATCACGTTCAGGTGCCACAAGTGCAAAAATGTTATGTTGACATAGAGTTCCAGCAACGAGTTATGGTTATCATGTTCTGGTCACAAGTGCAAAATGTTATGTCGACATGGAGTGCCAGAAAAAAGTTATGGGCATCACGTTCAGGTGCCACAAGTGCAAAAATGTTATGTTGACATAGAGTTCCAGCAACGAGTTATGGTTATCATGTTCTGGTCACAAGTGCAAAATGTTATGTCGACATGGAGTGCCAGAAAAAAGTTATGGGCATCACGTTCAGGTGCCACAAGTGCAAAAATGTTATGTTGACATAGAGTTCCAGCAACGAGTTATGGTTATCATGTTCTGGTCACAAGTGCAAAATGTTATGTCGACATGGAGTGCCAGAAAAAAGTTATGGGCATCACGTTCAGGTGCCACAAGTGCAAAAATGTTATGTTGACATAGAGTTCCAGCAACGAGTTATGGTTATCATGTTCTGGTCACAAGTGCAAAATGTTATGTCGACATGGAGTGCCAGAAAAAAGTTATGGGCATCACGTTCAGGTGCCACAAGTGCAAAAATGTTATGTTGACATAGAGTTCCAGCAACGAGTTATGGTTATCATGTTCTGGTCACAAGTGCAAAATGTTATGTCGACATGGAGTGCCAGAAAAAAGTTATGGGCATCACGTTCAGGTGCCACAAGTGCAAAAATGTTATGTTGACAGAGTTCCAGCAACGAGTTATGGTTATCATGTTCTGGTCACAAGTGCAAAATGTTATGTCGACATGGAGTGCCAGAAAAAAGTTATGGGCATCACGTTCAGGTGCCACAAGTGCAAAAATGTTATGTTGACATAGAGTTCCAGCAACGAGTTATGGTTATCATGTTCTGGTCACAAGTGCAAAATGTTATGTCGACATGGAGTGCCAGAAAAAAGTTATGGGCATCACGTTCAGGTGCCACAAGTGCAAAAATGTTATGTTGACAGAGTTCCAGCAACGAGTTATGGTTATCATGTTCTGGTCACAAGTGCAAAATGTTATGTCGACATGGAGTGCCAGAAAAAAGTTATGGGCATCACGTTCAGGTGCCACAAGTGCAAAAATGTTATGTTGACAGAGTTCCAGCAACGAGTTATGGTTATCATGTTCTGGTCACAGGTGCCAAATGTTATGTCGACATGGAGTGCAAGCAAAAGGTTACGGCTATCACGTTCTGTGCCACAAGTGCAAAATGTTATGTTAATAATAATTCATGGTGTTTAACGTACGGAAACCACGATATGATTATGAGAGACGTCGCAGTGCAGGGCTCCGGAAATTTTGACCTTCTGGGGTTCTTTAACGTGCCCCTAAATCTAAATACACGGGCCTCGAGAATTTTCCCGTATGGCTGTGATGCAATAAAAGATATGAACTGTTTTTATGCATACTTTATTTTTTTCTACCAATAACAATTCGTATTATAGACAATACCTGTTACATACTGCATGCACAGGGATGGCAAAAAACAACGATGGCCAACACACTACATGAAGGTGCTTGACGAGCGAAGCTCAATAAATAAATCTGTATCAGTCTCTATTCAATTAAGCGTAAGCTCTCTTAAAATCTTCCAATTCAGTGGTATCATGGTATTTGCGTATTTTTGCTGCGGTGTGTGCTTGGAGACGTTCGTCATCTTGCATAGTTTGCATAGCTATTATATTTTCACGGGGTCATGACGTTGACGAAGGCAGCAGTCGGCCGGTAAACGGAAAGTCGGATTACAGCTATGCACACGGGCGCTGATAGAGGCGAGTACAGCATCGGCCGTGGAAAAGCTGCTCATCGTTGGGACGCGCCGTCTTTTATACATCACGCATCGAACTTTCCAGCCTTATCACTGGTGGCCGCGCAAGCTCTGAGATAAGCTTGACTGTTCGCGTCTTGCGCGCAATCTTAACAACGATCTACAACAATTGTGAGGCTTCTCGAACACTGAGGCGCAGTCTGCGCCGATCATTGCTGACAGTCTTTGTGGGCGTAAACCGAATACAGCAAAACCTAAACAAGACAGGCCCGTGGCAGGATCGTGCCGCAACCGGCCTTCCATTTCGCCTGTACCAGGGCTCAATACTGTAAACGTTAACATTCGAGCACGTGTGGCGGGTACCCGTATATACTGGGCTGAACACGGAACCTAAACTTCACTGTTATAACGGCTGAATAATGCTGGGAAAACGTTCTGAACAGCGGAAACTTTTACATGTACCAGTATATATACAGCACAGTAACTAGCTGCATGTATGCACTCTCATCAAAGTTTAACTCTGACGTTCCCATTTTGCATGCGTACATTTTGCTAAACACACTAGCGCTGCGAGCAAGCGAAAACCGAAACTGGAACTGAAATCGGCTGCAAGCTGCCGGACTACTTGAGTAGTAACACAAATGTGCGGAGGCCCCGCCTCCGTAGCCTTCGCTCCAATGTCAAGAAAAGCTGTCGCCGAGTATAGGCAATGTGGGAGGCCGGATTTTGTTTATTTACATGATTTGATGCCATCAAAGTGGTGTCGACACTTCACATGTCCCCTTCTATTTCGTCGTCCAGGCAGTATATGCAGATATACCCGGGCAGACCTCGGGCATACCGAAGTAGTATGACCGCCGTGGCATTGTGGGCGGTGTCATTAGAGAGTCACCCGTGTCGTCACACTCCTATCGTTCCGGTGACGGCGTACTTGCGCCGGGGTACATAGACCCTACCATGGCCTTGTGGCCCGAGTAGTAGGTGGAGACATGCATCACATCTCGCACAGTGCATGGGTCGTTGGTGAATGCGAGATCGATGCACGTACACCTCGACGTCGTGATGGCCTCAGTGGGCGCCTTCAACTCGACATTGAACTCGGCACGCATGCCGGCGAGGAACGATGGGCTAGCAGGCGGGTTCGCTTCGCGCGCCTAGTGTTGCTACGGCGACGCCACGAAGTTGGGCGCGCGCTTTCGCCAACCGACAGAACAAACGCGGCGACGCGGCCGACGCGGCCGCAAGCCCCTACAGGTAGCTACAGCAGAGCGGAGCGCGCGCCGACTGCCGCTGGGGCGATTGTTGGCGCTGGCGTCACTTCCGGTGGGAGAG
The DNA here is from genome assembly GCA_013339685.2 of Hyalomma asiaticum. NCBI lineage: Eukaryota > Metazoa > Arthropoda > Arachnida > Ixodida > Ixodidae > Hyalomma > Hyalomma asiaticum. The sequence goes on along the minus strand of CM023487.1, from coordinate 66,702,980 downwards.
GTCACGTGCTTTCCGGGCACGGCTTTTGAGGACGCTTTTTGCGGACGGCAGCTGGGCGCGCGCTATCGCCAACCTAGCCAAGAAACGCTTTTGAGTCAATACAATTTGAACTTGCGCTCTTGGTCTCGGTTATAGCCAAACTCGCGAGGCCCGTGAGTTGCAGCAGTACGGTTTAGAAAACCCTCGGCCAGTGACGTTTCTAATCGAAAACAAATCCCACAGATTCGTGCCCTTTCTGATTGCAAGGGGAACTGCTGCGGTTTCTTCACCGCATTCTGATATCGCTCTTTTCCAAAGGCACTGACAGCCCTGTAGCAGGTAAGGTGGTTCGATTTGCTCAGAAACCCACCAATAATATTAAACGACCGAATTAAAAATGAGTTCAAACCGAAGCAGCTAGATGTTCCTTGCAGCGTAAGCTGTGACGTCACAAATATGGAGGCGGTGCGAGAAAACTAAAAGCGGCGATGTCATTCGACGATATATGGAGTTATATACCAGCTTTCAACTTGACAGCGTCGATTTGAGCGCTGAAGTACAACCGTATTGCTCTTGACATGCCGCCTCCTCGGGTATCAACCTTGACGGTAATGACGTAGAAAACACAGGGTGCCCCATATGGAAATTTGCTGAAAAGCTTTAAAATTTGTTTTCAAGAAAATGAAATTACTTCAACTGCCTGGCTTGGCATATATTGCTATAGTGACGATGAGAGAATATATTTAAATTTTGTTTGAGATCCGTGGACGCTCAAAAATGAGCGAAGTTGCCTTTGAAGCATATTTCCATGTGCCCGTTATGGTATGCGCTGGTGACGAGCAAGAGAACGATGCAATGGTCCGCTCGAGCGTGCAAGCATGATCTAGAGGGAAAGGAGACGTTCATATAAAGGAGATCGGTCTGTAACTATCGGGTGAAAGCGTGTGTAATGACCTGTGGCTGCTGTGAATATTCGCAGTTATCTACTCAGTTTGAAGTGGACCCACGCGAAGTGATTTTGAATATATGAGCTCGAGCAATCTACTGACAGGCCCAGCGTATCGTTTCTTTTGAAGCGTTTGGAATGTCCTCTGGACCAGTTCTTCCTTTTATTGCATGTTTAGTGAAAGCAATAATAAGCGTGCTTTCTATACGAGGGGTGCATGTAATGGTTCGCTTCACTATTTAATTTGCATAGGTAAAGTTACAAAAGGCCATTATCGGTAGTTTAAATGGATTGAAAATAGGCGTCCAAAACATTCGCTTTCCGTTTTAGACTAGTAGATGGGTGCGCGCGTTTGGTTGCTGAAGTAACGCCAGAAACTAAGCGGAACCCTTTTAATGAAGCTGAGACAGTGACTCATCAAGTGTTTTTTTTTTTCGCCACACTGGCTTTACTTTTCATGCTTTTAGCTATCACTGGGATTTGCAGCCCAATACACTCTAAAAACTGCAGCCGGTTTCGCAGGAGTGAAACGACCCAGCTACTCTTGAGGGCATCGTTCTACTCTAGCAAAACGTCGGATGGAGCGAAATGTCCATACCTCTTACGGCATGAGAGAGTAAAATGCAATTTCACTCCTGCCACACCCATGTGAGCCTCGCATTCGCAGCCGCAAACATGGCGGCTGGGGTGGGAGCGGACGATTGAAGAAGACAACAGCCGCTTTGTGAAGTGTTTTTCGATAGTACTATAGCAGCGGCCTTCCTACGACTTCCACGTGCACGCTTTCGCGTACAAACGCGTGCAGCGTACGTTTAATGACCGGTGCCTTCCTCGACTACGAGCCTCAACCGACGGGAGTCATAGCGAGCTGCCTCTCCTGTGTTTTTCCCCGATCGAACGGCCGCACCCGTGCTATGTGAAACCCGCCAGCCTACACGCCTCGGATTCTTCGCTTACGTGTGCGAAACGAAGAGGAATACACCTTCAGCGACACAGTAAGCTGTTGTGATCGTCGACGGCAGGTCTCCGACGACCCACTGGATATAACTCATACATGTAAAGAAAAAGGCTTTCCTACGACTTAGGCATCCAGCCTTATGACGGCCATGAGCGCGCCGACGGTTAAAAAAATACCGTGACTGCGATCCGTCCCGTTCGCAAGTCTGGTAAGTACAGCATAATACCCTCAACACTTCTGATGGCAGAGACTATATTTCATCTGTGTGCAGAATAACGAACAACGAGGAGTGCATATTTTGTGATCGCCAGGGGTTGTTCGCCGTGCAGACGCGCTCGACGGACTCGTAGGGACGCCGTCGGAATGAAGCGGGTGGTAGCGGAGCACCCGGGTGCCGCTTTTCTTCGCTGGCGTTGATGAAATTCAGCCGCTATTATGTTCGTACTCGCTTCCTCAGGTGCATTTTACATCGCGAACCAGCACTGCGAACTCGCGTTTGCCCGTAAAACGGAATACCAGCTCATGATAGGAATGCGTTAATCTAAAAGACATTGTATATGTTCCGCGCGTTTAGATTAACAGAGCTGTGTGGCGAGCGGCTACCTATGAGCCAACGCTAAATATGCACCTGTTCTGTGCATACATTTGTTTAATTACGCAGAACAGTACCTTACCACTGGCGCTACATAGCAGGTCAAGTATAGCGGTTATATATACGGGACTTCAGTGTAAGACGGTGTATTGCGAGTGTGTTGTGGGCTTTGTGCTTTGCTGTGGTTGTGTTATTGGCGTGTATGTGCGTTCGTGTCATGTTAGCCTGTACGTTCTATGTTCAGTGTGATGTAATTAAATGCCTGCTAATTGTAGCGTTGTCGAAAAACGCATTGGTTGTTTTTTTTTTGTTACTCCCTCTGGGAGTACTAGCACCCCGCTTGGTGGGGTAGTAGAGCTCTCTTCAAAAGAGTCTTCGAATCCCCTTCGGAGGCGTCGTACTACTCTCTCTTGGCGAGAGTACCGGTACCCTGCAATGGGGTTGATCTACTCTGAAAAAAGGAGTTAAATTTGGGACACGAAAGTACTCCCCCAAAGTGAGTACCCAGCACTCCCTTTGTTTTTAGAGTGTACTATGGAACGACTGGGCTTGAATACGTCTTTTAAACAGCTTTGTTTCTAGCTTGATTGCGGATTCCCGCACGCGTAGCCGAGGAATGTGCTCCATAATATTTTTTTAGGGGCGAAGCTCCTTAAAGCGGCACCCGTTCGTCCCTCGTCGTAGTCGTAGTGCGTAACCAGTCTTACGCTTTGACCTCCAAGGTGGTGCCGGTGGGAGGTTTCTCCTGTGCGTTGTTGAACAATAAAAAAAATTCGCAGCGTGCGCGTTAACTAAAAGCCGAATTCTTCTGTCTCTCATTCCCCATTAGCAGTCATTGGCATGTTCCAGTAGGAAACGTTAGTAGAAGTAGAAGTGTTAAAAGCCGACTTCTGCTGTCTCTCATTCCCAGTAGCAGCCATTGTTTACCTCCAAGGTAGTGCCTGGTGAGATTTCTCCTGTGCGTGATTAAACAATAAAAATTTTGTTCAAAACGCCGTTGATCGATGAAATAAACCAACGAAAGACGCCACATGTTTTCTAAAAGCAAAACGAAAAGACGCCAGATGCTTCTAAAGCAAAACGAAAATACGCCAGCTGCTTAACGAAAGACGCCAGATGTTTCTAAAGCAAAACGAAAAGACGCCAGCTGCTTAACGAAAGACGCCAGGTAAAGCAATGGTTTTCATCTGCAACCATTGCAAGAACCACTTAGCTTACATTTCACCGACCACAAAGCGGTCATAATGAAAGGACAACGGAAACCAGCAATAAAAGTTTGATAAAACATTTAATCAATCGTTTCACGTCATTTTTATCGGGCGAATTAACGGAAGAAATTTCACGGTTTAACCGATGATTACTTCCAGGAGCTTCGCCCAATCTCATCATCATTCACCTCGTGGATCTGCCGTCAATTTTTTTGATATTTTGGAAGAAATAAGTATATGCTGTGCTTGTCGTTCTGTCCAAACCATATCTACTGACGATTGTTCGTCAAGGTGGACGTTTAGGAAGTCGAGAAATTTGTAAGAAAGATATATGATAGTAGTAGCGTCGTCTGCTCTCTAAAACGGAACTGCCTGTTACGAGGTACTGTATGTCCAGTAGGAATTTCACTTATACATTCCAAGGAGCGAAAAACAATATCGCAATCAGACAGGCCTCCCAAAGTTGCTACATTCAAAGAACACTTTTATGAGTGATCACTGATACTCTTTCACAAAATTTATCATCAAAATGAAGAGTTAAAAAGCCACCTCTCTCTTCAACCTGAGTACATTTCATCACGCATGGACCGCAGCTTTAAGGTTGGCGTCCCATTTTGCCGAACAAACCTATACAACGATTCTTTTATCCCCCATACCAGCAGAGAATGGGACCACCTTCCCGCCTCCATTGCAGCAATTACTGATATGAACTTCAAGAGTGCCATTCAAGACATGGTATTTTGTTAACTTGTATTTTTAGAAACGTATTTCTGCACATTTGTATATGCATACTAACCACTCCTTTCTGTAATGCCCTCGGGCTTTGAAAGTATTTGTAATAACTAATTAAATAAATAAATAAATAGTGTCTAGGATGGAATAAACATGGGACGTAAAGCAATGTTGGTGTTCTAACGACTTGAGCAAGGTTACACGTGAACTTGATGTCGGTAATCACATTCCTAGTTGCAGTAGTTGGATTCAGCGAGTTCAAGTTCAGCTTAGGCAAGTTGTAACCATCTCCCATAATTGTCTCTTTGTCCTAGTGCATGGGTGTGTATTCAGTTATGTATATGAAAATTCTCCACGCCCATAAGGGGCCCTAGCAGGAGTGGATAGGACTCCTATAACCAAATATATTCTACATGGAGCAAGCAGCATTGAAGCAGCACGCGCAGTACTGTAACAAAGCAAAAACAAAAAGGGTTGAGAGATTAAAAAACAGAGACTAAATGACATTCCTCATATAAGCCATCAGATTTACAATACTAAGATAGCAGACTAACACAGTTCTTCAAGCAAGCGCCTTTATATTAGATTAGACTGTACAGACATAATCATGTAATAGGAACCAAATACAGCAAAAGTAGGGTGCTATCACGCCAAAGGTAAGTGAACAAATTGTAGCATATGATGATGATGAACCTCTCTTTATGGCGCTCACCCACTGAGGGCTAATAATAGGGCGGCAGTAGCGGTAGACAACGCACGTAAGTTATCAAGATATCAACAGAGGCAAATGGTACAAAGATAAGACGCCCACAAACCAGAAAATAAGATACCGCTGCATCCTATGTCAGTATGTGTTCTATTAGCTCATCGCTATGTAAACATTGCGACGGAGAGACACTACGTTCACTTACCGTTCGTTGAAAAAAAAATGAAAATTTGAACGCTTTTGTCCTTGTGCTGAAATGAGTGATAAACTCATAATGACGAAGCCTTATTCCTCTTATTAGGATGGGCATTGTGTAATCACCTGTGTCTGAAGCTGGTTTCCTGTGTGTCGGCTGAACAAAACAATGTTAGGGGGAAGCTTGACTCTGAGGTGGACAAACAGAAGGTACGCGTGAAAAAGAAGCAATTCTGATGAGGTGCTTCCGCCTTAATAGAGGGCTGAAGGTATGAGCTCAAAAAAAAAAAAATGAAGTGCGTGCGCAAGTGCCGCACTGAGGCGCTGGCAACGTCATCCTTAGACAGTCCGGTGATAAATGTACTGCGGGAAGTATCGTTTATCACAGATGAAAGGTTCAAACGCCTGCAACTATTGTAATGCTCTAAAGAATCTCTTACTCATTACGACGGCTGTAGATATCTCCAGTTCACTTGGAATATGAACACACGCCTTTCACGTTAACGCGAAGTTGCTATAACAAGCCTCCCAGGCACTGTTTCCTGCGTAAATTTCTGTCTTAATAAGACCGGATTCTGTCTAACCTCTGTTTTCTGTCCAACGAAGCCGAAACGCTCGATCGTTTCCTTCTTTGATGCCGCTGATTTTTATCGCTCCGCCCAATGTTCTTGGCATCACTCTTTGGTAAATTGCGCTTACGGTTAGGAACACGCAGCCTTTTATATGTGGTACCTCTGAGGATGGTATCAGCCGTTATGTCATTTCAATAGCCTTACATAAATTTATGGAAGCCTCCGGAAGGCTATGCTGCTAGTGCTGTCGACCATACGTATTTTTTTCTTCTAATCTTCCTTTTGCGTGTTGGTTCCATCTCAACTGTGTGCTTTCTTTTATTTTCTCTTACATTTAGTTTTTGCTTTCCATTTTCGTTTTCCTTCACTATATCTTTGACCACCGTGTGGCCAATCTTTCTCGTGGGCAGCTGCGAAACATATAGGTCACAACACCGAACACTGCATAAAAGTGCACGCGCACATATTTCATCATGACGGCATTTTTTGCGCTCACCTCATGGCGAGCCTCTGGCTTAAACAACTTCGCTACTAAACGAAACTTCAATCTATATCTTGCGCTCAAGCCGCATTGTTTGGATACCGTGTTGGGTATCCTCTTTGGTAATGCATTTAAATAAATAAAGCGTACAGCTGTGGGCTGAATAATTTCATCAAGCGTACAGCTATGGCCTGAATCAGTCAATAGTTGTTCTTATTTTGAGCTTCTAACAATGTTACTGTTTTTAATACAAGCTCCACGTATGCCTTGTACCTGACCATTGGCGCGGTCAAGCGGTATTTCCAACAGCTTTTCGCTGGTGGTATCCCCCAGAACCTTTGTATTTCTGGAAAAAAATACTGTATTGTATTTTATTGTAAAAGGGTTGGTACGCACGCGTGCTCATGTAATTAGAATAGTTTATATGAACGACTATGCGCAACAAACACACACAGCACAAGTAATTAGACATAACATAAAATATACGCGAACAATGGAAAAACACTATTGAATACATAGGAGTCATGCCATTCGTCGGGTCTTTGTAATGAAGCGAAAGTTAATATTTCCAGATGATATTCATATCTTCTAAGAACTTTTTCAGCGCACGAAGTGGTCTCTTCTGACGACCCGCTGTTGGCCACAGACCAAGGATCTTTTTTTTAGGTTAAATGGTCTTCTATCTGAAGGCGACTGATTTGTTGCGCAGCACACTGCGTGGCGAATCGTATTTTGTAAACTCGAGCAGATGATGATGTACTACATCTTCGTCTAGGTGGCCATAAGAATACTGCGGGCTAGGCACCCGTGTATAGGAAGTGCGTCGTAAATGCTGTACCAAGCCGCAGGCGGTGTACCAATGCTTCAAACCTTCTATTTTCATTCACATTTGTTGGGATCCATAGTTCTATGCCTGGGTCAGTGGAGAACAAGTCTGATCTCTTCGCTTTTTCGTCAAACGAACGCTCTTTGCTGTGCTCAAGGAACATTTTTCTCAGCAGGAGGCGGACTGCAGTGCGCGAAATAGGAAAACCAATTCTCTGTGGCTTGCTACTGCGCCCGTTGCAGTGTTACCAGAAATATTGCAATGTCCTTGTTTCCGCTGAAGCGCAATTGTTTCCACTGAATTGTTTCCACTTGTTTCCACTGAAGCACTTGCTTTTGTGTGTGTTCTTTGAGCGTCTCGTAGAGGAACATACTATCTATAGTTCATTTCTCATTGCTTTTTAGCGATGCGAGGGCTGCTTTTGAGTCACTCAGAATAAGCCATTTTCGCGCCTTTTTTACTCTTGTGAGGAAGCGCAATGCACAGAGGTTTGAAAAAAGCTCTGCAACAGTGGAGGATGTTTCGCGAGAGATTTCAAATTCTTGCTCTATCGCCAACTGTGGCAGATGAGTTGTTATTACACGAACCATCTGTATAAACGCGGACGCAGTGCGGATATAATGAGTAAAATTGGAATAGCGCCAGTCGCTGAGCGGCTTCGTGAACATGTAATTTTGGATATTATTCCCTCGATCGATAATTCTCTTTTAGGCTTTGTGAACATCCAAGCACGGTAGCTAATGTTGACTCCAGATATTTGGAAACACGGCAGTATTGCTTTGTGCTGAACAATATCGTGAATTCTCCTTTTGCTTCTTTCGCTTAGTGCGTAGCTTGAAGGCGTCGTGTGGTGTTAAAATACGATCAATACGTCGGCATGTTTCAACCGTTTGCAAGACTAAAAATGGCGGGTAGCGAGCTTCAGCGACTACTAGTGAAGCCGAGATCGCCTGCGGGACACCACGACAAATCCTCAGCTCCACTGCGAGTAAGCGTTGAAGATGTTCCTCAGAACTTTTCGATAAGCCATGCAGAAATGGCACGGAATAAGCAATTTCTTGCTTTATGAGGGTGTTATGCACTCGTAATAGGGAAGAGATTGATCCTCCCCATGTGCTGACCGGGAGCCGGAGAAGTACATTTACTACTGTCTTCGCATGCTTCTGAATAGCATGGATATGCGATGCCCACGATAACTCTATGTCAAGGATAGTGCCAAGGAATTTATGTTCCTTTACGAGCATCAAATGTCTTTCAAGTGTGAGATTGAAGTGCCTCATATGTAGCCTAGCGAAAGGGAGCACTGCGGTTTTCGTGAGCGAGCGACTCATACTTCTTTCTTTCAAAAAGTAATGAATTATATCAAGCTCCTTTTGCAGTGTTAATTGTATTTCTCGTACGTGCAGCCCAGAAGCCCCTATGCAGATGTCACCTGCAAAGGGGCTTCTATGCAGATATCAACGCCTGAATGTTTTTACACCGTAGCATGCATCTTTAGCTAACATGAGAAAAATTTAACCAAAGGTTTTATTTTTATTTTGTTACGCGACATTTGAAAGCAGGACCGCACTCCTCTTCAGGGGTGAGAAGGCAGGAGCTTCAGCAGCTCTTTACTACGTTTTCGGCGTAGACCTTGACGATAGATTGAGGGGAGCACCCCAGTTGAGCTTTTTGCCTTGTGCAGTATGGTATAGCAACGAATGAGAAAGGGGTGTGGTGGTAAGGAGGTGGGGAACGCTACCATCTCCGCTGCCTCCTCAGCCTTCGCCCCACTAGTGTGTAGCTGCCTCAATATTTAGCAGGGAAGCTGCTTAAGCTACCCAAAGTTCATGCTGTCGCGAAATATGACCTTCAAATGACCTTTCCCAGCAACCGAGCGACGGTGCATCTACAAGCATAGCCGCGTATGCCTCGTCGCAACGATGTATCGCGTAATATGACGTTAGAATGACACGTGGCCAGAAGAAGTTGACGAAATGAGGATTATGATACTGACGAAAATGTTGATGAAGATGATGACGATGAAGGTGAAAAATAAGATGGTTATGACGACTATGATTATGAAAATGATGATAGGCCAGCTTAGCTGTTATTTGACCTTGCGCGACCTGGCGGGAGCTGCGTACTTAGCATGCTGCTGCCTCAGTTTTTTTAATAGAGTGCGAGTGTTCAACGTTCGTCACTATTGTAGCACCCCGTGCAACTAAAAATAATTTTAGTGCACGATTGATCTACTTCTAAACCAACTTCTAAATTTTACTATTAAGGGTAGATCTTAAACGATGAGGGATTTGATATAGCTTGGTGGTTAATTGGGACGCTTGCCTCATGGCAAACTGGAGTAAAATTATAACGACAATGCATTCGAAGCACTGCGCCATTGGGAAACAAGGTGAATGTAGTATAACATATTGGTACGGCTGATTTTCTTTGCCAAAACTAGATAATTATATCAGGCACGCTCTGGTGCAGTGGGATTCATAGGAGTTTTTACTGCTTAGGGTTCTTTAACGTAACCCTGAATCAATGTACACGGGTATATTTTCTCACCTCGCTCACATCGACATCGGGCCGCCATGGCCGGGATTTGATTTCTGTGGTTTCACGTCCCAAAACGAGCTATGGTTATGAGGGAAGGCGTAATGGAGGGCTCTGGAAATTTCAACCAGCTGGGGTTCTTTTAACGTCAACCGACGTCGCACAGTACACGGGCCCCAACATTTCGCCTTCACTGAAATGCAGCCGCCGCGGTCGGGGATGCGATCCCGCGAACGTCGGATAAGCAGCTGAATGTCATAGCCGCTAGACCACCGTGGCGGGGCTTGACCGGGATTTTTTCCTGCTACTCCGTGATCCTCGAGCCATGGCCGCTCGCTGGCCTACGTCGCAAGCCATAACCAACAGGTTGCAAGGATTCCAACGGTAGTGAGTACAGTAGAGAAATTTGGTAATATCCCGGGAAAAGACATGAACAGTGGAAAAATTTTGGGGTGCGTCGTTTGGACAAATGCGTCGATGCTAAATGTGTCCTTGCAGAGAAGCGCCTATCGCACCACCAAAATGTTTTGGCGTTGAAATAAATCCACAAACGTTAAACAAACACAATGAGATAGAGATGCTGGAAGCCTTTTAGCGCGATGCACTTCCGTGTTATTAATAAGCCGCAGACGCTGCCGCTCATACAAGTGGCTGCAGAATACCATAAGTGCTGCATTCTTGATTCGACGCAACAGATCACAGCCATGCGACTGAGTGGAGGTGTTTTCGCCGTCTATCATGTAGCAAGTTTTGCGTCTCTACCGACATGTTCGGTTCCGATTTGCAATCTCAGGCCACTACTCTCGGGCCAGTTATACCCACGCGAGGAGAAACTCACATGAGAATAATTGGCCCTGGACAATGCGATGAATGTAATAAATAGTGGAAATTTATGGTTTCTCTGCGTTTAAGTGCATTCAGGCGACGGAAGCTTTCAGTGTAGTTCCCGTCCGTGAAATCAAGGCCACTGAAGGATTGTGAGAGCGGCGCGATATTGCTACAAGCAAAATAATAGCAACGTGGCAACATGTTTCTGAGCATCTCACTCACGTTATTTCTCTCTTTCTTTTTGGTTTTAGTAGCGGAAGGCGCCGCGCATGTGACCGGAAGTCTGGGCCCAGTTGTTTGCAGCTGTTATTGTAAAGGATTGCTTTTGTAGCGAACGATTCTCTTTTCCTTCATTTTTATGGACAAAGCAAAATGAAGTGCTTCTGGCCTTGAAACTTGCGTGCAGCAACGAACGACGACTAACAAAGACTAGCACTTTGCAATGTATATAAAGCAATGCGTTCGGAACAAAAAAGCCTTCCGCTTGAAGGACTATAGTGCTATGAACGTTCTCATTCTTCTTTCTGCAGTGCTTAGGACCAGACCATGCACTCTCTAAGGCTTGCGTTGTTGATTGGTATGGTTGTTGGAATTAGTGGAGTTAATATCACTGACATGAAAAAGGTGAGAGTTGTCGTCTTGAAAGCTCATAAATCGTCCTGAAGGGCGAGTAATGAAGTGATTAAAGCTCATTGCTATTGTGATAAGGAAGATCGACGTGGTTGTGGACGACGAGGTCGGACTGGCAGACACGATGGCGTCTAGGCTTAACCAGCCCGAGCAGCAAAATCACCTTTTGCTCGCGCCCCACTATAGCATTGGCGATCCGGCTGCGGAGCTGTAGTGCATGCGCTTCTTCACTACACTATGCGTTTATAACCCTCAATCTCTTTCACGAGCCTAGATAAAAGCGCCTGCCTCAAGTGCATTCCTTGTGGCGATTAGAGAATTAACTACTGCACCAACTTAACGCCACGTTGGAGTATATCGTTTTACCGATAAATTATTACGGAAGTCCTGCGTATCAGTCTTACGATCGCATGTCCGTTGGCCGTTTGATAACTAGTAATGATCTGATAATGATTGGCGGTGCGAGATTTACGTAAGCAGCGCATTACTGATGGGTTGAGTTCTCATGGAATTCACTGGTATGCTTGTACTTTAGGGAGAGGGAGAATGATTTATTGATGACTCCGTAGATATTAGCCTGGTCAATGGCCTGGCTTGCTACTCCAGGTATTTAGCGGTGATTATGATATTTACAATGGTCATGTTACAAAACACGTTTGTGCTGTCATACTTACAGGCATACTCATATGTGCATACATATACACGAAATCGCACTTTACAACGCTTCGTTGAGCCATGTTGCCCTTGGAAACCCTATCAATGCTTTAGTGCTGTTTAGGGCGGAGGTGCTGTCTTGCCACGGGCCGAGGAGATGCGGCACCTCCGAGCTCGAACCGTGCTGCATACGAAGCGCTGCCTTCAGAGTCTTTCACTCGGAGTTGTAGAGCTGGCAGTCGCACAGGACATGTTTAATGTCCGCTTGGGTGTTGCCTGTAGAGCACAAGACAGAACCTGATTGTTGGATCTTGTGCTTGGAGTGTCTTGTGTGGGCTACGTGAAGTCTTATTCGGTGAAGGCGCGCCTCCTCTTGCCTGCCAAAACCTCGCGGTAGATGGAAGCTGCAAGATGGGTCAACAACGTGCAGTGGGCCGTATTGATTTCTTGAGTCACACCAGAAGGATCGCTGCAAGTTTCTGGCAAACGCCGGTACCAAAGTCGCCGTATCTTTTCTTGAAGAAGGTATGGCGCTTATGGCAGCGGTGTCAGCCCGAACATTTTCTTTTATTCTCATGAATCTCTACCCCCTTGGAATACAACACGATGGTATAGTTTCATGAGAATTACTGTCTAGGCGCTTGCTGTTCATAACCAGTTGCTCTTGTGCGCGTGGTGACTTCAGGGACTGCAGTGCCGCTCGTGAATCGGAGAATACCACCCAAGAATCAGGTGTCGGATCCATGATGTAAACAAGAGCTCTTCGGAACGCAGCCAGCTCAGTAGCTGTGGCATATGTGCGGTGAGCCAAGGTGGCCAAGATTGACATGTTCACCGGCGAGATCCGCAGGCCTATGCCGATTACGTGGCTGCAACGGAGTCATCAGTGTAAATGTGGTGGCAGGTTCTGTAGGTGGCATTATTATGCTCCAGGGCAAAATACGTCAGCGACGGAGATGGCGTGTTACTCTTACTCTTGATAGCAGGTACAGTCGTGACTATGGTCCAAGGGGGTAGTTTCCATGGTGGCCTTGTCGGAATTGATGGCTTTTCGTACATCAGCGGGAGAAGGGTCTGTACTTCAGATGTGGTGGCTGATGCAAGCGGATGGTTGTGAACCCTAGCAGCAAAACACACAGGCTCGAAGGAACTCTTGCTTCAGTAGCAGTGGAACCGAAAGTCGCCGGCTTTCTGTTAGGGTTCCTACAGTCGAAGTCTTTTTAGGTCGGCCCGGGCATACCCTCAGCGCTTTAGCTTGCATACTGGTGAGCGCTTGACTACTTGACTTGGAAAGTCCTGGAGCGCAGGAAAGCTGTACTGCAAGAGACCTTCGCAGATAGCAGTGTACATACGCATTAAAGCGCCCACAGAGCAGCCATCAGCATTGCTAGACATCATACGGAAAGTGTTTACGCATTATTCCAGTTTTGCTTTCAGTGCTTTTGTTTGAGGTGACGTACGTCATTCATTTATCAAATGTTAATTCCATGAATTTGTGACTTAGTATGTATAATATGTGAGATCCTTCCATCTTTTAACTTATAGCGCCACATATCTCGTTTAGTGAACTCTATGGCGGCGCTCTTGTCGGGTGACAGTTAATCCGCGTGTGTATAAAAACGTCTGAATAGAGCTAACTTCCTTTTGTAATCTTGCACGTAAAATACGTCTATTTCGACCACAGTACCATATGGAGATGTCATCTGTGTATAAGGGAGTCTGCGCCGATGGCGGGCTACGCTTCCGTACGCCAGTGAGAGCGATATTGAAGAAGGTCGGGCTCAATACTCCGCCTTGCGGAAGTCCATTTTTTTTGCAGACATCGAGACATGCAGCTCGGGATGCACAATACACTGGAGGAAATTGCAGAGGCACAAGAAAGCGCTCAGTACGTTAGACTCACCACCACACGATCAGGAAGAGACATACTCAAGCGGATTGGCGTACAAATTGCAGCAATAGATAATAATTACAGAGAAATTCCCCGAGATTTGCGGGAGAATATAACAGTGATGCCTATTCCAAGGAATGTTCACCCCATTTATAATGTGGGCAGAAGGAAAGCCAGGGCCAAAGCCCTACTGCAGCAAGCTAAGAGTCAGCCCGAAGACTGCTCATTCGTCGACGCCGCTTTCGTATCCAATCGACGAGCCTTCACAGCGGTCCTTCTGAACGGCAAAGGTGAAGTTGTCAACTCGGCTTCCACGTACACCACAAAGCCAGAAATTGCAGAACAAGTAGCCATCGCATTGGCGCTTTTAGACCCAAGGAGATCTACGATCCACAGTGATCCTAGGGCAGCCGTCCGAGCATTCACAAAAGGCGTCATCTCTAGAGAGGCGCTGGCAATTCTCCACGGAAAGGTCTTCAAACCCCACACAATCATCTGGTTTCCTGCACATATGGGGGAAATCAGCGGTGCTCCCACGAACCTCAACGAATCTGCCCACAATGCTGCACGAGGACTCGCCAACCGTGCAGTTACAAGGCAGCACGATGCTGAGGTTCCGGACTTCAAGGACCAGATGATGACGTATAACGAGCTCACAAAGCACTTCTACATAGGACGCAGGGTCTTCCCCCCTCCACATAGTAAACTAAATAGAGCTCAGGCGATTACGCTAAGGCTCTTACAAACAGGAACCTACCCGAACCCGCTATTAATAAGCAAAATATATCCGGACTTGTCTACTGGTACAAAATGCGATAAATGCAACGCTTCCATCGATCTCAGTCACATGCTCTGGCGCTGCTCCGCGTTACATAGCGACAAGGACAGTACTGAAGAGAGGTGGGAGGAAGCTCTACGCAGTCCCACTTTAGAAAAGCAGCTATGGGCAGTCCAACGGGCCCGCGAAGCGGCCGAAAGGCTATCCCTTTCTGTCGCACGTGGGAGCGGCCCGCTTCGCGCTAGAAAACTAGCGCGACCTAATGGACCTCAATAAAGTTTTTCCATCCATCCATCCATCGAGCGGTCAGTGAGATAGTCCAATCTAGTGATACATGCGTCCACATACTCCTACGGTCTTTAGGGCATGTAAGATCTACTCGTGTAGGACGTTGTCGAACGCGCTCTTAACAACCAGGAATACGGCAACAGTGATGTGCGCAAGCTTGTTATTTTGACGCATTTGGCAAAGCTTATGACATTGTCCATGTTGCCTCGACACTTTCTGAAACCCGACGTCTGCAGGTGATAGGCCTCCGCGTTTACCAGCAACCAGTCCAATCGCATGAGCACTATCTTTTCCATGAGCTTTCCCACATAGCTAAGAAGAGCTATAGGATAATAGGAGTTGATATCTGTAGGAGGCTTGTCCGGTTTCAGGACAGGGATGATTCTGGCCCGTTTCCAGCTTGGACCGAGACGGCCCTTCCTCCAGCTGGCATTGCTTGAATTCGCTCGCCTATGCTTTTACTTGTTTTTATTGATTTATTTAACCTTATTCGGGCTGCTGGCCAATATACAGGCCCCTGCAGGGTGGGCAATACAATGTCTAATTTTTCAGAATATAAGACAGTGCAAGAAGAAAACACGTCAATGATGTAAGCTATGGTCATGTTCCGGGAAACGAAATGAATTGCTTAGCGCAATAGAAGCCTGTGGCAAGAAATCCTTGTCTTTGCACACTAAATAGAGAGTAACACACACTAATACGACTAAGTGCCACAGCGTACTAAGCATAACGAAAAATTCACAGAAACAAGAAAAGTTGTTTTAAGTACTCCCTAAGAACGCAGCACTGAAGAATGTTAAAAAAACAGTGACTGAGGTGTTAGAGAGGCTGAGTCGCTACAAACCCACACTGAAGTAAGCGAAATGTCAGTTTTTTCGCGACTTGGACGTCTACTTAGGACGCATGTTTTCGGCGGGGGAGATCTACCCTACATCGGCAAAGATCATGGCAATTCAAGAAGCCCCCGAGCCGACGATCACTTAGTTAAGCACGTATTGAGAGCTTATAAATTTCTATCCAAAATTTTTTACGAGACTCGTCACCGCTGTACGAACTGAAGGAACTGAAGTGGCGCTGCTCAAAAATGGAAGCAATCATTTCCACCCACTAAAGATATGATTCTCGACAGTAAAATTCTCACATTTTACGATGCCAAGAAGCCACTGGGACTCACCTGTGACTCTTCAGCCTGCGGTGTCGGAGCAGTCATTTTCCACGAAATGCCCTATGGAACCAAGAGACCAAGAGCGATGCTAGTCTGGTGTCGACCGTAGGCGAACGGAATTACGCGCTAGAGGAGAAGGGAGCTCTCGAAAAGATTTTTGGCTTGAGAAGTTTTCATCGTTACTTGTATGGCCGTTGCTTCACTGATCACCAGCCTGTATAGGGCTGCTTGGACTAGGTAAACTGGTACCGCCGCTTCCCTCAGCAAGAAGTCGATGGTGGGCGATGACGCTGTCCGCATAACAATACAGCCTCAAGCTCAAAAAACAGGAAGAACATGCAAGCCGCTGATGTGATATCATGGCTACTGCTGCAGGCAAAACCGCATGAACTAGCTGAGTGCTTTGCCGCTTTCAAAAGCACACCACCTACTGTAACCCAGGTTCCAAAGGAACCAAAACGCGACCTGCTTCTGAGTTCGGTTGTCAAATATACGCTCACCGGATGGCCAGCGATGTTTCCTGCTGAAATGGGAGCATTTTGTAGGCGCAGAGATGAGCTGTTAAACAGGCTGCCCGAAGGGTGGGTCACCGGAGTAATCGTGCCAAAGAGTTTGCAACCGGATGTTATGCCACTACTACGTCATGGACTCCCCAGGATGGCAAGGATGAAATTGCTAGCTCGATCTTATATTTGGTTGCCTACCCTTCACAAAGATGTCGAAAACAGTGTACGTAACTGCCACAACTGTCAAAGTGTGGTCCCAGCCAAACCTGCCTGCCCTTTATATCCCGGGCCTATCATTACAAGAGTTTGGCGAGGCGTTCATGTTGACTATGCAACGAGAGATGGCTCCAAACTGCCAGTGCTAGTCGACGCCTACTCAAAGGGGATCGGAGTGTTTTTTGCATGCTTACAACTAGTGCCCAAAAGGTGCAGTGTGAGGACAACTCCCTTGCAGCCTATGACTACCCCGAGGAAATGGTGACGAATAACGATGCGCAGTTGCAGTTTATGCCGGAGGGTTTTCAGGAGGTCCTGGGACAACGGGAATTAAGCACTTAAGAGCGCCTCCATGTCATGCAACAGAGCTGCTGAGAAGCTCGTCAGAACAACGAAGATAAGACTTCCGATGTAAGTACGATGCTGAATGGCTAAAGCGTACCACGCAACAGCGTCTCTGCCATTTTTTGCTACCTTAGCGAACTCTGTAACTTCAAAAGCACCTACGGAAGTCTTCTTCAAACGTTCGCTTCGTGTCAGGTTGTTTCTCCTTATGCCAAGTTTTGCGAATAACATGTAGCAACATGGCGCTCAACATCGGGGAAAAAATGCCGGTCCACACCGGTTCCCACAGGTGGCTAGCCAGCTGTGAGCACGTGCACGTAAACACAATAAATAAAAAAAAACACCCATTTCTTGTACTTTCGTCAGCCGCGAGGAGGATAATCCTCCTTGGTCAGCCGGCCTGCTACCTGCACCATCCCAATGACAGCGTTTGTCAGAGTTCGCCATCGCGTTCGCGGGAGAGCTCCCTATGAGCAGCGCCACTGCGGTCGCGTCTGACGATTCCGCTTGGCACACGCGTTCCCATTGAAAATTTGGCAGGCCTCACTTTTTTTTTATTGAGCGGTAGTGGCTAAAGAAAGACACAGTAAAACACCGTAGTGGTGGGAGACTTCAATGCTAAAGTAGGCAAAGGGCAGGCTGGCAACAACAGTTGGGAACTATTGCGTAGGTTGGTCGAATAGGAAAGAGGAGTTATTAGCAGAGTTCGCAGAACGCATTGATATGGAGGCGAAAATGCCAGAGGCCCGTGTACTGTGCGTTGTCAGTGCACGTTAAAGAACCCCAGGTGGTCTAAATTTCCGGATCCCTCCACTACGGCCTTTCTCTCCTATCTCTTTCACTCCCTTTCCCCCCACCCCTACGGACGCTTAGCCGTGCTCCCTACATGGGCTGCAGAAATTAGCGTCCTTTCCTCAATCAAACCAAACCCCCCCCCCCCATAGACAACTTCTTCCAAAAGCAGGAGCACCGGAAGTGGACTTAGAAGATTTTGAACATGGAGCAGAAGAATAAAATAGACTTCATACCCTGCGATCACCCTTGCGCCCTGCTGAAAGCAGAAGTGCATGAGAATGGGAGATAGAGTTACCATAGTGAGGTAAGATCTGGAATGCAGCTAGACGTAAGGAGGGACCGTAATAAGCCCGAAGGAAAGAACCCAGGCAATGAGTTAGTAGTAGGACGGAATCTAGAGGAATCCAGAATCGCGCTGAAGAACCGGCATTCGGTTCTGACCGAAGGAGCAGACTTTGGTGTTCAGGAAGCGTGCGATAATTTCACACGCATTATCACGGACTGTGCAGCTGAAGTAGGAGGTAGGATCTCTAGACAGGATAATACTGTTGTGTCTCGTCCAGGGACTGACAGGCCAGGGTCCCAACGGGAAAACAAAGCGTTTATTGCCCGAAGCTTACGGGCTGGAGGTTACATCATGAATGGGCGGACAGTGCACTGAGTATTACCATTTAAGCACAAGTGGGCGCATGCGCACTAACTACAGTTCGGTTATCAGGTGTGCAATCACGAACACCACACTTCCTCTGCTTTTATTCTGAAGCTACTAGTTCACGTTCCCTCTCAGAACCGATCAGGTGGTTGGCGATTCCGTAGTGGGTAGCGTGTGATGTCCAGAGAGGGGTTTATCGTTCTTATAATCCCCACATAGGCGTATGCTTCCATCTTTCTTTATCACCGGCACGGCGGGCGTGGCATATTCTGATGTATTCACGGGTGTGAGTATTCCCAGCTGAACCAATTTTTCTAGCTCTGCTTCGACTGCTGACTGCAATGCGATTGGCACATTCCGTGCTTTTAGGAATCTCGGCCGGTGGTCGGCTTTGAAGAACAGCTCGGTCCTTTCGTCTGTGATAGTGCCTAGGTCATCCTTGAACAGAATTTTGTATTTGTCGAGCAACGCATCTAGCCTTTCCTTCGTTCGCGAGGACAAGTCTAACACTGACCCTGAGACGTGGTTGAGGCCCCAAATCTGGTTCCAGTCTAGCCGTACTGCGTGCAGCCATTCACGTCCTAGCAGCGGTGGTCCTGCTTGATCGACGAGGTAGAGTGGTAGTTTCGCCGTCTGTTCCCCGTGCTGCACATTGACGACCGCCACACCGCAAGGTTGGACGAGTGCTCCGGTATAGGTGCGCAGGACAATGTCGGTTGGTCCGCATCTGGCTGAAGGGAACTGCTGCTTGGATTGCTTGTAAGGCATGATAGACACCGCGGCTCCCGTGTCTAGTTCCATTTTCACGAGTGCTCCATCTATTTTCAGTCCAACAAAAATAGGAGTGCGGCCGGAAGCCACTCGTTCCGAAACGTTTATGGGTGGCACCTGCGTCACCACTTTCAGCGTTTTCACTCTCCGTTTCTGCTGATACACGCCACAAAATTGCCTGTTGCTGCGACAGGCCCTTTGAATATGCCCTTTCTTTCCGCACTTATAGCAAGTATTATTAACGTGAGGGCATGCTGAATGAGCGTGGCTCGGAGAACCGCAGCGATAACAAACCATCAGCTGCTTACCGGCAATCGCTTGCGCCTCGTACAGATCAGCAGGGTCGTCATTGCCTTCTCCTTCCATTTTGTACAGCTGTGTGGCCATTGACTCTACGACTCTAGTCTCGGCGACATTCTTCCGGGCTGCTTCCATGGCCAGGGCGCGCTCGACTGCTTTCGGGAACGTCAGTTTGTCGTCCTCGGTGAAGAGTACTCGCTGCACGTCCTCCCGCAGTAGTCCACAAACAAAACGATCCCGTAGCGCTTCGTCCAAATTCGCTCCAAACTGACAACTCTGGGACAACTTCCGAAGTTCAGCAACATATTCTGGCAGAGACTCGCCTTCGTGCTGTGCTCTGCGGTAAAACTTTGCTCGTTCCCCGATTATGGATGGCTTTGGGGCAAGATGTGCGCCTAAGAGGCTCTTCAATTGCTCGAAACTTTTTTCCGACGGCAGGTCCGGTGCAGCCAACGACTTCAGCAACCCATACGTACGCGGTCCGATGATGCTGAGGAATGCGTGTACTTTGTCGCTGTCGGGAACCTTGTTGACAATCAAAAAAGAGGTCAATCTCTCCTGGTATGCCGTCCAGTCGCTTGCAGTGACGTCGAACGACTCCATCTGGCCCAGCTGCCCTGCAGACCGCACTGTCGCTTCTTGACCAAACTGCTCGCTACTCTTCATTTTTTTGGTCCCACCCTCGTCGCCAGTGTTGCGTCTCGTCCAGGGACTGACAGGCCAGGGTCCCAACGGGAAAACAAAGCGTTTATTGCCCGAAGCTTACGGGCTGGAGGTTACATCATGAATGGGCGGACAGTGCACTGAGCATTACCATTTAAGCACAAGTGGGCGCATGCGCACTAACTACAGTTCGGTTATCAGGTGTGCTATCACGAACACCACAAATACTAAGCTTTCCCAGGAGACGGCTGATTTCATTAGGAAACAGCAAAACATGGGAGCCTCCAACTGAATTGAGAGGGTAGAACTGGAGGAGCTCTAATGTTAGTCAGTAAACGTAAGACAGCCCACGTTCGCAAGTATAATATGGAGAGTATGGAACATGCTGTAAAGTACGGAGGGAGCCCGAAAGCGGCGAATAGACGCCTACAGATAATCAGATGTGCAAAAATCAGATGTGCGCACTGAGAGACAAGCGAGCCAATGTCATCACACATATGGCATGATACTAGCCGAGGTTTGTACGGCGATTTTCAGAGTATGCCGGGATGCTCCTACACGAAGAAGTACTCCAGAAAAGGTAGGCGTCCCACTAGTGATCAAATTGGACGTCTGCCTAATTAAAGAAAACTGAAATAATTCGAAAAGGGAAACAGATGTGCCAAAGTTCACATAGAAGATGACAATACATGTCTACGATGTACGGACTGCTTTTACGTCATGTGATCATCTTTAAGTTTTATGAGCAGCAGGTTCAACTTTTTCTTAACAAAGTAAGCAGATGATAATTGATTAACCCTTAGCCCGCAATCGACTGCCTGCGCTTTTTTCTCCACAAAGAGAGGCTGCGCGCTAATCTTGTCATTATATTGTGGAGTCGACGGGTAGTTGTAAATACAGAGAAAATAAAATTACACATCATTATAGACTCACAACTAACATTTGTGCCACACAAAGTATTTGGAAAAGAAGCTTGTGAACACGATCAGTATAATAAATACGGCGTGTATTGCATTGGTAGCGGTACAGTGTCTGCTTAATTTGGGTAATAACGCTATATACCCACGCCTAGGCCACAGGGCCACTGTTTATGTGGTTTGTTGCTCACAACAGTTACTTAGTCAGTATTGTGCTTGATTGGTGATCCGAAACACGTCACTTCAATCCGGGTCTCGCGGGCGTGTTTTCAACGGAAGCGATAATTGCAGGGGCCCATGAGCTGTGCTTTTGTCTGTGAACGTTAAAAGAAACTCAGTGCTCAGTATTTCCGGAGGTTTCCATGAATTTTTGTTACGGCGTGCCCCATTGACACTTCGTGGGTTTCGTGCATCAAATACTAGAGCACTTTGTCATTGCTGTGTATATTATTTGCGAACTTTGCCGTAAATAGGATTGAATAGAATGCTATGTTGATTGGTTTAGCGGCGAAATAAGTACTGCATCGGAAAATTTCACAGAGAGCTAAATTGTATCTGCAAGTGGAGCCGCAAGCTCTCTTATGATGTCCCCCATACAGTGCCCACAGTAAATGACCCTATACTCCGCATGCTGAAAGTGTATGTTGTGTTTCATTTGAACGAGACGTCTTACATTAGTGGGATTAATTTACAGTGCGCTGTAGCGCATTACGCTTCCATCCCGTTGCCCTAACATTTTACTGAACGCTGCAACTCCTTAAGGGTTGTGTCTTTCTCAGCCTAAATAGTAAGTGACATTGTGTCAATGAGCCACGTTAGATGCGAAGCCTCAATGCTTCTTTTCATACTATATAAAAATAATTGTGGATTAATTGTAGCGTGTGTAACGACGCTACGGTACATAATGGTTGCTTAGCAAGGAGGTCTGCGCGTTCTGATGCGGTCAATGCGAATTATCTGACTAAAAAGGAGCATGATATTTGTTTATGTACTAGGACTACAGAAGGAGCCGCTCGCGCAGGTTGCTCTCTACATCAATTATCGTGGAATTGTCAAATTATATCCTGCGACCACGCACCCGGTATCATCTTGATTCAGCTGGAACATTATTCTGCTGAACGAGACGTATAGCTGTCAGACGTTCATGTCTAAAAGCATTTGATTACATGGTATCAGAATGTATGAAGAGCGTCCTTGCAAAACCAGCGAAAAACATGGCGTAATAATAATTGCAGTGCAATATAGGGCTCAAATTATATTTAGGTCACGCCTTTTCTACTGGACTTTTAAAGGAGTACTGATGCGAACTCTCGACATTCTCGTATTGTTGCTATAGCAATAAAAGCACTGGTGTTGAGAACCCTGAAGAGTATCGCGATGCACCGAAACGCAATCAATATATGTTTAATACGCCTTTCTTGAAAGCCCACTTCCGGTTTCGATTTTGAGGGGCCGCTTTCCTAGTGACGTGTCCGCACAGTCGGACGTACGTCCAGGTCATGTGGGGACAGGAATTCGTAATGACGTCGCTGCAACTTGGTCAGCTGTGGTCATTTACACGTGGGGCACGCAAACAATGATGATTTCACGGTCGTCCAGCGACTCTGCGATTTTCAAGGGACTGTGTTCATACGTCATCGTATCGTCCATTGTGCCGGGGCTGGCTTGCAGATCCCGGGCGACGAAAACATTAAAATCAAACTGAAATGCTTTGCACGTGCTTCCTGGTTTCAGTGTATGGAGAGCGCGAACAATTCATGGCTATAAAACCAAAAATGTCCCTTTTGCACCGCCGCAAAATCGTGTCAGTACTCGTTTAAAGGACACTCGCAGTGTAGTCTGATATGATGTCGTCATAGGCCATTTATTTTTTCACAAACGAATCAAATTTTCAGATAAATAACGAAATCGTGTTTTTTACATGATGTAGCACCTGAACACTATGGAGAGAATTTGGGTCCGCTACAGAAGCTACGAAACAAGCACGTCGGGTCATAAGAACACGTGCATATATTTCGATGTACGTCCCCAGGTACCGGGAGCTTACTTGTTCACTCAACATTTCGAGGTTGGCCGTACATGGTAAGTACTTCGGCAACATCTTCTTGCTGGCCACACAGTCAGATATCAGCATATCTGCCATAAGTAAGATTGACAGGATTGTCCGGTCGTATTTTGAACATTACAAATTGTAAGGGGTGTCATGTATACCATTGCATGTAGAAAGCGCGAAGTTAATTTTTTGGCGCTAAAATGGGGCTTGATGTTTGCTTACTGAGCTTTTTATTTTCGTGTGTACGAAACTCGGACACAGTGCGCGATGAGCGACGGCCGTTGCAGCATGACGTCGCGTGATACCGCACGTGGGACTTTCGTACCTGTCTGCAATGTGCTTGGTCGCACAGCTTACTCGGCGCCTTTCATTGCAATAGGCTATACCTACGCTAAATAAACGAATGTGAATAAAAGCCATTTTTTCGCAAACCCTGCAAAACGAGCCTGTGCTTTAGAATTGCATTATGTTTATCGCGTTTCGAGATCGATGCCTTTTAGCTCCGTCGCGTTGTTTTTTGAACGACTTTTCCACAGCTGTCCCACTTTGGCAATTGGTTTTTTTTTTCCTTCCCTTGCTGCACACGCTGAATCCTAGGGTCATTTCTGTTAACTGAACAGACAGCTGTGATAATTCTTCGGCGCGGTCAAGAAGAGACACCACTTGCCCTGACGATGAAGAGTATACATTTCCTCGTGAGTTCAAATCGTCAGCGTGCCTTCCTCTCATAGCAGCGACGAAAGCGGGCAGGGCAGCTGTTTGAAAAAGCGCTATGCGCATCTTCATATTATAAAGGAGTGCGAATCTCTCAAATGATCGATGCTATTCTGCAAATCCAGACTACGCGCATAGAAACGAGCGCTCCGAGGCAGACAAATATGTTTCGTGTGCTGTCCTTTTCGTAGGGGGACGAATGTCGGAAACAGAGGGGGGAAAGATGTCTTTACTGCGCTCTTATCTCTGCTGAAACGTTATATATGGCCCTGCCAATAAACGCAGATGTTTCCGTAAAATTCGTAAGGAGGTGCTTGGAAAATATACGACAGACATATGGAATGTGTATGGACTTCTTGCGGAAACACGTGGAAGTATTGGAATATGGAACGAAACGGTTCAGGAGGGATTTATACTTTTATGTGACCCGGAGGGCAGAACCCATTTTGGAAAATTTCTCATAAGCAACATTTTAGGAGTGTCAAATGCACCGTTTCTCACCTGAACGCAGACGCGCCAATTTCTTGTTCTTGTTCACTCGAACATTTGTGCCACACACCCACTGTGGTTGATTGGCCAAGAATTGGGTGCTAAAAAAATCTAAAACTTCGTAATGCGGTAATTTACACAGAGTAAATGCGTGACTATCATTGACTATCCTTGTGTAATACAGAGAAAAAGGTCTAAAAAATGAAATAATAAATAAGTTAACTCAAGAATCACTAATATACGTGTTGAGTTTTGTATGGTCAATTCAATAAATCGAACGATATTTCTGGTCCATTTAAGAATGACCAGGTGCATTGTGTAATTTTACACTGCCAAGCAAACATTCGCATTGCACATTTCTGAAATGCAGGCTCCAAAAGACGAAAGCACAGTCATTGAGAAGTCTATTTCATTTGGTGTTTATTCCGTACATTGATCTTTAGCCACCAAACTTCCTTTGAGCTGACCCTCATCTAGGAGAAATCCTGTATCGCACCCTGAGAGTGACAGGCACTTGCCTGCGTAGGTTTGTACATTTTAACACCATAGCTGTTTGGACTCGCCAAAAGACCTTGCCGCATTCGCAAAAAATCACAGCATATCCACGGGGTGAATGATGATGAGTGGGCGAAGCTCCTGAGGGGAAATCATCGAAGGTGGCGAGAAACATCGAAAACGTCGAAGGTGGCGAGAAACTCTTCCAACGAGGCGAATGATCCCCTATCCAAAGCGTCGTGCATCTCTTCGTACCGTTGCTTGAGTTTATGACGGTGTGCCTTCTCGGCCTCGTCCTCGGTCGGAGGAAAGGGGACTACAATCCTAGTGATTTTCATTATTAACTGATTTGGGGGCCAAATTAGTTCGTTAAATCGAGTTTTAAATGTACCTCACAGTCGGGAAGTGAAGTTTATGCTGCAGTTCAAAACTAGAGGTAGCAGCCTGGACACACAACGCTATCTATTGAGCCATTCATAAACTAAACTAGAGGTGGCTACATACATACGGAGGAGGGAACGACCCACACCCTAAGGAGCTTCGCCCCTAAAACTGTCGTCATCATGAAATAGAGTCCGCATACACTTCTCTCCAATGTGCCGCATTGCGTTTCAATGGGCGAAAGAAGGGGAGAACAGATATAGAAAGAAAAGGAAACACAGAGAAGGAAATAGACACGCCAGAGAAAGAAAGAGAAAGAGCTAGAAGAGCATGGCCCCGTATAGTATAGCAAGGGGGCGGGAAAAAAAGCGAGGCTCAGGAGAAGGGCAAGGAGGGAAAGAGTGAAAATAGCATAGTCCTGTGTAGTTAGGTATAGCAAGTGGGTAGGAGGGAATTGAGGTTGATGGGTGGTGTTGGGGAGCACGGGGAATAATGACGGCATAGCGTAGCCTTGCACAGTAAGTTTAAGAAGAGAAGGCAGGGAATTGAGGGTGAGAAGTAATGACGTGAGGGGCAAGAAATGGAGAAGGGCAGATTCGCTGATCCAACAGTTTTCAAAGTGTTCAAGTGACTTGAACTTTTTGGTCTTAAGCCGAAGCCTGTGTGCCGTAGCCTTAGTCGGCTCTCCACACCCAAGCTCCCTCTATGGATTGGAGCAAGAATGCATTACTTTCTTCCTCCACGTCATAAAGGGCGCGTTGCAGTGAAAAAATTAGTTACCGGTGGTGAGCAATCAACGCAGGATCCCACCGTCGGGAGGCGAATCGCTTATCCACTGCACCGTGGGGCGCTCAAGTAATTCACATAGGTTCACAAGATGTGAATCATGAATACCTAGGAATGTAGACGCATAACGCCAATGACTAAAATAAATAAATAAATAAATAAATAAATAAATAAATAAATAAATAAATGTGGTATATTAAGCATCCACTCTTCGCTACCCCCGTGTACGTCCTCAGCAGGGAAAGGGCTTCAGAATTTTTTTCAGCTCCATTTTTACCTTCATTCCATGGAATGAGAAAACAAGTGTTCGATTACGAACTGGTTAGTGTTTGTGTGCTAGTTAATCAAGCTTTCCTCAGTACTAGTGCAACCACAGTGTTGTGTTCGTGCCACTGAGTCGTTTGTGTGAAGTTCATCAGAGACATGAAGCCAGCTTTGGTGTTTCAATGTCGCTGCGTTCCGAGACATTGCAGTCAAATTAAAGTTTGATGCAGGTCTATAAAATTCAGAAAGCGAATAATTTTCTATTGATGTCATTTTTAATGGGGTTCGCCTGCCTCAAGGAACACTACGTTCAGCCTGAAATGTACCAAAGGCTCGATAATTTTCGTCTCCGCTGCGCCAACGCTACCGTTCGACGGCAGTTTGCTAGAAGAGCCAGCGCTCCCGCTCTAATAACTTTACCGCATTCCAGAACTGAAGGTCAAAATGCGAAGTAAAAGAGACTAATCTTACGGAAGATTGTAGACAGAGGTGCGTAAATGAAGTGAAACATGAAGCTGGCCTAGGCGAGATACCGGGCTGCTGCGAGTGAAGGCGCAGCACTGGTCACGGCTAGAAAAGAGTAATTCAGACGAGTTCCTGCTTATGCACATCATACTCCTGCGTATCTTTCATACATAATCCTCATAAAAAGAATTGATTTCAGGCAAAGCCGGCAGTTTTATGGATCAATATCGGAGACTCCAAGTGGACCTGTCCTGCATATGAGCGTCAAACCAGGTAAAAGACGCCATCAAGTACTTATTTTCGACTTAGACCGGTAGTACTGCAGCGTGCAGTTTGTGCAATGCAATAAAGCGCAAGGATATAAACCAAACGAATTTTCTTCGAGAATATTGCTTAAGGACACTAATTAAAGATCAAAATGATTATAACCCTATCAGTAGATCACTCTATCATTACCAAAGGCACTCCTCGTGCCACGAGAAGGCGTTAGGTAAGCAAACGCGAAAAGGACAAATACAGGTAGCGACGGTTTCCGCGCCAACTTGCTTTGACATCATAGATTTCGAAGGCTCCTGGTAGAGCCCACATAGATATTCGCTGCTGAAAATGAGTTGCGCTGTCTTCGCATGTAGCCGGACAGTTAAGGTAGTAAGTTCCACGAAATTCCATCGAGCCAATGCGCATGCAATGGTTATAAAGCATCCCAGATGTCACGCCACGGTGGTCTCGTGGTTATTGCACTCGGCTGCTGATCCGAAGATCGCGGTATCGAATCCTGGCCGCGGCGGCTGCATTTCGATGGAGGCGAAATGTTGAGGCCCTTGTGCTGTGCGATGTCAGTGCACGTTAAAGAAATCTTGGTGGTCGAAATTTCCGATGACCTCTACTAAGGTGTATCTCATAATCAGAGCTGGTTTTGGGACGTTAAACCCCACAAATCAATCAAGAATCTCAATTCCATGACGTCATGCATGCGCTGCCGTGCGGTGGTTCCGGTGCGAAACTCAGTTAAATTTTGAGTTTCATTCTTTTTTTTTATATTACTGAGAGATGACGGATCAACGAGAATAGAATTCTTGAACCAGTGCCTGTAAGTAAAAACAGATTCAAATTGTCATTTTAGTGGCTTCCTTTACATCTGTACTGAAGGCGAATCACACCAAACGCGATGACTATCACGTGCGTTGCAAGAAACCCTCGGTTTTTCGGGAAGGCCGAAATACCGTTTGTCCGTAGAAACGATGCGCATTAGCCTCTCAGCGATGCAGGACCATACTTGGGAAAGTTTACGAAGTTTCACTGAGCCACATGACCAAAATACAAAAGAACAAAACTTGTTACTTCGTGTTGCGAATCAGGCATTGTCATTCAGTTCCGACGCGATACTGAACAACGAAGGTCACTTGAAGATAGCAATGACTGAACGACTCAGTAAGACCACGATGCTTTGGCATGATTTTCGCCGCAGTATCGAACAGAGAAACTTCGACCTTCACTTATTGCACGAATAATTCACGGTCGGAATTTCGCAGCTATGGTTACAAATTTATTGGCGGGACTCACTCATTGGAAACTGCTTCGGTGTCGCTAGCGCTTAGCGACGTTTCGAGGCACCCTTGGTTTGCCTCTAGCTAGGAAGAAGTGGACGTCACCCATAAAATACGAAAAAAATCGTATAAAAGTCTACAAATGACGTTTCGATCGCCTGTTGAGTAACAGAATTATCATGGCATGGATGTATTATTTACGTGACTGCGGTTCAGGGCATAAAAAACATGGTATGCTTCTCACTTAGGTCACTATTAACGATAATAAGGTCCCGTGTGCCTTGTATCTGCATCGGATAACCGGGTATGAGCAACACGTAAGAAAGAAGGGCAGAGGAAGACATCGCTTACACCTGCATTGTGTATGGGGCTATGAGCCAGTTTATCTTAAAATTAACATGAATTATACGGCATTGGAAACAAAACTGCACCGCAGTCAACCAGAAGGGCACCAAACGCAAGGGGCAAGCGCCATTGAATGAGCTCAAATGGACACGTAAGGTCGCCTTGCGAGTTTTTTGTAATGAAGCTATGCGTCTTTGCAACCTAGTTGTAGACGGTGAGGCAGTGTTTTATTGCGACGGCAATTATATGGACAGTCTCGAGGGCATATAGTGTGACCTCAATAAGGCTTTCGACGTAGTCAGCCACTCATTGCTTTTGGCTAAACTTGGTCACTTTGACGTGGACTCCCAAGTTGCCGACCTCCTCCGCAACTATCTCTTTTTTATACAAGGCAACCAGCGGGGTACCTCAAGGGTCGGTATTACGCCCACTCCTTTTTCTAATTATTTTAAACCACGTCTCTTCCGCCATTCGAAATTCGTCATGCTTGTTTACGCAGATGACATCAAGGTCTTTAAGGAAATTCATGCTTTGAACGACTGTCCTATTCTGCAGTCAGATTTGCTTTCTTTTTCAGAATGGTGCAGCAACAATTGCCTCTCATTAAATACCAATAAGCAAAAGTCATGACTTTCTCTCGCAAAACTGCGTGCGTATCATTTACATGTTCTGTTAATATTGTAGCGCTATGTAAGATGTATGAGGTAAATGACCTAGGTGTTCTCTTTGACAACACTACACTTTTCTGCTCACACTAAGCGCGTTGCTATGCAAGGTCTTCGATCCCTCGGCTCTGTTTGTAGGCTGTCAAGAGAATTCAACTCCCCGATACCCTTCTTTAAATCCCACACCACGATATGTCTACTCGAACTTGAATATGCTTCAGCGATATGAAATGGAATCTCGGACGGCAGCGGTAACGCCATCGCGAGAGTCCAGAGAAGATTCCTCGAAATATACAACCATCGCTTTCCTTGAACGGGCTCTGGATCTTGCACAAACAGTATTAACTTATTGTCACTGCCGCAGAAATCGTGCTGATCTGCTATTTGTTTTTAAACTTTTGCACGGTACTACAACATACCCTGAACTGCTCCAGTGCATCAATTTTTGAATTCCGCGCAAGATAACTAGAGAGCAATGGCCTTTTCGTGTACCCGCCTACCTATGCCAACACTCGACCATCCAGAGAATACATAATCTCTATAATACCTATTTTCTGAACCTCGACATTTTCCAAGGTTCCCTACCATTGTTTTCATCTTAGATTTGCTCTCTTATAAAGAAATATCGCCCACTGTACGTTTTGCTTTTGTCTTTGTCAATCAATATATTTTTTTTTTGCTGTAGCTTGTCTTGTGTCCCGACCTATCTTTGTTGTTCTCTTGCATTTCTTTCCCTCTACGTTTCCTCTATGTTGTTCTGAATCAGTTTCTTGTCCTTCTATGGGTCTGATGTTGTGTTCTGCCCTGTCATGAGATATTGTTAAGTTTTTCTCTTTCTTTTACGTTCATTTGTACTTGGGGATATTTTATCGATTTTATTTACATTATCGCCAATCCCTTGCGTGCGCTGCGTGGGCACGTTTAAATAAAGTGATGGACTTGTTATTATTATTATTATTATTATTATTATTATTATTATTATTATTATTATTAGATGTCTTATTATGAATGTTTGCTTTTGTTGTTTATTAGTATTTTCTTCAGTAGAGTGTCCTTATTATACTATTTCTTATTTTTCTTGCGTGCACCAGTACAACGACCTTATCGTTGTTTCTGGGCACGTTAAATAAACTTTCGAAACTTTTGATTGATTTAATATTATAGCTGGGACTGGCATTTTAATGCACGGAAAAAGATAGATATGTCACAAGCAGGCGATGCGAACGGGTGCCAATCACGCTGAGCGTTCGGCTCTAAATGCGAAACTGAAACGCCCACTAACTTTTTTGTTCACACGGCGTGCCTGTCTATGCAGTAAACTTTAAAACCAGGAACCACCACTCTGCTGTGGAATGAAATGTCCTATAGAAAGGATCTGAACAAACTTCTAAATCTCAGCATCAGCAATCTACTGACCTGTGTCAAGTGGCTTACTGCAAAGAGCTACGCTGTCATTGCCACGGCTATAATGTTGTATTACGCATTTTATCTCTGATTGCTTAATGCAACCTTCGTTCTTGAGTTTCTGCATCTAAGAAAATATTCATTATTTACTTGAAAAATAGTCTTTTTTTAGCAGCCTAACTCATGTTCAAAATATCTGAGTTCCCAATGTTAGAATCAGATCTATTGCACAGTATTCTAACGAGGTGTTGAGTGCGGATATCGTTTATAAAATAATGCTCAGGGATTCTTTATGACATTCAGTTAAGCTTTGAACTATTACGTCAAGGCTAAGTATAATGCTCAATTACATTTAATTGAGCATTTGTGCTAAGAAACATTGGCATTTTCTTTCTAGGACAACCGGGCAGGCATTACCTGTTGGTTTTCTGGGACGATGTGCAGCACTGCGCAGTTTTTACTTTTCGTCGAAACGGTAAGAATCTTAGCACACGTTACTTGCAGCAGTGATCAATGCATTAGGCACGACCAATTTTCATATTTCACTAAATAGTGAACGCATCTCGCTTTCTTACTGTCAACCGATAGGCGACCACAAAGATTTTTTTTGTGTGTGTATGTTTATACGTACTAAGGGTGGGAAATACCGTTCACTTTATGGAGGGGCTCCCAGCCGCTTGAGCCATTGCGAGGAATCGGTTAAATGCAGCGGCTCAGTGTATCACCTGAATCTCTAGCCTGTCTTATGCACCGTGTAGTCAAATAACGCTGAAAAAAAAAACACCAATTTGTTGGCATTGTAACTAACCCCAAGTATTTTGACATCTCCTGGTTATGTCAACATAAGTGCGGTTGCTGAAATGGTTATGTTTCTTAGTTAACCAGTTTGCATACAGGCAATATTATCCTTCTGATATTGTGCCAATGAGAATGCGAATAGGTTGGCAGAAAAATGTAGCCAATTGCTCTTATGAACGGATCTTTCGAAATATAGTTGATTTATTGATAACGCCAACAATGTGCGTGCGTGAACTTTTTTTACTTGCATAGACGTACAATAACATTGTCGCGGACGCGTCAACGCTGTGCTTTCTAGACAGTAATTAGGAGAAATGCGTATTTAGCACTATTCCCTCATGAGGAACGGCTGTCATGAATACCGAAGACGAAACATTCCAACTGTACGACACATTCGCATGTAGGTTGGTAGGTACCTGTCTATTCAAACAAACAAACAAACAAACAAACAAACAAACAAACAAACAAAGCAAGCAAACACATTCGTACTTTGCTACTACCATAAAGCATCGAAAAAGAAAATGTTGCTTTAAAATTACGACTTGGCGCAAAACTCAGTGTTCATTCACGGAAGATAGGAGTCGTCACACGAGCGATAATAGCTGCTGGTGTTTTTTGGGCCAGGACCACGATTGCGGCATAAAAAAATCTGTAAATCAATGATGACGAGGTACGCCGTAGTCGGGGGCTTCGTTATTTTGACCACTTGGAGTTTAGCTTGGAGCTGCACATACCGAGGTAAGAAGCATACTTCTCAAGCCATGCGGTTACGAGCGGTCACCCAGCCAAAGCTAGCGAGCAAAAATGAATGAACCAATTTAACTAGCGAGCTAGGCGCTTGCTAAGCTAATGGCAGACTCAAGGACAACAGCGTCGCCAGCCACCGAACTGCAGGCTTAAATACCTCGAGTATTCAAGCATGAGAAAGCGAGCGCTCGGAGTGTTTACGCCATAGACTATATATATATATATATATATATATATATATATATATATATATATATATGTGTGTGTGTGTGTGTGTGTGTGTGTGTGTTCACCGCAGCGCTCCAGCATGGTAAGCTGGGCAGCTCAGGAGGGGGCCAGATCTCTTGAGCCGATTCCGACTTCGAACTCGCTGCTCTCTCCTCCTGAGCGGTAAGCAGCGCTTGCGGAACAACAAAGCCGTGACTCTAAGAGTTCTCCAGCTGCATCCGCGGCTCCGCCATTCCGATAAAGGCGCTGTGCACGGGTTGCGAGTTTTGCGCGCGCCAGCGTGCCACATCTCGGAGGCCATGTGCTTCTTTCGGTAGTTCGAATTCTTATTGCGCTAGCACCGAGAGACGTCAGGCTTCTCGCGCATCGCACTGACAGTCGACCACTAATGAGGCGTGTAATGACATTCAGAAACCTCCAATTAGGAAATGAAGAACACATATACGACAACGTAGCGGGGCAAGTTAAGAGTTGTACTGTATTCACACGCCAGAGGCGCATACGTTTAGTAAAGAGAAAGGTGTAAACATGAGGGCAATTAGTGGAAATTACATGATTGCCCGCTGCCCTTGATTGCCTTAAAATTAATATTCAGAAAACTACAGTAGTGCTAAATAGCCTTGGGCGAGCACAGCGGTTTCAGATAGGTGGCGAGGCATTGGAAGTACAGTCGGCAAATACGTCTACTTAGGCCAGGTAGTGACCCTTGACCCGATCCATGAGGCCGAGATAATTAGGAGCATAAGAATGGGACGTAGTGCATTTGTCAAGCACTCTCAGATAATGAATGGTAGCTTATCATTGCCTTTGAAGAATGGAGTCTATAACAGCTGCATCTTACCGGCAATCACCTACGGGAAAGAACCTTGGAAGATCACTAAAATGCTTAAGCTTAAACTGAGGACGACACAGGCCCTGCAATTGGCGCAGACAGACTGATGATGACGAGGTCATCAGTACTTAGTTGATGTTGGATGATAGTTCAATATTGTAACGCCACAACTCACACACTGCTAAATTACGCAAGAAACACCGCTTTATCAAGCGTCATTGCTCCAGACTTCACAATTTTACCTTAACTTCCTCATCTTGTGGTAGTTGTCCTGAGCCCATGCCCGACTGGCTGGCCTTTCGTCCCGTGACATCTCTCCACTGGCAAGTGGGAGGGGGTTGATGGGAGACGGGGTGCTTCGGCCGTCAAGGGATGTTCACAGGGCACAGTTCACCAGGGTTTCCACCTGAAGGGTGTGGGAGGCGGATGTTTAGATCAATGCCGTCCGTCGCTGTTGTGCTGGCTATATTTCTCAGATATAACGGTACTTGCAGAATATGGCTTTGCGGTGACGAGGTAGGATTAGATGCAGCGGACAGTCCCGGCATTTGGATACAGGCGACGCTTTTTCCAGCATGCTGGCAGTTTACAGGCAAGCATCGTATCCTCGCTTGTCGATCCTTTCGGGCCTAAAAACAGAACGCAAATGACGAAGACGATGACTTCATGTGCGAGAGCGCTTTGGTTCATAAGCATTCGTACTGTCTTCACTGCTCCCTTGGAGACCATGGTATTTGCAATGCGATAGGCTTGGTGCAAACATGTTGAGTTGACATAATCTGGGGGCGTCGTCATCGCAGTTGCGAAGGCCGCAGATCTGTCGCCAGACGCAGGCCTGTCGGGGATAGCCGCTTGCCTTCGTGGTTTCCGTCGCAGTAAACATCGGGCATGACAGCAGTGCTGTCATGCCCGATGTACCATTTCACCTGTTCATCTTCAATGTCAGGGCGCCCTTCACCTGAACATGCGCAGGTGTCTTCACACTTCGGCTCTACTTGATGCTGTTTCTCTTCGCGCATGCATGAACCTGCAGACACAGGTTCGTCGGTGTCCTGCATGCCCTTGCCATCCTGGCCCTCCGCTGTCTCTGGCACTGACGAGGCTCTGTTCGTTACGCGGTGCCAGGCGTCTTTCAGGAATGGCTTGTTCTTTCTCCTCTTCGGCTGCGCTGGAAGCTTGAAGGGGACAGTACGCGGCGTTCTGCGTATCCTAGCTGTCCTGACAGCCAGCCCCTTCCCCTACCGCGGCGTCCATATTTTCGTGAAAAGGAGTAACATAGTGCGACGAGATGGTGTGCTTTGTGGCCCCCACCGCGTGTCCTTGAATGAAATAATATTTCATGGTCCTTTTCCTTTTCTTCCTTCGGCACCTGCTTGGTGAGCTCGTGCCAGAGGCGTCCCAATCATTCTTGTCCACGCAATCCTGATACAGCTCTCCCCTATCCTCCTTTCCGATCACAAACTCTTCACAGACGTCCCGTTTGCTTCCGAGCTTCTTCCCCAGCTCACTTCTCTTACAACCTCATCTGCTACGTCATCTTTGGTTTCCAGCTCCTTACACACATCCTTTCTCCCTTCAAGCTCATCACGCATGTTCCGTGTGCCTGCAAACTCGCTGCAACAGTCTTCATTCACGAACCTCTTCCTTGCGTACTTGGACATCAGACGTCTCGGAAACGTTAGCCCCTGCTGTAGTGGAAAGGCTTTGTTCCCTTGGTACGTTAGCGTTAATTCTTTGTATCATTTCCGCTCACATGCGGTCGTAGGCTTCCAAAATTCCTTGAAGAGCAGCGCGAACCAGCTCCACTTCGTCGTTGGGGCATTCCATGTCGTCGAATCCCACCGCTGCCATCAAATGTAATGGAAACAACTCGCACACCGCTAAAATACACAAAAAACACCGCTTTATGAAGCGCCATTGCTCCATACTCCACCATTCTACCTGAACTTCCTCGTCTTTTTTGTAGCTGTCATGAGCCCATGCCCCACTGGCTGTCCTTTTCTCCCGTAACAATATTGATGTTGGGATGTACTATTAACGAGCTGGTATAAATGGAATGTGCCCCCGTGTGCTGCCTGCCCTGGTAATCAATAATTTTGATTGAACAGGTGCGTGCGCCGAATTGGAACAGGCTGTCGACGCGAACGCATGTACTTGCAAACCTTAAAGAGCACGACTGAGTGTTCCTCACAGGGCACGCTGTGAGATTCGTTCATTCGTGGTGTTTTAAGTTTGCATGCGCATGTGCTCTGCCCCCGCGGCAGTTCCAATGATAACCAACACGCCCCAATGACGTGTTATGACTATCGGAGAAGTGAGTTCATTGCAATATATCTATCACTAGGCAGCTTGAGACAAAAATCGTTCGTTGACATTTTCAGTCTTCTGAACTGCGGACCTTCCTTCATTTTTATTTATTTATTTATTTAAATATACTGTGGACCAACATTATGGTCCATGCAGGAGTGCCAAAAGAAAACATCAAGTGAACTGATACAGCAAAAAATAAAAATACATGACTTTGTTGCAAACAAAAAACACAAATATCCGTACGCTAAAAGAGGCATCACGTCTGTCAAACAACAGCATTACAACATATTGGAACGCTAGACACCAACAAGATAATTTTCCAGTGATGTAGCAAAATTTTCAGTGTTAAAAATCTCCTGAGGCAGTGAATTCCAATCTGTGACTGTTCTGGGAATGTAACTGTGTTTGTAAGCATTAGTTCGTGCAAATATGGGCGCCAATGATCGGTCATGTTTACGACGGGTTGTCCTAGCAGTGGCTGGTTGGATACAACATGGTACATTTATTGTAATTTTTCGTGACATAATTTTATGTAAAAACATTAAACGGCTCAACTTTCTTCTTGTTTCTAACAAGGGAATCTTGTGTAACTGCGTTAATGTACTAGGTGAGTCGAGTCTTCTATACTTATCAAAAATAAACCTGATTGCCTACGTTGCACTTTTTCAACAAGCGTAATGTCCTTTTTTGTAATTTGATATTTAATATTTGATATTTAACAGTGAATGTCGTCAGTTGTGCCTTAGCAGCTAAGTGATGTTGGTCAGGTGGGCTCCGCTCTATTCCAGTATTGTTTCTGCTCGTGCTTTGTAGCATATAACTTCGCAATTACGAACTGTTCGCTTTTGAATTTCTGTCCGATTGTGCGTGAATTTTATAGCGCGCCTTATTTTCCTCCAGTTTCGACAGAATGCGAGATGCGTGTATGGGCTGATCACGTCGGAACACATGTACCGCGGTGCCAAGATGCATATAAAAAGCACTGCAGAGGACCGCAGTATGCCCCATACAGTCGTCAATGTCAACCTTGAAGAGAGAAGAAGAAACCTTTTCCCGGCCAATAAACGAGGTTGCTTGTCAAGTTACAATAAAAATGCATTTATTTTTTATTTATTTATTTGTTCATTCATTTATTCGGTACCCACTGCGCCAAAGGTTTTCCTGTGTGGTACGGGCTTAAAATCACCTTAGGTGCTCTACACCATTTTTTAGACACAAAGCGCGAGAGTAAAAAATGCGGTAAGAACAACAGTAACTACAGCAGATTCAGTACAAGTTACACAAGAGATCTGCAATAAATATGCCGAAGAACACTAGAGAGTTCAGGCGCCTCAACATAAAAATACGTGATCTGATACGGGAGTAGACACGTAAAGAAAATACGACCAACAGTAGATACCGATACCGCAGTGTGAAAAACTTGATCAGTGCACGCGGGTCAGGCATATAGAGGAAAATCTAAGAAACAAAAGTGACTCCTGTTATATATGCGCGCAACAGACCTCGCTTCCTATTCTCCTGACATCTGTACGTCGGATTTGTACTAAACAAACTGTTAGCGCTACCTATGTAACGCGTCTTGAATCAGTATTCCTAATAAAGACAGTTCCACTTGTGCTCTCGATTGGGCTCGTCCCTTATCTCACGCGCTTCTACAACAAACCCAACACAACTTCAACATGACAAAAAAAATTACAGCATATCCACGGAGTGAATGATGATGAGTGGGCGAAGCTCGGGATGTGCATCGTAGATCGTGCCGAGTTCCGGATTAATTTAGTTAACGCGCATGCTACGAATCCTCACGGTTCAACTATGCACAATGCACAAGTGAAATCTCCCACCGGCACTTCATTGCAAGTCAAGATCCAGTGTGTATATATATATATATATATATATATATATATATATATATATATATATATATATATATATATATATATATATATATATATGGGTTTTGCCGGTGAACGCTTCTCCAACGCGAGCAGTCGGTATTTCTCAATCAAGAAACTCGCTAGGAGACGCTGCCTGCGTCAACGTTGTCTCTCGCGTTTGCCGGGGCAGTGTCGAGTTTGCCGGGGAGCGCGTGGCTCCCGGCGCTCGCGGCGAGGGCGAGCGCCAGGTGCCACGCGCTCGCCCTCGGCGCGTGCGTGCGCTCCAGCAGGCACGCGCCGGTGGCTACCTACTACTAACTACTACTACTACTACATACATCGGGGACGCACGAAATGGCTGCTAATGGGGAATGAGAGACAGAAGAATTCGGCTTTTAGTTAACGCGCACGCTGCGAATTTTTTATTGTTCAACAACGCACAGGAGAAATCTCCCACCGACACCACCTTGGAGGTCAAAGCGTAAGACTGGTTACGCACTACTACGACTACGACGAGGGACGAACGGATGCCGCTTTAAGGAGCTTCGCCCCTAAAAAACTTGGACCATCTCCCCGAAGGGAACCCTGATGGGATGCGAAGCAGCAGCGTTGCGCACGGGTGGCGTCACGGGTTGAACGGCGCTAACGCGGGTTCTGGAAGAAGTTTGAAGCGAAACTCGGTGTAGCGTTTACTGGTGTAAACGTTTGTTTGAAACGCAGACACGGGAGGCGAGCGGGCGTTGGAGCCGGCAGCTGCGGGCGCTCCGGCGGGTGAGGGAGAGAGTGAGGTACGCGCGCACCTGCGAGGGAAGCGTGCGAGGGGAGCGTGACGTCATCGCCCAGCTGCGGCATGACCTACTTGGCACCGCTCCAACACCGAGGGAGGCGCGTTGCCTCGCGCTTGTGCGGAGCATGATGATGATGATGATTGTGGCTCGGAGGGACAGCGTTACACAGGATAGTCAAAGAGCTGCTTCGCATCTAAAACACGTCATTTGAAACGGCGCGGACGACGCCCGCGGGAGGTAACCTACATTCGAGTCCTGGATAGTTTTGGGGAAGCTCTGTCCTGCACAGAACTTCTCATACTTTTCGTTCATGGTCCACGAGTTGCTATCGAAAGTGATGCGGAATTATATACATGTGGCAGTGCATCACAGTAGCGAAGCACCCGTGCTTCGCTACTTTGATCCCTTAAAGCACATCACAGTCTCAGCGGATGACAGTTCCCATGGAATGGGTTGAGCGCTGCTGCAAGAATGCAGACCTGTGGCTTAAGCATCAGCAACTCTTACAACCACCTAGCAGCAGTATGCACAAATAGGAAAAGAGCTTGTGGCCGTCGTGTTCGCATGCGAGAGATTTCACTATTACATCTTCGCGCGACGCATCACAGTGCATTCCGATCACAAGCCATTGATCGGCATTTAGAATAAGGACTTCAACAACTATCACCAAGAGCCCAGCGACTCCTCCTTCGACTACAGCGGTAGGCCATCACTATCGCGTACGCTCCAGGCAAGCAAATGATAGTAGCAGATACCTTGTCACGAGCACCAGGCTTGTCTTGCCAGATGCAAACAGTGTATCATGGTCAAGGACTTCTCATATCAACGTTGACCCAAGCAAATCCCGCAAGATTTTGTCAAATTGCAGAGGCGACCGCGCAAAATGCAACACTACTAAAACTGGCAAGATACATAGAGGATAGATGGCCTCAGAGACTTTCAGTCGTCGTCACCATTGCCAAGCCTTCCTACCATATTAGAAGCGAATTAACACTTTGCAGGCTTAGTATAGGACACACACACAGCGCACATACATACCTTGTGTCCGGTGGCGATTCACCCATGTGTCATCACTGTGGTGAACCCCTCGGCGTGGTCCATATCCTCATGCAATGCAAGCAACTAGAAGTCCAGAGGAAAAAGCATTTTCCGCTACCATTCAAAGAACATCTCCCACTACATCCATGTATGTTTTTATGCAGAGAGCCACTTTTGAAATATGAGTCAATCCTCGCGTTTTTAAAAGACAGACGTAGTTTCCATGTTATCTATTAAAGGGACCTGTAGCACGGCCTCTCAAAAGAGTCCGCTGCTGCGGTATTTATTTAGAGAATGCATCTTCCTCCGGGTCTTTCGGATCAATGGCCACGGGCAGGAATTCGTGCTCTTTTAACACCCTAGCTTTTAGAACTGTGATCACTTTTCATGCATTGCATACCCATAGACGACCCCATCCACCCGTGTCATAATTTTATATATGTTTTTACGCCTTTATACAGCAACTTGATTTTAGGCTCCTTTACAGCCGCATACCACCCAATGATCAAAAGTCATTGGTCATCGCTAACATCATATCATGTGACTAGTGCTGTTTGGCCACATCTGGCCCTTGCGCCATAAAACATCAAACATCATCATCATCATATTGCAAGCGAACTGTATATAAGTCTTCGTATGCTATGGTCATACCGACAGCTTGTCAAGCAGCTGTACTTGAGACATTGCACCAAGGTCACCGTGGAATCACTGCTTGCAAGAACTTGGCAAACCAGTGCGTGTACTGGCCATCTTTGAGAAAGGACATTGAATCCTTGTTAAAGAGCTGTGACATATGTCGGTCACATCAGAATGCTAATCCTTAGCAGCTACTATTGAACATATCTCCCCTGAGCGCTCTTGGATGCAGCTTGGCATGGATTTCTTTCATCTTAAAGACAAGACATACTTTCTAATCCTTGACTACTTCTCCAAGTATACAGCGATACGGCAGATAAAACAGTGCAGAGCTAAGAAATCTCTTGACTGGTACATCAAACATGTTCATTCATCCCCTGTGTATCCGCACAACAATGACCAAGCATAACGGACCATACAAACAGTCAAAACATGATGACAAAGGCAGCAGAAGAAAGCAAGGACCGCGCAGTAGTACTGCTCAACTATCGCTCAACTTCAACAATGGGAGGAAAACCTCCACTAGGGCTGCTAATGGGCAGGAAGCTAGGCCCATTCCTACCAAACCATCCAAGCGTATTGGAACCAAGCTTCCTGGAACCAAATCGCAAAAAGCCACCATAGTGAATGTCGGTCCAGAACCTCGAAAATACACCGTAAAACAGACATCGGAGGCATCTTCGTCAGAAATCGCATCCATCTTGAACCAAGAGCCGCACAGGAGACTGATACAGAGGCTTCGCCGGAAGACTACGAAATAGCTGAATCTAGACCCCAAGTCCCAGCTGCAACACAACAAGTTGAGGAACGGCCTCGTCCACCTCAAACTACGCGCTCCGGAAGAATGATCAGGCCTCCTGCACGATATCGCAGCTTAACATGCGACTTTGCGTAAAGCGCAGCTCAATGTAGCAGGTTAATATCCCTTATAACATTTATAACTTGAGGTATTAGTTGAATCGGCTTTGTATGAGAGCATAATCGGTTCTGTAGGATTCTTGTTATCTAGGAAGCCGATCGTCATCAAAAAGAATGGCGTATTATATTGTTACACTCGACGAGTGCCGGTGACCAGATAAATCTCGATGGTGGCGTGGTGCGAGAGCCGTCCCTAGGCAGCCTCTCTACTTGCTTGGTCCCTTGTCTCACGCGCTTCAACAACAAACGCAACACAATAACTTCAACATGACAAAAACACGTCATTTGAAAAGGCGCGAACGCCGCCCGCGCGAGGCAACCTACGTTCCAGTCCTAGATAGTTTTGGGAAAGAATGGCTTCTTGAGAGCCTCCGTCCTGCACAGAAGTTCTCGGACTTCTCGTTCGTGGTCCGCCGCGGTGGTGTAGTGGTTACGGTACTCGGCTGCCACCCGAAAAACGCGGGTTCGATCCCGGCCGCGGCGGTCGCATTTTCGATGGAGGCGAAAATGCCTGAGGCCCGTGTACTGTGCGTTGTCACTGCACGATAAAGAACCCCAGGTGGTCTAAATTTCCGGAGCCCTCCACTGTGGCCTTTTCTCTCTATCTCTTTCACTCCCTTTCCCCCACCCCCACGGACGCTTAGCCATGCTCCCTACATGGGCTGCAGAAATTAGCGTCCTTTCCAAACCAAACCACAATCATCATCATCATCATCATCATCGTTCGTGGTCCACGAGTTATGATCGAAAGTGAGGCGCAATTATATACACGCTCTAGTGCATGTAGATTGTGCAGAGTATATAGAATGAAAGAGCATGAGACGCAGATTTGTTCGTCTTTCTTCCAGGGTATCCTATTTGAGTTATTCCTTGGTATTTGTTGCGCTGAAATTAAGTGTATTGACGCGACACGTACCGCGGGCAACTCAATTCTGTACCCTTTGAAGTTTGTTAACGTCACGCGAAGTCGGAGGGTCCCATTCTGCACAAGCGTACCCAAGGACGGACCTCACGTACGCTTCGTATAGTAGCGCACGTGTGGACTGAGTGAATGCTCTATAATTCCTGCGAAAGAAGCCCAACATTTCCCTCCACTTTCTAGTTAAGTAGTCTGCCTGCTTCCGACAAAAATTTTCTTGGGTGTATCAAACACACGGGCATTTAAATTCTGTTGCTTGAGTCATTATAATGGTATTCAAGGTGTAGGAGAAATTTAAGGCGTTCTTCTTGCGAGTTAATATCATATTGACAGTTTTCTTCACCTAGTGCACTATTCACTTAATCGATTGAGGTCTCGCTGAATCCGGCTGTGGTCTTCGGTGTTGCAAGTCACCTTATAACCGACGCAGTCATCTACAAACAGGCTCAAATGCGACGTGAAACCGTTTCCAGTGTCTTTTATGTGCAACAAGAACAGCAAAGGCTCCAGGGCCGTGGAAACACCAGATGAAAATTTTTGCGCGCGCGACTCAACCCACTTTAAACCACAAAATTCCGGCATAGTGCGAGATATTCTTTAACCCTTGAGGCAACCACCGGGTAAATATTACATTTAGACATCTTTTCTATGAGTAAGGAATGGGGTACAGCATCGAAAGCTGTTCTGAATTCGGGAAAAATACATTCGACCGTAACCCGTTTCACTAACGCAGAAGCAATGTCATTTGTGAATTCCAACATTTGCATAACACAGGAAAAATATTTACTAAATTTATGTCGGCATCGTGTAGTCGCACAATGGGTATTAAATTGGGCTGCAATGCTCTTGAATAGAATACGCGGCAGTATTTTACATGCAACGGATGCAGCGATATCGGACGGTAGTTTTAAACATCGCTTCTAGTGCCGGAGTTATGAATAGGGATCACTATACATGTTTTCCAGTCGCCAGGAAGGGAAGCTTCGAGTAGTGACTAATCAATATAATTTTCATATACTTGGCTATTCGTTCAGCGCATGATTGACTGGGTAAGTCATCAGGACAGCAGGGTTTAGAAGAGCCGAGCCTTCGAAGGAATGATTGCATGCCGCCCGTACATATAACACCACTCATGCCGCTTATCGTTTCAAGTACCGTTGGTTCGTCTCCAGAAGGCATTACTGCGGGAGTGAAGGTGGAACACAAGTAGGCGTTAAACTATTCTGCT
The DNA here is from genome assembly GCA_013339685.2 of Hyalomma asiaticum. Classification (NCBI taxonomy): domain Eukaryota; kingdom Metazoa; phylum Arthropoda; class Arachnida; order Ixodida; family Ixodidae; genus Hyalomma; species Hyalomma asiaticum. Next base: position 66,659,921 of record CM023487.1, on the reverse strand, counting down.
TCGTTTTCGTCTTCGCAAACAATGACATCAGACACGATTGGTCGGATAGTTACATCTTCGCCATTTTGTTTCAGGTGCTTCCAGAACCCCTTGGTTTATTATTTGGTCATGATTGAACAGTTCCTGAATAACTGTCTTTGGGAAAGTGTTTAACTTCTCGAGCTATTTCTTTCAGTTTTTCATCAGTGTATATTGATCGTTATACAGAATAGGCACGTTAAGTTCGATGCTTTTTTGTGTGTGAGCCCACTCCAAAGCAACGTCGTATTCATATTTAAGTCCATGCTAAAGAAAGCACAGTTGACAAAGCCACCGTCCTTGTGATCATAATGTTGCTCGGCAGGCAAACATGCAACGTTCCACATTCGTAAAAAAAGGAAACGTCGTACAGTGGCGGCAGGCCTACTTACGGCCTATCATATCTGCATATACAGTTATTGCAAGTAAGTTTTACCAACGCTATCCAGGTAGATACACGGCCCGTTCTTGGTGCACTCCTGAACTTTTATAAAAATGCAATGGTAGTCAGACATCCGGCAACCTGACTCGCGAGCTCTACGTCGTTGTGGAAACTCCCTGATCCTGCCAAAGTTACGTTGAGATGGGCGCTTAAGAAACACTTGTAAATAACATATCGCTTTCCGAACAGTTGTTTATATATGTCTAGGGCGTCACGATTTACGGCATTATTATTTTTTGTCAAGCTACAAAAGTTCCACCTCATTTGATACATTCTTCATGGAACGAATTGGCAAATGATCCCTTCCGCTTGAACTCGGTGGCAATGGTGACGTTGTGTTACGCCAGACGATCATTTCTAATTACGGAAACGATGAACTCCGAATAAAGGGGCACCATAGCTTAATTTGGTGTGGAGGAGCTGCAAATAGTGAGAAATGCACAAATTCAGCACTTATTCATTGAGAGCTGTTCGAATACAATGTAAGCCACCCCGGAAGTCAGTGCGCGTGGTGATTGAGAGCTTGATTTATTCCCCGTCTTTCGCATTTCGTATGAAGGCTCGCTCCGGCAGACTTGGTGCCTTGAGCTAACTTGCGATTGTTTATTGCCTAGCAGCTAGGTCGCGACAAGGTTACATGCTACATGATGCCTCCTGACAAGAAGAGTGTTGAACACTCCGCCGTCATGCCTATGAGGGACGCTGCTAACACTCCCGGGAATATGTGTAGTGTACAGTGGTGGTCCAACTGGTCCATTTGGGCCATTTTGCTCCAATTGTAGTTGCCTGCGCCTTGTTGGGCCCACCAAGGTGTAACGTCCGCCAAATGCGCCAAAATGTTACCTTCGCATTGCAAGCACGTCTGCGGACCGTCCGTAGCTTGTATTGATCTCGCGACTATCCTTAGCCACTAGTGAAGCCAACACAAGGCAATCCATAGTTCTCTGTCAGTTTGCGGCGTAGTGTGCACTACCGCACGCTGTTCGCTTGCCTTTGTTGACCTTTGCTGCGTGCGACTGGTTCTAATGAGCAAACGTACCTATGGATCCACTGTGCGTGCGTTAACACGTAAGTGAAGCATCGCGTGAAGAGCGTGCTCTTTACGCGTCACGCGATGGTTCACTTCCCTGTTCGACACTGTGCAGCACCCCTCTCCGGATCACGCGGTGTTTGCAGGTTGCCGTCACGGAGTTGGTACACGTGCAAACAGGGTGGCCGGCAGTACAGAAAAAAAAAAAAAGGTACTGCGCGCATATGCGGTTCCGTGACAAGGGCGGAATACAACGGTGGAATCATTCCGGCACACATGTGTTCCAGGAGTTCTGCAGCCACCGCGCGAGAAACCGTATCTACAGTGATCGCGCGTGCGTTGTGCGCGGGATTATGGCCGGTCGCTTTGTACGGAGATAACTCCGCTTTGTACGGAGAGCACTAGTGGTCCTTAACTGTGGCTACGCCTGTGCGAGACATTGATTCATTGGCCGAGCACCGGACGGGAACTGGAGGTGGGGGAGAATGGACAATCGTTGTCCGCAAATACGAAACTTCAGGTGAGCTGGCACCAGCCAGAACCACGTAACGCAATGTTGCCGTCGCACGTTCCCGACAAATTCATGTAATGCAATGTCAAGTGACATGTTTCGGCCAAACTCACGTAACGCAGACTCACGCGACATTTTCCTCTAAAGTCACGCAACGACATGTCACGTGAAATCTTTCCGCCAAATCAGGTAACGCAATGTCACTAGACATGCTCCCACCAAAATCATGCCAACCAATGTCACGCGCCACGTTCCCGCCAAAATCACGCAACGAAATGTCACGTGACATCATCTTGCCAAAATCACGTAACACAAGGTCACTTGTCAGGTTTGCACAAAAATCACGTTACTCAATGTCACGTGGTGTTGTATGATGCCTGACAAATTACGGCTAGCTTAAACAACATCGCTGTTCATACTGGCAGGCCTAACGAATTTTGCGGCTAGCTTAAGAGCTGCAAAAAAAAAAAACGAATAGCCGAGAACTGTCCTCGAAAATTTATCGTCTCCCTGAGAAGTGGTGCGACGAGCGGATACGACGATCCTGGATCACGGCAGGTCGCGAAATGAATGGATGCTTTCATATGGTCTTGTCGTCTTGGTGTCATTTTTTGTTTGTTACGTTGTTAGCTTGAAAGAATGGTGGTCGATTTCTCTTGCACATGAATTGGTCGTAACCGAGTTTTAAACGTGTCTATATGGGAGTCACAGCAATGTTGCTCCTTAATCAAACAGCATCCTTGCGTTGAGAGTCATGTGGAAAGTGTATGCTATTTGTTGCTTATGTAACGCTCTACTTAATTGCGAAAGCTACGGAAATTTCGAACACCTAGGGTTCTTTAACATGCACTGACACTGACGCCCGTGTAGTGGGCGATGTCAGCGCACGGTGAGGAAACCAAGGCGGTCGAAGTTCCAATGCGCGTTATCATTTCCTGCGTTTCTTTCAACATTTTTAGGGGCGAAGCTCCTCTTAGTCTAACCTTGTCACGCGTCAGACGTCAGACGTCAGTCGTCAGGCGTCAGGCGTACCCCGCGTGCCTCCCGGCACGCGCTCGCCCTCGGCGTTCGCCTAGGCGCGTGCCTCTCTCTCTCTCTCCCGGCGCGTGCCTCTGCTGTCTTGTGTGTGAGAGAGAGAGACAGAGAGAGAGCGAAAGGCGCGCGTTGGCTATGGAAACGCTCTTTCTTAGAGGAACGCTGTACCAGCTCGCAAAGAAGGAGAACGCTGTCCGCCGCGGTGGTGTAGTGGTTAAGGTACTCGGCTGCCACCCAAAATACGCGGGTTCGATCCCGGCCGCGGCGGTCGCATTTTCGATGGAGGCGAAAATGCCAGAGGCCCGTGTACTGTGCGTTGTCAGTGCACGTTAAAGAACCCCAGGTGGTCTAAATTTTCCGGAGCCCTCCACTACGGCTTTTCTCTCCTATCTCTTTCACTCCCTTTCCCCCGCCCCCCACGGACGCTTAGCCGTGCTCCCTACATGGGCTGCAGAAATTAGCGTCCTTTCCTCAGCCAAACCACAATCAATCAATCGTCTTCACCCGCGAGAGACAACGTTGGCGCAGGCAGCGTCTCCTAGCGAGTTTCTTGATTGCGAAATACCGACTGCTCGCGTTGGAGAAGTGTTCACCGGCAACCCATATATATGTATATATATAGGCACTGGATCTTGACTTGCAATGAAATGCCGGTGGGAGATTTCACTTGTGCATAGTTGAACCATGAGGATTCGTAGCGTGCGCGTTAACTAAATTAATCCAGAACTCGGCACGATCTACGATGAACCTCCCGAGCTTCGCCCACTCACCATCATTCACTCCGTGGATATGCTGTAATTTTTTTGGTTGAACGCGTCTTCTGGAATGGTGTTCGTTCCTAGCGGTATTACACCTTGTGTATGTGGACCATTTCCGTAAACTAGATAAATTTACATTTAGCTTCGCATGACGAGACTTTCCACGAAACTTACTTGCCATCGACTTACTTGCCATTGACATACTACACACAAATGTAACAATTCTGTATTTGTACCAATAAAAAAAATCTGATTCTCAAATGGGTCATGTACGCAGTGTGCCTCAACAAAAGTTTTAACTGCGAAGCATTCCTTCGCGCCCATGAGCAACTTTGAATCTATCTATCTATCTATCTATCTATCTATCTATCTATCTATCTATCTATCTATCTATCTATCTATCTATCTATCTATCTATCTATCTACATGTTGTTCGCCTGATATATCGGAATATTTTCATGCTAGGATAGATATGGCATAACGAACATACATGGCTACTTCAAACCACTAAGGTGACACACCCGTCTCGTAAGTCACGATTAAGGATACTGCAAAATCTGTGGCTCATACCTGTAGTGGTCGGGCTGCAGTGTTGCCGGTATGCGCCACAGGTGTTCTCAACAGCCTATGTCTCTACAGCCATTGCCGCTCAATATGCATTTCTAGTCAAGAAATACGGGCTGATTGGGCTGCAATGTGCCCCAATTAAGGATTGCCTTTTTCCAGTAGAAGTGCTGCTCGACGTGATTAGGCCCATCGAGCCGTTTTAAATTTTTTGAACATTACTGGTTTGGCCTCCCGCTTATAGTCATGTTTATGTGCTTACTTTACCTTGTCTACGTTTGTTCGTCTTCACTTTTGTTTCCTTTTCGACCTTATTTCCTCTCTCCTCCCATCTTTCACTTCTATCTACACTCTTAGCACGGTAACCTTTAGTTTATTTTGTGAAAATGTGAAAATATGCTCCTTTACTAAAGGTTAAAGTGCTTTAACCTTTAGTAAAGGAGCATATTTTCACATTTCTGTGTACCTATAAATTAAACTAAAGATTACCGTGCTAAGAGTGTATTGCCTCTTCCTGAAAGAGTAGGCACGTGTTGTGCGCCCTACTTGGTGGTAGTTGTAAGCCAACCCCTTTTTCTTTCCTTTTGTATCCTTGTCTTATAAATAATAATAATAATAATAATAATAATAATAATAATAATAATAATAATAGTAATAATAATGAAACAACCTCAACAGACGTGTACTGTGCGTTGTCATTACACTGTTAGCAGGGTAACCTTTAGTTTATTTTATAGGTACACAAAAATGTGAAAATATGCTCCTTTACTAAAGGTTAAAACACTTTAACCTTTATAAAGGAGCATATTTTCACATTTTTCTGTACCTATACAATAAACTAAAGGTTACCGTGCTAAGAGCGTAGAACACACCTAACAATAAAAAAGGCATACCGTTTGCGGTAGCTCGCGATTGCAATATAAGCATAACACAGGCACACACGCAACATAACAAGCAGGATAGCGGGCATCGAACCCGGGATCCCGACGTGCCAAGAAAGCATGTAACCATTAGGCTACGGTGGGTCCTCCCGCGTGGTACATACAGTAAGCAAACGTATTGCAACGGCAGTTGTATTGATGATGCTTGCGTAACGTGAATTGCGCCTCTAATGTCTGTTAAGCGCTATCGTAGCAATGTAGTAACCGATACCTATGTCTTACGATCATTCAGGACGGTTTTGTCCAACTGTGCTCAATCTCGTAGGATTACTTCAAGAAACGACACTTAGGAGACGCACGTCAGCGCGCCGCACCGTGCATTTTACCTTGACAAAAGAAAGATCTATGCTGAGCACTGAGATGAGTGCCAACGTTCCGTTGTACAATGAGCTACCATTCAGTTTTCCATGATGCTTTCGACGTTCTTGGTTAATTCACGCTAACAGTGCACCCGGTCATGCTGTTTGCACAAACAGCTTATTCCTACGAGCAATTTTTTACATAATGACAAACATTTCGTCGCAGGCAATTTCATCGCTGACGGATTTGCGTGACACCGATTCTCACATTTCTTTTTTCACAGTACTTGCAAGGTCGAAAGCCTTGATTTACCTGTATATAAATCTCCCTGTTCGGCTCAAAAATATCACACAACAATGTTTATTTTACGCGAATGTGCGGTGAAACAAGCACCTTAATCTAGTCCACCATTGCATATGTCATAAACTCGTAGAGTTACGTCCGCTATGGAATGGCAGATGAACTCAATAGAAAATATCTTGTTACAGTCTGACCTCGCACTTCAATAAGAATTGCATTTCAGTGTTGTGGTAGTTTTCGTGTCACTCAAGAACATTCAGTATGTTTCTCTCATTTCATTTTGCCACTGCAGTTTCAGTGCATGATCATTCCACCGTCGACTGCATTGTCGGCTGAACAATCTCTGGCTATATCTTTAGTTCTTTAAAGGTCGGCGAAACTGCATTCTGATTTGGTGACATTTGCTATTAGGCGATATTTTGGTGTAATTACGTCAAAATGGAGTAATTATTATTCACGCTTGCACTTCTGTGTAATTGTTAACGGGCGAGTTATCTGGCTTCTCTGTCTAAGCTCTTGAGACAGGTGGCGACCTCTATCTATACGGTGTCGTATTCACTAGGTCCAGAAGCATAACTGCACAAATGCAACTTAAACGGCGTCATCTGAGCGCTTTCGCGCACTCCTATGTGTTTTGGGAAAGTTATATTTCGAAGAATGGCCTTGCGCGCCTTCTCTCCGAAGCCGACGTACAAGGCTGGCGTATCAGCGATGGTGGTTGGTAGTCGGTTGTAACTCGGAGTGTCATGTCACTGTAACGCACGATGGTTCGACGTAGTTATTCCGTAAAAGTCGAACACGTGTGGAGGAATGGGTTTTAGCCGAGTTAGTGCTCGCTGTACATTTTACACCACTCCCATAAATATGTTCATCATATACATGTGTCAGCGATTCAAAAGCAATACGTGGCGCCAACGCATGCCAACGGCGGAGTAGTCATGCGACCGCACCGGCTTCGCAATGATAACATCTTGAAATGCGCTGAACGCCTCCCAGTATTGTACCATAGAAACAAGTGTCCAAAAATACGTAGAAAGAGCGAAGATAGCATTCTCAACGCCATTTAGGGCTTTGACATTATCAGTCTGTCATCATCGTTGTGACGGCGCGGGGCTGAGGGGGCGGGGCGCAGTCGCGGATGCCCTGCCCTCACGCTGTGTCACCTGATTTCAGTTTGACATACTCTTACTCTCCGGTCAAGCGGTTGGTACAGACGAGAGCTCTTGCCGGCCCACACTTCGCCTAGAGTGTTTCGTCATGCCAGGGCCGCTCCTCATTGGTCCTGGCTGAATCACCCTGTGTTTTTGCGTTCCTCAGATCAGATGTTCGTTTGCTATTGTCGAAACGGTACGTGCTAGGCGTGTGTATCGCCGTTCGTTTGTTTCGCCTCTCACGCTCTCCTTGTGTGACCTGGCGATTCTTCGCGTCCGCCAGCAGACGCCATAAGAGCACGCCGCGATAGTCCGCGTTCCTAGCTGGGATTCAGTGCATATGGCGAGAGAGATGGCTTGCGGCCTTTGTCGCGACACCCTGAAGGATCACAACTTGGCCGGCGGACACGCCAGACATCACTGTGCTTTGAAACAAGCTTATGCCGACGTTTGACACCGCAAATATTGAGTGACAGTGGCAGTAGAACAACAGAAACAAATATAACTGTGACATGTACAAATACTCTACAGAGCACTATATGACGCATTTCGACAAAGCTCCCGCGTGTCATATCACAATACGGCAGTTGTCTTGACGCGGTGATGTGTCCGCGTCCAGCAAAAGTTTATCACCGTGGGTATCTATCCAATGCAAGCGACTAACGCAGGCGCTCATGTCTTCTTAATTTTTTTTTTGCCGTCTTCATTCGATGCAAGACCGATGCGGTTGTACTCCAACATACCACGAGGCCTCATCCACATGGCAGCGTATGCCGTCACTTGATGCTATTAAATGGGAAGCACTCTAGGGGTCTTAGCTGTGGGCGCCTCATGTGTCATGCTGTGTCACGTCACGCATTCAAGAACAGAAGCTTACATAAAACGGATGAATCGCAATAAAGTCGCTCGACAATGGTTAAAAAGAAACTAAATGTATACTGATTAGGAATCGTTAAAATGAATCAGATTGACGAAATCAAAGAGGTACACAGGAAGGGCATATATTCCGATAATGAGATTAAATTATTCGAAAGGAACTTGAGAGAGCCTGCGATTAACGCAAGGTAAACACAAGGCAGCAACACAAGCTGACATTCACAGGTGAATTAAAAAAAATCGATCGAAATTGGTAAAAAGAAACTAAACCAATGCTTATCAAGTATGGTTAAAATAAACCGGATTATCATAGTAATATATGATATGCACACTAAGAGTAAGTAATGGCATATATGAAAATGAGCGAAAATAATTCTAAAAGGCCGAAGATTAACACAAGACACACGTGGCAAGAGAGCTGAGTAGCCGCTCCGCAGTTCGTGCAGTTCTCAGTGTCGTGAAAATGGCTTAGATTTCTTTCCTTTTACGGTCTCTGCACCTTCAAGGTCGGTGCGGTGTAGGCGAGCAAGCAACAAGGCGTCATCTTCAGGAAGCGTATATTGTGAATTGACGCTTATTACTTTATTTTTCTGTCGCCGAGTTTTAAGCCGATGGCAGAGCAAGAAATTCCTTGCTCTTCGCTTCTTGGAATATATGTGTGCTTCTTGAACTCAGTGCTACTCCCGTGAAATTTCGCAACACTTAAACAGAACGGGGCCTAGGTCCCGCCCCCGCCGAATGGGAAGCGTAACCATATGGTCACTGAAACGAGAGCGGGCGCAGTGTGCTCAGCAGGGGAGGGTTACACTCTCTTTAAAGAAATGCTATATATGGAGGTATCAGGAATTGGGGCAAATCTGGCTATATATGGCACGTGCCCGTAGGTGGCCGTATTTGCCTAAATCGTGATAAAGCATATATGGCAATGAAAGACGCACACGATATGCGTATTGGTCAAATACAGCCAAATACGGACACCTGCCATATACACCCAGATATATGTATATGCCCACATATACATATATCTGGCTATATATGGCACGTGTCCGTACGTGGCCCTATTTGTCCCATATCAGAGACTTACATGGCATTCCTCGTGTGTGTCTTTCATTGTCGCATATGTTTCTATCGCGATTTTGGCAAATACGGCCACGTACGGCACGTGCCATATATAGCCACATTTGCCCAATTCCTGGTATCGCCATATATGGCATTGTTGTAAGGGCTCACCCGGGACTTCGGAATATCTCTCATATCTCAAATATCCTTGTTATTTCGGTTTGTTTATTGAGCTGCAATAGGTTTTATATGCAGCGACAACACTAGGAGTATTACGGGATCCAAACGGCATCTGTTGATTAAAGTCACCTCTAAGCTGATAGGAGAAGCCCGCCGAAGGACGAAATAGAGCAGCTTCGTAACTGTTTCAGGAAAGGCTTCTTGAGAAAATGTAAACGGCGCGGTCCACTTGTGATCTGGAACATTGCGCTGTCTGGAACATTGTACTACAATGTGAGCTCATGTTAGAAGGTCGGCGGCCAAACCTTTCTGAATGAAAGAACATTCGCTCGGACGATTGCTCCTTACGCGAAACGCACGTCGTGACAAAAGAAAGTTCGGAGTAATATATGGGTTGCCAAGCATCGTGGGCTAAGCAGCTCCCGTGCGGGCGGATTTTTGAGGCCGCAAAGCGCGCAAGAACGCAAAAAGATCGTATTCTTGTCAATACTTGAGAGCACTGAAAGCTTCGCCCAGCGCCCGTCGCTCGATGTCGCCGGAAACTGGGGCATTTTCTTGGCACGAAAGCACCACCACACCACTGCCCATCACCCTTGCTCAGTGCTAGCGCTAGCGGATGGTTTTTACGACTGCGCCGCCTCGGCCACATTTGCCGACTTTTGTCACAGAGCAAAACATCCAAGATCGTCTCCCATTACTGAGGACGCACTGCGCTCAGGCTGGACGGGTTTCCTTCGGAACTGCTTGCTACAAATTGCTGGTTGAAAAATTTTCGCTTTAATATATAAGGTAAGAACAGACGCTTAGGGAAAGGTGGCCCGACCAAGACAAGTTGCCTTGCCGAAGCCGAATTCGCTTCCCAAAACGTTGGATCTAGCGGCATCCCGTATTTTTCATCGTTTTCATAGATATGTCCATTACAGATTGCATGGTCTATAACTCGGCCCCATTGAGCCTCGCTGTCGCCTGAGGGTCTTCTGCGTTTCCTGTGCCAAAGGAAATGAACTCACTTAAGAATTGGCTTTGGCCGTGTTCTCGTGCCTTTTCTCATTGTTGTGTCTGCGAACACGGCACGAGCACCAGGAACGCTACTCAAGGCAAACCCCGATCTATGGTACGCGCAGATTGTGTGGTGCTCAAACACGTGCCAGGCCTTTGACATGGGGAGATTAGGGGCGGCACAATTTCGAGATGGCTACTTGGCGTCCTCGAGTGCGGTGCTTTATTTGTGCGCGTGGAAGGCTACTATTTGCTCTTCTGTGTCAACATGGAGAGGCATGTACGGACCCACCCAACCTTATCGCATACTCGAATTCGGACTCGAAAACGCTTTCGTCGCGAGCGCCCCGAGCTGCGTTCGGCATTCCCTTGGAGCCTGCAGGTGACAGAGATCATCCTCTGGTGGGTGTTTTTATTCGGAGCGTTACGGTCGCCTGCATGTGAAACACTAATGGTGCATCACTGCTCGCAGAACTGCCGTGATTTCCAATCTACCGTACTGAGGCTTACGGCCGATTTGTTCGCGCCCCACTTTGCCTAAGGTGATTGCCCGGATGTCTGGTGCAGTTGCGCTGCAGTAAACGGGGCAAGAAAAGGTAGAGGATAAGTCGTCGTACCTCAGAGACGCTTGATTAAAAGGAAGCTTCATTTCCTGTGTGCAAAACGCGTGCCAGGAGATCGTGACTTCATATTTACTACGTCATTATCAACGGCTGTCGTATGTCAGTGCGTCTACGACGTAGCTGTAGCTGTGTACCTGACGCATTGAAATAAGCGACCTATAAGATTCTAGGAGTTCGGGTTTCCGGGTTAGTTGGTAAGTGTTTGGTTTTGGTATGCGGAAAGGAGACGAAACACGGCAGGACATGCGCTATTTACTTTCAACTGATCTTCACTTCTGAAAAACAGCACGTTTATGTCAGCATCACGAACACATGTTACGATATCAGCCATGCATTCGAGTACCATCTGGAGACGTTATGTCTTTCGCAATCGGAACAATCGATGGTGCACTGATGCAGTTAGTTCATTCTTTCGCGATCAGGTTAGCTTGTACAATCTCCCGCGTGTACTGACGCCTTCCTTCTCCTTGTGCACTCCAGCGCTCTCGCTTCTCGCTCTAAGATGTTGTTATGTGCCGAAAAGTTCAATGTGTAAGACCCCTAAAGCGCCCTTTTTTTTTGGGCCGCTTTTATTTAAGTATCGTTAATTGATGAACGCTACCGGAACATCTTTTCATGACATAACCACGGCCACGCTAGCAGTAGCACGTTGATCGAACACAGCATTTCCTAGCAAGCCACTGAACGACATCCTCAAGAGTCTTGCAGTTTTCTATGATATAGTGCCCTATGCAGCTATGAAGGCTGTGTTCATTGCAACCCGTCTTATAGTTCACCTCGCTTAGAGCACCACCACAAGGTGCACTTTGCCCGCTGCCCCACTAGAGCTTTCTATTTTTGTTACGTGCCGCGCGCATGCTATAATAGGAGCAGCTTTCCCATTAATGCACTTTCCATTTCTTACGCAAACCTTACGCGAACATTTCATGCATTAGGCTTGAGATGCTTGTTGTGCATTCCCCCTCCCCCCCCTTTATTTTTCATGTATATGCACTGAACTTCGCCTTGTGCATCTATTTGAATCTCAATGTTGCGTCAGCGTAGCAGTGCATCCTCTGTGTCGCAGTAGATGTCGATACACCTAGTATGGCTTCCTAACCATGGCGCAACGACTCGCCATTTTGAGTTGAGTGTACCGCTATGTACCTGAATATGAATAAAGTTCGTAAGGGACGTTTACACGAGGTTTTCGGCATTCACATTAGCCTTGCCACGGCACGCTTTTGTCTAATGCAGTGCGAAGCGGAAAATGTTGGGCGACTCAAGCTTTGCGTTGAAGAGCAAAGCGTTTTAGCGCCATTGGACTCCGTTCGCATCGCCTTCTCGTAGAACGTTCATAAAAATTAGCGTAATCTCTTGAAATGCCCTAATTATTCCAGTTTACTCCAAAGATAGTTACGGTGACTCGCATATTCAAATTACAGTCCTAGCTATCACTTGGGTAGGTTTTCGTTGAGCCGTAGCTTACAATTTTTCCAACGGATCTAACCTTTCAGAAATTCAGTTTTGTTCACTGAAGCGGCTGTGCTATGGCTGTGCTGCTGTGCTAGTCGCGGCTGTGGGGCTGTGAACCGGCTGTGCTAGTCGCGTGGTTGAGATAGTTAGTGGCTGGCGGTGGTTCGAAATAATCATTTTCGCCGTTGACGCCTACGCCGGCACCTATGCGACAGCGACGCCCGATTTTCTGCGATGCGGTACGTTTTGTCACGTTGACACACGTAATCTGTCCTAGTATGCAATTAAACTGGAAAACTTAACTGTTGCATTCGCAGGACGATTATTTTAACTGCCGCAAATAGCACAGCCTCATTTCACCTGCGTACAGGCGCGTTCATGTATAACACGGAAGAGCCACCGAACGGATCTCGCAAGATCAACATGTGATAGACCACAGTCAATGTAGCTGTATTGGACCAGTAATGCAGGCAGACCTGACACGATAGTGCACATTGTGAAACTGCGAATCTGGGCCCGTATTCACAAAAACAACTTACGAGAAAAATGTTCGTAAGAGAAAATTTCAGCCAATCCTGATGCTGGACATATCATTACAGAAGCCCGCTGACCAATGGCAAAAGGCACTTACGAAAGAGAAGTTTTGTGAATTCGGCCCCTGTTCCTCCCCTTACTCCGACTTCAAGAATCCGCGCAATATTCCATGCGGTGCAAACTGTGTCCTACAGCCTTCTTTCTTCTCCACGCCGCTGTCGGCGCAGTCGTGTCACGGGGCCAAAAAATATACAGTACATGCGACTAATCTAAAGAGTATGGAAATAGCTTAGCGCTAAAAATCTCACCTGTCTCTGTTCACTATATGTCCTAACAGATAACCATCTCGTCGCACTTGAAATTTATTTGACGAAGACGAATTTTAATCGTTGCCTTTGTTAAATTTGTTGTGGAGCGGACAAGCACATTCTTAAAAACACTAGAGACGACTTCCGTTAGGTAGACCATGCTTCTACGCAAATGCTGCAGTTGGGCGAAGTCTGCTACATTGGGCACTTCAAACTACAAAGCACAACCTCAGGTGAATACTTATACTTTGAAATAGGTTGCATTTTAAACATCCTGAACTGGATGAACAGCATGCATATTGGACCCTAGACGTTAGACGATTGCCTCTAAATGCGGAGCATAACCTGGTGACACAAAGCATCTATCTATCTATCTATCTATCTATCTATCTATCTATCTATCTATCTATCTATCTATCTATCTATCTATCTATCTATCTATCTATCTATCTATATAATTATTCTGGGCACAGGGCCATGGCTTCTGACGTTCTGGCCAGGTGTCTCCAGAGACGACACCGGACACAAGAACCATTAGAGGAGCGACCTTTACGGGTCCGAAGACCAACATAAACTGATGCCTTCGATGCCGCTGCAGGCTGGCGGCCCGTAGCGCTGGCACATGAGCCAGGACGACGATGATAAGGACCGTAGTGGCGATACAGACGCGCAACCGTTTACCCATGGTGGCCGGCAGCCAAGGATGCCGGAAGTGAGCAGAGGGCACGTGCTGTGCATCTGCCCTGGCGGTTGTAGTGAAGTTGACCACGAAGTCCCCATGCGCTCCAGCAGCAGGTCCGAGAGGTCGCCGTTCGCGTGTAGCAGGCAGACCCCGCTCCTCGTATCGTCGTGCTCCTGCTCGCCTTGCCGAGCTCTGGACAAGTGGGGCGCCCACATTGAAAAGTTCCAGGTAAGTATGCAGAGCGCACGTGAAGATCCGCTTATGATGCAGCGCGTGGTAGCGACGCTGGTATGACGTGCAGTTCAGGTCTCTCAGCTCGGTGCTCGCGAAGGTGGACACCTTGCGGCCATCGAAACCCATGGATGGACGGTAGCGGCATGGCCCAGCCAGCTCCGACCGCGCGATCGCCTCCCCTTTCTCTTCGTCTATCCGTGAAGTGGGACTTCGTGCCGAACGCCCAGGCGACGCAAGGTTGCTATCCTGGCGTGGATACACTGGTAGTGTTGATGTTGAGTGCGGGAAACCTGCAAGATACGCAGCGCACTGCGGCAAGTTGCTGGCACGGCAATGTTACTCGGAAACTTCGAATGTTGAGCTTCATATACAGCAGCTTCAGTGCTGAACGAGCCCACCTAAAGGGCTCGCGAGAATACCTTGATGCTGAAGAGGGGCACGAGATGTGGCGTTTGAGTTTGCAGACATCTAATAACGTGCCGGATTTGTAAAGTAATTGGATAAATTCGAAAGCTTGCGTGTAATGACAAAAGGACGGTCCCATTTACGTGCTCAAAACGCTGAGAAACCCTTAGCCGAGTTGCTCAAGAAATAAGCACGGTGTAAAAATACGCCATCTCGCTATTGTTTAATGTTACGATGATATGCCTTACAATGACGTGTTTGTTCTAGCTGGGGATTATCTAATTACTCAGCAGCAGCAGCAGCAGCAGCAGCGACAGCTTTGGTGAGGCACTTGTGCTGTGCCGGAGCAAAGATATGATTATACTTATGTGAGGAGTGCAGCGGTACCGAGGTGTGGCTTAATGGGAATGAGACTTCCCTGCCAAAGTTCAGAAATGCAGGTGTATAACCAATAGATGAATTCACAGTGGTACGCGTCGCAAACGCCATTTCGGAAAGGTTGGCGTCCCACTCCGTATGGTCAGTGGCATGCGCCATGAGTTGCAATGCATTTTCAGCGTTAAAAAAGAAAAGAAAAGGGAAGAAGACTAACGAGTTCAAGCATGCATTCAAGTCTGCATTACAAGTCTACATTCCAACTAGCCCAGCTAACCGCTTTGAATGTGCCCTGAGCATTGTCCTCAGGTTTCGGCTGACGCGTTCAGTTATGTTAGCTTGTGGGGGGTATGGCGAAGCCTTTTTCTGTTTGACGCCCAGCGATGAACATTTCTTCGCCAATGCACGACTCCTGAAATAGGTCGAGGTATCGGTTATTAATAACGGAGGAAAACCGAACCGCGAAACGACGTGTAGAAGGCAATCCCAAATCCTTGATGGTATAGCTGAACCCACCTCGTACAGTGGTGGGCAGCCATGAATAAGTAGCTGTTTCGACGCGTTGTGCGTGGGAAAGGACCCACGATGTCACACGCGACAATTCGCCAAGGTGTGTTACTTACGGCAGCCTGCATCAGTCCGGCTTGTATACCACAACGTGGTTTAACTGTCCCGCAAACAGAACAACCTCGTGCACAGCATGAAACGTGATGCCACATTCCTGGCCATGTAGCCGTCTGACGTAACTTGTATGTCTTTTTTGGCAGAACTATGATCTGCCAAGGCAGAGTCGTGAAAACACGGAACAAGGTCGTGTCGGAGACTTCGTGGAAGAACCACACAAAAAGAGGAGTTACCGTTGTCCTAGCCAGTTTGATGAATGTAGGATGCGGTCGTCATTGACGACCTAAGGACCAGACTCACCGCTTTTAGGTGCTTGTGGAGTGTGGTAATCTATTTGGGTGAGAATGCGGCGGCACAGGCACTCCTTGAGTTGCGCCTCCAGTAATCGTTTCCTGGTGACCAAGACACCCCCCCCCCCCCCCTGCGACTCTGTGTCGACAGCGGCAACCAGAGGGGTAGTCGCCTGTGAGGAAGACGACTGGGGCAGAGGCTCACGCGAAAGTGCGTCAGCGACTTTGTTTGGTGCGCCACTATGATTCTCGACGGTGAAATGATATTTTTGCAAAGCTAATACCCAGCGGAGCAAGACTACCTGCTGGACTTTGTAAACGCTGCTGCCAAGAACGAGCCAAGTAAGATTAATGTGACGTGTCTGTCTGGATATGTCTGTCTCTGTTTTATTGCCGACATTTTGGGGCTGTCCTGGTTGCCTTGCTAGCGTTTGGAAGGGCAGGAACCGTTATTGAAACGCCGCGAACTACCACACACACACACACGCACACACAAACACACACACACACGCACACACACACACACACACTCAGTATCAGTGTGTGTGTGTGCGGCACCAACCGCACACACACACGCGGCTCCAACCGCACACACAGACACAACCACACACAGTGCGAGAGTGTATGTGCATGTGTTTGTAATTACGTGTTGCGTTACCATTTAATTCTCGTACATATCACAACAATCTCGCTAAATGTCTGGAGTAGCAAGCTATGCCTCAAACCAGGCTAACATATCCGAGGACATCAATGAATATTTCACTCTTTTCTTGCTGTCTTGCTTACTTCGTTTATACCAAAACTCGCATCGCCTCGTATGAATGTTTCAAAAACATGTTGGATAGATGCTGACAATGAGTAACGCCGTATGCTGCCATCCACGTCAATGCCACCACATACGCGGTCACATGTGGCTCACATCCCTAGTCCTTGGCCCGGCTTATGCGTGTACGAAACACATGTCATTCATTGCTAACCTGTAGAGCCTAGGCTAACTAGTGACCAGTAAAAAACGTTCAGACGACCTCATTGTTCACTTTAGCCGTCTGTATGGCGCTAGCCCCCGACTTCCCTTACATTGTAGCTGTAGAAATACACACACCCTCCAGGAGTGACGTAATCATTTCCCTTACCTGTGACGTAGGACAAAGACTACAGTGCATTAGCGTACAGATATTAGTAAGAAAAGTCCACTTTCGAAACGTTGGCAGTAGCTTCATTCCCCGTTCGACATCGTTCTCAACGACCTCTTGGTCACTACGCATCATGCAACACGCCATTCACGATGCCTATTCGGCGGTCCGTTTCTGTAGGCTGAGCAGAGCGCACAGTGTGTGCCGCAGAAATATCCGCTGAACAGCTATCCACTTAAATGTCAAATACAACTGTTTCTTAAATGCCCCTAGAACTGTACCGGGGTTACTTTTGGGTTAGGATGAGCTAAAAGCCGAAAGCAAAATTACGCAGGCGTTAAAATACTCCGGGAATGTTTCGCTGGAATGTTTCGCTGGTCATTGACACTCGTGACGCGAGCACCACTCGAGTGCATCGGAGTTTTTTGCTTTTTTCTCCAGAAGCACGACATACGTGTTGAAGTTCGCCGCGCACGGAACTTGTACGACACTGGAAGTGTACACTCGAACCTCGTTATAACGAACTTGAAGGGAGACGCGGAATTACTTCGTTATATCTATTATTCATTATAACTAATATTGCCATAGACTGCTCCATTTGTCACTCAGGTGTCAGAATTTTAACGCGCAAATAGGACGGCACTGTGACCCATGGTAATGCGAATAGAGCCACGCATACGCTAAGTTTTGTGAAAGCGGTAAAAGAAACCCACCTGTCTGTACCGCTCGAATCGGCAGCCGGTGCGATAGGCCACGTTATGTCACAACGCTGTTGTCACTACTGCCCGACACAAGAACTTATTATAGTTCTTTATGATTTCAAACAATATGTGGAGATGATGTGCGACCAAGATGCTGTCCTGAAACCTTTGAAGTACTGTTTGGAACACAGCGTGCTTTTAATCACAGTCTCACAGGTCTGCCTTTGTTGATTGTCCAATCTCGAACAATCACCAAAAACGGGTTTTGTGCGGCCATACAAAATGTTCATGAAGCCGCTATTTTCAAGCATGCACCAGACATAACAGACAGAGATGAAAGGGGCTAAAATGTATCACGTCAAGCGCTGTCCCCCAAAGTACTGAAATTTGGAGTGCTTCCCTCAAACTGCATCAAATGGTTTGGTTCTCTGTCTGATTTGTGAAGTCATTTTGAACAGACTTCAGACATCAAATATCTCTGGTAACAGGGTTATGTATGACGGGTGTTTACTACCCAATTCTTTGAGTTCATTGATTGTTGCCTCCTTTCATGTGAACACCAAATAATGCTGTGATATTAAATTAAGTCATTACTTGTTTCCACCTTCATTAGGTGTAAATATTGAACATTTTTCTACATTTCGGTGACTTCTGCTAATAGGCACTATTAGTGTGATTCTGTGAAATGCACTCGTCTTCCTTCTTTCTCGTTCATAATCTTCTGACCATGACAATAGACCTCCCTTTGCATCGGTTATTTGTGTTTTTGAGGATGAATCAAATTCTCATTTCCTTACTTATAAGAATCAGTTGTCTGCAACATGGCCTATTAGCAGAGAATGCTTAGCCTCCGGTCCTGCCGCAGTGAGAATTTTACGTTTTCTTTTTGTTTCACGTCGTTCTCACTCTCACTTCGTGGAGGAAACTAGACTATACTTTCGCTCTGCTGAGACTTGCAAACGTTGCACACAAACATTTTGCAGACTAAAGTGCCGGGAACTACCAAAATGGGGCCGGTGCAGTTATATTCTGCGGCGGATGCAGTGCAAGGTAGTATCACAAGCTAGTGCCGCCTCGCGGAGAGCTCGCAAAGCACAGTGGCTACGGGCAAGCAGTGGGATCGCGGCCGACGTTCCAGGCATCACAAAGAAGAGAAGGCACTGTTGCAAATGAAGTTAATTAATAAAGTTGTGCTATCATCATCATCAGCACCATCATCATCAGCAGCCTATTTCAGGTCCGCTGGAGGACGCAGGCCCCCCCAACGATTTCCAATCCACCCTATCATGAGCGAGTTGGTTCCACTTTATGCCCGCAAACTTTTTAATTTCATCGCTCCAAATAGCCTTTTGCCAGCCTCTGTTGCGTTTTCCCTCTCTTGGTGTCCATTCCGTCGCTCCTACTGTCCATCTGTTATCGTTTCTCCTCATGACATGTCCTCCCCACGTCCACTTCTTTCTTTTAATTTATATAATAATATCAGCTATTCTTGTCTGTTCCCTGATCCATCCCGCTCGTTTTTTAGGGGCGAAGCTCCTCTTAGTCTAACCTTGTCACGCGTCAGTCGCCAGGCGTAACCCGCGTGCCGGGAGGCACGCGCTCGCCCTCTGCGCGTGCCTCTCTCTCTCCCGGCGCGTGCCTCTGCTGTCTTGTGAGAGAGAGAGAGACAGAGAGAGAGCGAAAGGCGCGCGTTGGCTATGGAAACGCTCTTCCTTAGAGGAACGCTCTACCAGCTCGCAAAGAAAGAGAACGCGCCCTCACCCGCGAGAGGCAACGTTGGCGCAGGCAGCGTCTCCAAGCGAGTTTCTTGATTGAGAAATACCGACTGTTCGCGTTGGAGAAGCGTTCACCGGCAACACATATATATATACATATAGGCACTGGATCTTGACTTGCAATGACGTGCCGGTAGGAGATTTCACTTGTGCATAGTTGAACCATGAGGATTCGTAGCGTGCGCGTTAACTAAATTAATCCGGAACTCGGCACGATCTACGATGAACCTCCCGAGCTTCGCCCACTCATCATCATTCACTCCGTGGATATGCTGTAATTTTTTATCTCTTAGCGCTACACGTATCATTTTGCTTTCGATTGCACTTTGCGTCCTCCTTAGTTTGTTCCTTTGTTTTCCTCCACGTTTCTGCACCGTACGTTTGTACTGGGAGAATGCAGTGATTGAATACTTTTCGCTTTATTGACCGCGGCAAGTTTCCAGTCATAATTTCGGAATGCCTTCTGATTGCGCACCAGCCCATCCTTACTCTACGGAGAATTTCTATTTCATGGGTAGGTGTTCTTGTTAGCTACTGCCCCAGGTATACGTATTCCTTCACACATTCTAAGGGTTCACTGGTAATTTTAAATTCCTGTTGCTTAGGTAGGCTATTGAGCATAACTTTGGTCTTTTGGATATTCATTATTAGTCAAATTCTAATACTTTCCCGGTTTATGTCATCAATCATGTTTTGTAGTTAGTCTCCATTGTTGCTAAAGGGCACAATGTCGTCGGCAAATCTTAAAGTGCTGAGACATTGTCCGTCTATTCGAATTCCTATTTTCTTCCCAGTCTGGACGTTAAAACACTTCCTCTAAATGCACTGAATAGCATCGGGAACATCGTATCTTCTTGTCTGACGCCTCTCCCGATCGGGATTTCTTTGCTTTTCTCATGTAGAAGTAGTATGGCTGTGCAATCTTTGTATATGTTGTTTATGGTTTGCTCGTATACGTCAGGTGCCCCATGTCGACGTAAACCTTCTAGCACTGCTTGTATCTCTGTGGAGTCAAATGCTCTCGCGTAGTCTATAAACGCCATATAAAGAGGTTTGTTATATGCAGCGTACTTCTCAATTACTAGGTTAATACCCTGGCTGTCGTCCATTGTTGAGTAACCTTTCCTAAAACCAGCTTGTTTTCTTGGTCGGTTAAAGTCGAGTGTTTTTGTGTTATCCTAGCAGAAATTACTTTCGTAAATAGCTTGTATATTACTGGAAATAGGTTAATTGATCTGTAGTTCTTTAACTCCTTTATGTCATCTTTCTTGTGGATTAGGATTTTACTAGCATTTTTCCAATTGCTTGGTACACTATATATCTTGATACATTTCGTGAAGAGCGATGCAAGTTTTTGAAATATGTCTCCTCCGTCTTTGATGAAGTCGGCTGTTAAGCCATTTTCTCCTGCTTCTTTACCGCGGGACATGCTTGTGACAGCTTTTTGACTTCGTCAGTGGTTATACATGGAATTTCAGTGTCCTCCTCTGATTCTATTTCTTTTCAGGCTATATGGTCTGTCTGAGAGCTGTACAGTTCAGAGTAGAAATCTTCTGCGACCTTTACTCTTTCGTTGAATTTGTTGATAACGTTACTTTGTTTATCGTTTAGCGCGTTCATTTAGTTTTGTCCTAAGTGCACTTTCTTTTTGGCCGATTTATTGCTGGTGCCTTTCACTGCAGCTTTCTCGATTTCTCTCATGTAAAATTTCTCACATCTCTTCGCATGGCTTTACTAACCAGTTGTGATAGTTCTGCAAATTCTATTTTATTTTTTGATGAAGTCAGTTACATTTGTTGGCGTTTTTTTATTAAGTCTTCCGTAGATTGGGACAACTTACTCGTAACTTGCTTTGTTGCCTTTCCCCGACCTCTGTCGCTGTTTCAAGGGTAGTTTTCGTTATGGTTTCGTTTATTTCTTTTAAATCTTCATCGCTTTGGCCTGAGGCCTCGAATTTGTTGTTTAGGGCGACTTTAAATTCTTCGTACATCGCTCTTATTCCTACGGCTGTGATTTCTACGGTGATTCTTACGGCCGACGCCGTACTTATCAATCGCCTGTTTTCCATTTTGTTTAGTTCCTACTTTTGCGTTTAAATCCGCCATGAGTATTGTCTGTTGCTTCCGTACTCTTTTTTATTGCCGTTGCATGATGTGCAATGAATTGTTATGTGGGTTTAACGTCCCAAAACCAGCTCTGATTATGAGAGACGCCGTAGTGGAGGGCTCCGGAAATTTTGACCACCTGGGGTTCTTTAACGTGCACTGACATCGCACAGCACACGGGCCTCAATATTTCGCCTCCATCGAAACGCAGCCGCCGCGGCCGGGATTCTGTGCAATGAATGATGAAATGTATAATTTCCTATGCTGGAATGTACGTCGATAAAATGGAAAATAGAAATCAGGAAGGTAGCAGGTACACAGACACACCAGCACAAACACGCAAACTTTCTACTGTGGTGGTGAAGGAATGGAATCGTTTTCATTCTTATAGGAAGTGAGTAGAAAGTGTTAATTTGTCATCTGATTTTCATCGGTCATCCAGAATATTTGTGTATAGCTTAGTAGCGTACACGCCTTGTGTCTTACGGCAAGGAGTAACCAAGGAGTAATATATATTCCTTATTCGGCTTGCGATGTTAATTCGCCGTGAAACAGGCGATTTAATCTATCTATCTATCTATCTATCTATCTATCTATCTATCTATCTATCTATCTATCTATCTATCTATCTATCTATCTATCTATCTATCTATCTATCTATCTATCTATCTATCTATCTATCTATCTATCTTGTTTTGTGCTAGTGAACTCTAAATTAAATGTGCAAGCACCAGATGCAGCAAGAAAACGGATAAACATCCTAATGGCGTTGCCCCTTGCCTGAACATGCCCTTGGAACGTGCATAGTGTGGCGACAACAGAGTCTCGTCCAAAATTTTAGCTTTTTATTGTTGTGACGTGCAGAGAGTTCACTCGCGTATAAGTCGGCATCGAACTTTCTGAAAGCTTCGCTAATATCTCTTCCCAGTTTGCCACCCTACTGACAAGGTAGTAAGGTGTGACTGACATCCGGACAATGCAAATGCGAGTTCGCTCCTGCAAATGTTGGGAAGTGATTGCGATGCCCGCTCGCGCTTTCTTTAATGCAGCAGCGTGTCTGGCCCACGTTGGAGCAGCCGAAGGAGAGTGGTATCTGATAAACTACGGACGGTGCACGTTCGCGACACTTGTAACGTTTGGTGTACTGTATTCGAAGGCCACTGCTCACAACTTCCTCCTCTCCTGTGATTTTCTTGCACAGCTTTGCCAGTTCGTTCGGCTCAGAGAATACGAGAATTAACGTAAAGGTCATGTGACACGCAATGGAAATATGGCATTTCTTTGACCTTCTTATTTTTGAAGACTCGGTGTCTTCAGCTACCACTGTTTTCTTTTGTGTCGCCCGTCTATACAGTCCTTTAGCAACAGCTGTGAAGATCGAGCTGGGTTCCCTGCCGAGCCTACCCTGGCCATCTGAGCGTCGCAACTTACCTGCATGCATTGGATGCAGGTCTTGTTTATATAGCATTCGGGAAGCTGAGGGAAGCGGTGCCTCGCTTTCCAATTCAGAATGAAACGATTTGTACGGGAAGAGCGCTTCTGTCGACCTAGGATAGTAACACCAACATACACGACTATCGCAGCCAAATATAATCGCCAACTGGAGAAAGCTTATCGAAGAAAACTCGATAATAAACTCGACTCACAATAAGCAGCAAAATACATCACGCCCGCCTGTCGTGGAACCTATTGACAAACAGAAAAACCCAGAAATACTGACAGGGAAGCGTCTGCCGTATTATTTCTTTCGCATGATAGCTTTCTAGGCTATATGACGCCACAAGCTGCCGTGTTCCTTCTTGACGTCACTTGCAGGCACTGTGAGCAGCCGACGCAGAGCGCAGGCCACCCACTCGCGTACTTCCCTTTCATAAAGATGGACAACTGCATATTTAGAGACTGCAGGGCGTTCATGGGTTCAGTTATCAATACGGCAAATCAGTTCTGCGGAAACCCGAAAGGTTGATTACGGCTTACGAAAACGAAAAGTAGCATTCACCCATTTGTAGCACGAAACTACAAGTAAATCCACGCGGATTTCTCAGGAATGGAAACCTTGGACTTGCCGAAAAATTCGCCCTGGCCCGTGCTTTGAATATGGGACCAACGGATATCAGGGGTGCGAGGAGAAGGAGAAAAAATTCATTAAAAAGTGAGAGAGATGGAGCCTTCAAGGGGCAACGAAGTGGGTAGTGTCTCTTATCCGGGACTTCATGGGTACGAGCAGTCAGCTTAGCCCTCCGGACCAAGGCCTTTTGGGCCTGAAGGACCGAGCAACAAAGTAGGGTCGCCTCGCAATACTGTCGTACACGGTTAGTGCTGGAGGGAAGAGCTGTCCGGGGTGCTCGCTCTGCCAACTGAGCTAACCACGAGGCTAGCGATTGATATGGTTTCGGCCGAATGCGTCGACAGTTCGAAGCACATTGGCATCAACATGGCAAATAAGTTCTGCAGAAACCCGCAAGGAGGAGTGACGTTTATGAAAAGGAAAATAGAATCCACCCGTTTGTAGAATAAAGCCACAAGGAAATCCTTACGGACTCTAAGAAATGACAACTTAGGTGCGAAATGTTCGTCCTGGCCCGGGGTTCGAACACGGAACCAACACGTGTGCGGAGCGCTCGCTCTGCTAATTATGCCCTTGTGCTTCGAGTTGTCGATGGACTCGCCCTCGTGCTGTGAATCGAGCGACCCGGACAGGGGTTTCTTCCGGATTCGAAACCCGGACAGGGACAAATTTCTGTCAAGTAAGAAGCTGTCATTTCTGAGAAATTATTATTGATTTCCCTGTATCTTTGTGCTAGAAGCGAGTGGATGCTAATTTTCTTTTTCAGAGCTTCAGTCAGGTCCGCTCCGGTTGTCTAGCGGTTATGGTGCTCCGCTGCTAACCCCCCCCCACCCACCCCACAGAAACACCACCGAAGAAAAGAAAAAAAAAAAAGAACGGCGGTTCAATTTGGGCCGCGGCAGTCGCATTCTCGGTGGAGGCGAACATGCCAGAGGCCCGTGCGGACTGCGCTAACGCATATTAAAAACAAAAACAAAAATAAACTCAGGTGGTCTAAATTTCAGGAGCCCTCCACTATGGCTTTCGTCTCCGTTCTCTTTATCAGTCCCTTTCCCTCAGCCCCACGGCCGGTGAGCGTTGCTCCATACATGCGCTGCAGAGATTAACGTCCTTTTCTTTTAACCGAACCACGACCACGGTAGCTTCAGTTTCTTTCATTTTAAGAGCGTAGCTCATTATGGCGCCCCTCCGGAGGTACGTGTCAGCAGAAACTATAATCTTCATGAAATAAGTGCGTTTGTGCTTCTGATGATGATGATGATGATGATCCTCTTTTATGGCGCTCACCCACTGAGGGGGATAGGCCAAGAATCGGCGGCAGTAGTCAGTAAATCTAGTGTTGTTTCAAGAGGGACTGTGCCAATAAGAATAAGAACAAGCAAAAAGAAACAGAAAAAGAACTACAGAAAGAAAGAAGGAAAGAAAGACAAAACAAAACTGAACGGTGCAGTAGTCAGACTAACAGATGGAATGGGAGGGATGCAAGAGTATTGAAACTTTTCGATATGAGGGCAACGAAGATTGATTTTGGCACAAAATGTGATTGGAAGTACAAATAGAATTAGCAAGGAATTCTTTTTGTTTCATTTAAGAAGTCGAAGACAGCGGAGCAAACATCCCTGTGACAGTACCCGAATACAGTGGCCCCAAATAATAAAATTGCAGGAATTTTCATTTCTAACCCCATCTTTCGAAGTGGGGTTTCGAGGAACATTTTTCTCTGAAGAGAGTATCGGCGACAATCTAAAAAGAAGCGGTCAATCGATTCGATTTCATTGCAAAACAGACATAGTGGGGACGTCCGCAGACCGGCTCTGTGCAAGTACAGGTTCAGGTGCGGAACCCGACAGCGTAGTCTGGTGAATGAAACCTCTAATTGCCGGGATGCACACCACTGTTTATTCCAGCAAAATCGCAAATGTTCGAAGTCCTTTAGTCTGCCTAGATAGGACGCAAGTTCACATTGTAAACAAGCGTTTCTATACCGAAGTGCTGTCACGTAAGCTGTGTCAGGTAAGACGGGTATTATGGGACCATTTAAAGATGATGCGGCTAACGAGTCTGCCATTTCATTTAGATATAACCCGCAGTAGCCTGGCACCCCCAGCAGACAAACAGTTTGCAAATTGGCAGGTATTAGAGAATGAAACATGTTGAGGAGATCTGAATTTGTTGCCGCGTGAAGAGCTGAGCATACTGAACGTGAGACTGTAATTATGACTGCTGCCGAATCATATGAGGGAAGTTTACGAAGCGCTAACACAATAGCCAATAATTCAGCCATAAAAATGGGAGTGTAATCTGGAAGCCTGAATGAGAAGGACCAGGCAAGATAAGGGGAGAAAATTCCCACTCCAGCCTTTTCCTTTATTACCGATGCGTCTGTTGCTATAATATTATTGGTGTCTAGGTGAGGAAGGTAATCCTCTAATTGGTTGTTCAAATATCGAAAAGACAGTTGTTTGGCATTTGGAGGGAAAATGTCATCAAACTCAATATGTGGGCGTAATCGGCCATTTATAACTGCTGCAGTATGTCTGATTTGTACCTTTAGAGGCTCTAGCTGTGCTTGTACGAGTACAATCTGAGGAGTATGGAGCCTCGACCACTATATTCCAAAAAATGAGTTGGGCGCATTAATGAAAACATACATTGATCGTCTTTGCTGATAATTGTATATCTTTAAAAATGTTTGAACCATAAGAAGTTTGAACCTACTTCGCAAGCATGGCAAACGTGCTTCCATGTACAAAACATTATTTGCTACTTACTTTGGGAGGCCAAGGCACAAACGCAATGCTTCCCTCTCTAATAAAGGCCTAATTTTATAAGCTGTGCTTCCAGAGAATAATACGCACCCGAATTCCATGATGGGCCGCACATACATTTTGTAAATCATTATCATAGTATGTCTTCGCAGTCCCATTCTACAGTTTCCAAGTTTGCGTAGCCATCCCACTGCACGTGTTGCTTTAACCGTGACATGTTCAATGTGAGGTTTCCAATTAAGTGTCCCATTATATATGATGCCCAAGTATTTCAAAGAATCTACCTGTGGAATAAACTCTTGACGATATACCAGTGAGATGTTCACGGGCCCATTAACAGGGAAAACAAGAAGCGCACTTTTATCAACATTCAGCGACATGTGTATACTCTGTAGACATGTGTATACTCTGTACTTCTGTGAGATTGCGCGGCATTTGCGCTCGCACTTCTTCCTTCTCTTGTACTGCGCTAATTTTAATTTCTCGGGTTTTACGTCCGAAAACCACGATTTGATTATGAGACGCCGTAGTGGAGGGCGCCAATAATCTTGACCACCTGGGGTTCTTTAACGTGAACTGACATCGCACAGTACACAGGCCTCAACATTTCTCCTCCGTGGAAATGCAGCCGCCGCAGCCGGGATTGGATGCCGTGACCCTCGCATCAAAAGCCGAGCACCATGGCCACTATAACACACTGGCGGGGCAACGGATAACTGTCCTCATCATGAAATGAGCGAGGCCGAGGAGGTGGCAAAGGGTAGGGAAGAGGGTAAAACGCAGCATAACATAGCATAGCCGTGTTGAATAGAGAGCAGTTGAATGACACCAACTATGCTGTTTCCTCAGTCTTCGCAGCACTAATGCGAAGCTGAAGAATGTAACAGCTAGTCACTGAAGAAGTCACGTGAGCTTGTTGAGCCTGTAGAAGCCGGAAAAAGCTAGTTCGTACAAAAGTTCCGCTCGTGGTTCAGCTTTGCACAACTAGTGCAAGCTGCCCACAATATATATTTTTTTCTTAGGCATATATGTTTGGGGCGTCGCTGACGCTTACAAAAATGCCATATGTCGCCTATATCAAGAATTGGGCATGCGCGGCTATATGTGGCACGTGCCCGTATGTGGCTCTATTTGCCTAAGTCGTTTTAGAAACATATATGTGGCAATGAAAGACCAACACGAGGAATGCCATGTAAGATTGATACATATTGGGCAAATACGGCCACATGAACTCGCGCCATATATAGCCAGATATGCGTATATGGCCATATATGTATATCTGGCTATATATGGTACATGCCCATATGTGGCCGTATTTGCCCAATGCGTATCAGAATCTTACATGGCATTCCTCGTGTTGGTCTTTATTTGTCATATATGCTTTATCACGAATGGGGCAAATACGGCCACACACGGACACGTGCCATATATAGCCACATATGCCAAATTCCTGATATAGCCACATGTGGCATTTTTGTTAGGGGACGTTATGGACCCACGCTCTTCTCGCCTCAACTGAATTTTTTTTTGTTCGACGTCACATGCTTTATGTTAATTTTGGTAGCTGATTAGGCGCATTTCAGTGCCAGTCATATGGTATTAATGTGCATCTGGATTTTTGCAGAACGGAGATGTGCAAGCAACAAGGACGGAACTCTTCGCTGTGCCAAGCTGGTGCCAGAAAATCAAGCTACAGTTAGTGTTTAAGCAGGTCACATTAGGAGCGTGATGATCGCGGCGAGCAGTGCCGTTGCTGGTTGATAGTATGCGCCTTTCGCGTCACGCTCATGCTTTAAGAGAATCGCTAAAGCGAAGCACTAAACCAGGTAATAGGATATATTTTTGTTTTATAACTTCCGTTGCGTCGATTTTGTGATCGCACGTACAGCATTAGAAAAGAAAATGAAGGGGACGGTTCACGTCCCAATTTGGAGCCGTGAACTTGGCTCCCGAACGTGAGTGTGACGTCATGGACTTAAATAGCTTTGCTTCGTGTTTTGACCGCACTACCTCAATCAACTTTTATGGAAGTCGTTTGGCCACCTCCAAGTGAACGTGATTTGTTTTTCGCGGAAGCTAATTTTACGTGCTACGGCAGGTGCCTTCAAATCCGTGACGTCAGAGCGAGTTAGTGTGGAGACATCAGGGTACGTCGGCACCTATATTTTCATTTCGTGTGCTCTCTAGCTTGCTAAGCATTCTCTCGCTTCAAGAGTGGGGCTTTTGGTATTGTGACAGGGCATACCAGCTAACACGAAAAAAAATCGTTTTTCGTGCTTAGTGTCGCTTTAGAAGGACCGACAACCAACACCGCAGCATCTGGAACGTCGCGTACGTAGCCTGGTGTGAAGCTTTTGTACTGCGTTACGGAGCCTTTAAATTGCTGTACGTCGCCTGCTGATGTTCATACTACCATACCTCAGGCTTGAAATTTCAGCAAGCAAATAATAAGGCCTAGCCTTTTTATCTTTTTTTTCTACGCAGTGAAAGGATTCGACGCTGCGTCTACGCCAACCGAAAATCTGCTTCTAACTACGGTGAATGCGCGCGATGTCTCAAAGGCGTTGCCCGCACGCTCTGTCCCGGCAGAACCTATAGCGCAAACACACCCGACAGCTGTCGGCCACTCTGTGCATCATGTGTTGCGTATAAGGCTCCGTAGGCAAAACAGTTTTGATAAAAAATGTTTGAAGGCGTTTTCCACGTTACCATTGTATGATTGGACAATCTGACCGGTAAACTTTCTGTTGAAATAACGAAACAAGTACATTAGGTATCTTATAAATTGGTTGCCGGTCCTCTTAATGCATGCATCGTCGTGTGCTACAGCTTTAGCGCTAGTGCCCGTGTGCAGCGTTGAGATGTTAAATGACGTTCCGCTTTGCTTGCACCATCTTGATTGCAATTTTGAACGACGTTCGAGCAGCCTGAAGCACTGGTGCACGGTTTCTGCGGGAAGATACTATGTCTGACAACTTTAGCCGGTGATACGCGGTGCCCGTAAGAACACGTCAACATGATTATTTGGTGCTCTGTCGAAAGGTACTCGGGAATAAATATGTCCATGGCTTGGCGACCACTTTCTATCAGAAATTTCAGGACCAACGTATTCATGTGCCAGAAATATCGCATCGTAGACAGGTCTCTGAATAGTTATCTTTCCGAAGCATTTAGGAACAAGTGCTTATGTGCAGCTAGGTGCCTTGCAGCGCGGGATACCGAATGCGATGAGACGATGAAGGTAAATACATGCAGCAATAGGACAGCATGAAATTTTGGAGGACGAGGTAGGATGGGGACCGTTGGAGGAGGCGTCATCCTGCAAGGTAAGAAAGACTGGCTGACGATGACGATGGTATTTATGGTGATAGGTGAGTTACCTGTATTGCCAATACAGTCAGATACCTTGTAAGCATAAGTACAAACGGGGACCAATTGCACATGTTCCATCCAAAACGAAGAAGAAAAAAATTGCGTGGCAGAACACCTCTGAATCACACACGAGCGGTTATAGGTGGTGGAAGAGGCGCCCGACGGGACTTCCCTTACAAAAATGCTATATGTGGCCATATCAGGAATTGGGCAAATGTGGCTATATATGGCACGTGCCGTACGTGGTCGTATTTGCCCAAATCGTTTTAGAAACATGTGTGGCAATGAAAGACACACACGAGGAATGGCATGTAAGACTCTGATGCATATTGGGCAAGTACGGACACGTACGGACACGTACCATATATAGCCAGATATACATATATGGCCATATATGCATATCTGGCTGTATATGGCACGTGTCCCTACGTGTCCGTATTTGCCCAATACGCATAAGAGTCGTACATGGCATTCCTCGTGTGTGTCTTTCATTGCCACATATGTTTATAAAACGATTTGGGCAAATACGGCCACGTACGGCCACATACGGGCACGTGCCATATATAGACACATTTGCCCAATTCCTGATATCGCCATATATGGCATTTTTGTAAGGGTTATTTCAATTACACACGTTGAAGGTATCGTGTTTGGTGATAACATTAGTTAGAAGAAGGGAACAAAAATAAGCGATTCACAAGCAGCACGTGTCCGGAAGCGCAGTACTAAACATAGCATCCAAAATCTCTGTGGTTTCTCTTTTCATGGACCTTTGGAGAAATTAAGGCCGAACAAAGCGGTGTTGGTATATCCCGTAAGCGCAACTTGCGCTTTCTCTTTCTGGAGCTTGTGTCTCATTCACAACGTCATGCTGAACAGAAATACGCCCCGCCACGGTGGTCTAGTCGATATGGTAGTCGGATGCAGATCCGAGGGTGGCGGGATCGAATCCCGGCTGCGGCGGCTGCATTTCGATGGAGGCGAAATGTTGAGGCCCGTGTGCTGTGCGATGTGAGTGCACGTTAAAGAACCCCAGGTGGTCGAAATTTCCGGAGCCTTCCACTACGGCGTCTCTCATAATCAGATGGTGGTTTTGGAACGTTAAACCCCACAGAACAAGAAAACAACAACAGAAATACACGATAGATGCTGAAGTAAGACACATATCTGGAATAATGCCATTCTGTTTAAACTGGGTAAACCGCACTATGGTATTTAAGTGAAGACATATTTATACTTATAACAGCGGAGAACGTTTATTGGTCCATACTGACCAAGACTTACTATTAACTAATCAACCTGGGGCAACACTTGCCGACGCCTGGCAGCAGTCAGCCTGTACAAGTTTATAGTTACAATTATGAGCAAGCAGCCAACGCAGGCGATGCTTAACCAAGGACGGCCACGTTTAACCACAACTAGACGAGTATGAGTAAATCGGTAGTCCAGGACACAATCGCTCACATTTGGTTCATTAGCGAGGGGGGTGGGGTACCACTTGTGTAAGATCCAAGCTAAAATGTTCAATTTCAGTATACAACGTTCTTTACAATTCTCAGTTTGAATCAGTAACGTGTCCCTGCAGCTTTCTGAGTGAACATAACTGTAATTATCCGCACAACAAAGTTGATTTAAAATAAGTTAGTCGCTTGTGGTATAGGAAAGGCTTTAACATGCCGATATGTTTACTTTCAAGCGTACCTTTTACTATCTAGCCTGTTTATGCGTAGTCGGCATAGTTGCGGACGTGCGGCGAGTGATTCTTTTGTATACACAGTGCGACCGTGAGGGGACCACAAGTGTAGTGCTTGCCTTCTCCAGTGCACGAAGCGCACTGGAGAAGTGAAGCACTACACTACTCAGAAGTGAAGCATTACACTTTGCTCCTCCAGTGGACTGAGACAACAACGATGACGACGACGATGACAACAACAACAAAAACCAGGGGAGACAAAAAGTAAGAAGAGCCAATCGTCGCTTACGCGTAAGGAAACGAAGTCGGAGGCAGAAGGTGCCTCTGTAGTTCGCTCAAAACCATTGGGCAATTGAGGGTGCTGAGTGGAACTGCCGATCTGTATTCCTAGCCTCACCTGATTTATGTTACCTTTGTAATCATTTTAATCCCGATATTATAATTCTTCCAAGAAACTTGGCTCACGTCGGATAACAATTTTTCACTCGAAGGTTTTCGCTCTTTTAGATTAGATCGTTCATCGCTAGGCGGTGGCCTAATGATTTTTTGTGTCAAATAAGATATGTCACAAGGCGAAAATTTCTTTCGAAATTTCAGATTCCGACTGTGAAATTTTAGCATTGGATTTGTGTCTCCCAGGTTATTTCCCGTTTTCTATTGTAAACTGTTATTTTCCCGTCGGTATGCACAATACGCGTCACCTTGACAGTGCTTTGGCGGCTTGTGGGCAGGACATATTGCTTGCAGGAGATTTTAATTCCCATCATGTATCGTGGGGGCTAAAGACAGACTCGTGTGGCACGCGACTATGGGAGTGGACAATAGACCGCAAGCTCTTGTGCGTGAACCGAGGATACATAACATTTGTTCGAGGCCAGTCACGTTCAGTTCTCGATTTAACGTTCTGTAGGAGTGCAGTAAAAGTTTCGTCATGGTCAAAATTCGACTCTGCTACTAACAGTGATCATCTTCCTGTGTTTTTTGAAATTAGTTGACCAATAGTAACTTTACAACAGTCAACGCACACATATGTCAACCTGAATAAATTTCAGACTTTGTTACGGTCGGCCCTATTGTCCCTCCAGCATACTGATGGTAAAGAAATTGCTTCTAAAGTTTCTACAATTCTAGAAAACTCCAGGAAGATATCTGAGTTTGTGGTTCCATCGGCTAAACGTACATCCTCTCGGTGGTGGAATGATGAGTGTACGCGAGATTACAGAAGAAGAAAAGCCGTTTGGAAAAAGCTTCTACTGAATCAGTGTCCACCAATTGGAAAAACTATCAATTTCTTGCTGGTGTATTTCAGCGCACTGTTAACCGAGCGAAAGATGATTATGACAGCAAGCATTATGATTACCTCTCAATATCAAACAATAAGCGCGCATTGTTCGCGTATCTTCGGACACGAAAGGTACTACCGATGCAGTTGACATTAGAGTCATGTGTCTTCACGCCGCAAGAAATGAGTGCCTCTCTTCAACTGATAGCGAAAGGCTTAGAAGATCGCTTTAACCGCACATCTGCCGGCAACTCAGTGTAAGTTTACGTCATCCCATGAATTCGCTGAGATATCTTTATCTGAATTAGCCGAGACTGTGCTGTGTTTGCCTAACTCAGCACCTGGACCAGATGGCATCACGAATGCAATGCTAAAGCTTTTATTTCAGCAATCGCCTCACGTTCTTTTAGAGCTAGTAAATTATTCATTAAAGAACGCATGGGTACCACCAGACTGGAGACTTGCCAAAATAGTGCTGTTGCTCAAGAAACAAGAGCAAGGGTATTCTTTAGAGAACATACGACCAATTGCTCTGACATCCAGTGTAGTTAAACTTATTGAGAGGATTCTTCATCGCCGCATAAATGTCATTATTGATCAAAGGTCAATTCTAAGCCCCTGTCAAATTGGGTTTAGGGCTGGCTGCTCCATCTGGAATGCACACGTCGATTTAGAAAGCCGTATTCACCTAGCAAGGCGCCATAACCAATACGCTGCCCTGGTGACTCTAGACATCGCTAAAGCATATGACACAGTAGAACATCCGATCTTGATAGACAGATTAAATTCGCTTGGTTTCCCGGAGTATATAGTTGCGTGGATTAGAAGATTTCTCTTGGACAGAAAATTTTGTTGTTATAAAAGTGGCTTCTCTTCGTCTACATACACGCAAACAAGAGGTGTACCGCAAGGATCAGTTCTTTCTCCTGTGCTGTTTAATGCATTAATCAGCTCCATTCCACGACACCAGGATGTAACTACTTATGTTTATGCGGATGATATCGCATTTTTTGCAGCGGCACAGGATATCCATACCTTATATAAACGTCTGCAGGACTATCTTAACACTTTAGAGAGCTGGCTAACTAGCAATCATTTTTCACTTAATACCAGTAAATGTGCCGTTCTTGTCTTTCCTCTTCATTACCCTGTGCACATTTCGCTCTGCTACCAGACGGAAGACATACCACAGTTAGAATCTTTAAATACTTGGATAATTTATGATGCCTCTTTTAAATGCAACTACACACTGATTACATAGCTGCAAAAGGTGCACGTGCAATTGACTTATTGCGCAGGATCAGCAACCACCGTGTAGGTATGAGAAGAGACACACTTATAATGATTTACTGCATGTACGTTCGTCCTATTCTAGAATTCGGCTGCGTACTTTTCTCTGGTGCCCCAGCGTACATGGTCAGACCCTTAATGGTTTTGGAAAGAAAAGCATTGCGCTTATGCCTTGGCCTTCCAAAAACAGTTGCAAATGTGGTGTTGTATCTGGAATCTGTTTCGGTACTAATTGGCCACGGTTTCACACTCCGCAAGTTATATTTGTGCAACGATTACTCGACCCCTTAAACGTGCGTCTATGCGATGTACGTCCGGTCTTTGACAGAGCTTGTTCAGTTGAAATTGAATTGGATGACATTTTCCCGAATAATGCAAAATTGCTTCCACATCGCATCTTGGATGGCATATTACAAGACCATCTTCAGAGAATCGGAAAAAAATGCCGTTATTGCCACCGATGCATCACAGCGCGAGGAAAAGTCAGGTGTTGGAATTTTTAGCCCGAATCTTGATTGGTCTTATTCCGTGCGGCTTCCTGATTTCGTGCCTATTTTCGTGGCTGAATTTTTGGCAGTCGTACTTGCGCTGCGCAACCAAAATTCTTCATTTCTGTCAGCCGTGGTTCTCACAGATTCTCTATCCCTCTGTTCGTCGCTCACCGCGAGCATGGACACGCACGTGATAAAGGCATTTCAGGCATTAGTACCTTCGCATTTGAGAACAGTCCGTTTAATATGGGTCCCCGGCCATAAAGGATTGCTCCTCAACGAACAAGAAAACACAACAGAAATACACGATAGATGCTGAAGTAAGACACATATCTGGAATAATGCCATTCTGTTTAAACTGGGTAAACCGCACTATGGTATTTAGTGAAGACATGGTTATACTTATAACGGCGGAGAACATTTATTGGTCCATCCTGACCAACACTTACTATTAACTAATCAACCTGGGGCAACACTTGCCGACGCCTGGCAGCAGTCAGCCTGTCCTAGTTTATAGTTACAATTATGAGCATGCAGCCAACGCAGGCGATGCTTAACCAAGGACGGCCACGTTTAACCACACCTAGACGAGTATGAGTAAATCAGTAGTCCAGGACACAATCGCTCACATTTGGTTCATTAGCGAGGGGGGTGGGGTACCACTTGTGTAAGATCCAAGCTAAAATGTTCAATTTCAGTATACAACGTTCTTTACAATTCTCAGTTTGAATCAGTAACGTGTCCCTGCAGCTTTCTGAGTGAACATAACTGTAATTATCCGCACAACAAAGTTGATTTAAAATAAGTTAGTCGCTTGTGGTATAGAAAAAGGCTTTAACATGCCGATATGTTTACTTTCAAGCGTACCTTTTACTATCTAGCCTGTTTATGCGTAGTCGGCATAGTTGCGGACGTGCGGCGAGTGATTCTTTTGTATACACAGTGCGACCGTGAGGGGACCACAAGTGTAGTGCTTCCCTTCTCCAGTGCACGAAGCGCACTGGAGAAGGGAAGCACTACACTACTCAGAAGTGAAGCATTACACTTTGCTCCTCCAGTGGACTGAGACAACAACGATGGCGACGACGATGACAACAACAACAAAAACCAGGGGAGACAAAAAGTAAGAAGAGCCAATCGTCGCTTACGCGTAAGGAAACGAAGTCGGAGGCAGAAGGTGCCTCTGTAGTTCGCTCAAAACCATTGGGCAATTGAGGGTGCTGAGTGGAACTGCCGATCTGTATTCCTAGCCTCACCTGATTTATGTTACCTTTGTAATCATTTTAATCCCGATATTATACTTCTTCCAAGAAACTTGGCTCACGTCGGATAACAATTTTTCACTCGAAGGTTTTCGCTCTTTTAGATTAGATCGTTCATCGCTAGGCGGTGGCCTAATGATTTTTGTGTCAAATAAGATATGTCACAAGGCGAAAATTTCTTTCGAAATTTCAGATTCCGACTGTGAAATTTTAGCATTGGATTTGTGTCTCCCAGGTTATTTCCCGTTTTCTATTGTAAACTGTTATTTTCCCGTCGGTATGCACAATACGCGTCACCTTGACAGTGCTTTGGCGGCTTGTGGGCAGGACATATTGCTTGCAGGAGATTTTAATTCCCATCATGTATCGTGGGGGCTAAAGACAGACTCGTGTGGCACGCGACTATGGGAGTGGACAATAGACCGCAAGCTCTTGTGCGTGAACCGAGGATACATAACATTTGTTCGAGGCCAGTCACGTTCAGTTCTCGATTTAACGTTCTGTAGAAGTGCAGTAAAAGTTTCGTCATGGTCAAAATTCGACTCTGCTACTAACAGTGATCATCTTCCTGTGTTTTTTGAAATTAGTTGACCAATAGTAACTTTACAACAGTCAACGCACACATATGTCAACCTGAATAAATTTCAGACTTTGTTACGGTCGGCCCTATTGTCCCTCCAGCATACTGATGGTAAAAAAATTGCTTCTAAAGTTTCTACAATTCTAGAAAACTCCAGGAAGATATCTGAGTTTGTGGTTCCATCGGCTAAACGTACATCCTCTCGGTGGTGGAATGATGAGTGTACGCGAGATTACAGAAGAAGAAAAGCCGTTTGGAAAAAGCTTCTACTGAATCAGTGTCCAACCAATTGGAAAAACTATCAATTTCTTGCTGGTGTATTTCAGCGCACTGTTAACCGAGCGAAAGATGATTATGACAGCAAGCATTATGATTACCTCTCAATATCAAACAATAAGCGCGCATTGTTCGCGTATCTTCGGACACGAAAGGTACTACCGATGCAGTTGACATTAGAGTCATGTGTCTTCACGCCGCAAGAAATGAGTGCCTCTCTTCAACTGATAGCGAAAGGCTTAGAAGATCGCTTTACCGCACATCTGCCGGCAACTCAGTGTAAGTTTACGTCATCCCATGAATTCGCTGAGATATCTTTATCTGAATTAGCCGAGACTGTGCTGTGTTTGCCTAACTCAGCACCTGGACCAGATGGCATCACGAATGCAATGCTAAAGCTTTTATTTCAGCAATCGCCTCACGTTCTTTTAGAGCTAGTAAATTATTCATTAAAGAACGCATGGGTACCACCAGACTGGAGACTTGCCAAAATAGTGCTGTTGCTCAAGAAACAAGAGCAAGGGTATTCTTTAGAGAACATACGACCAATTGCTCTGACATCCAGTGTAGTTAAACTTATTGAGAGGATTCTTCATCGCCGCATAAATGTCATTATTGATCAAAGGTCAATTCTAAGCCCCTGTCAAATTGGGTTTAGGGCTGGCTGCTCCATCTGGAATGCACACGTCGATTTAGAAAGCCGTATTCACTTAGCAAGGCGCCATAACCAATACGCTGCCCTGGTGACTCTAGACATCGCTAAAGCATATGACACAGTAGAACATCCGATCTTGATAGACAGATTAAATTCGCTTGGTTTCCCGGAGTATATAGTTGCGTGGATTAGAAGATTTCTCTTGGACAGAAAATTTTGTTGTTATAAAAGTGGCTTCTCTTCGTCTACATACACGCAAACAAGAGGTGTACCGCAAGGATCAGTTCTTTCTCCTGTGCTGTTTAATGCATTAATCAGCTCCATTCCACGACACCAGGATGTAACTACTTATGTTTATGCGGATGATATCGCATTTTTTGCAGCGGCACAGGATATCCATACCTTATATAAACGTCTGCAGGACTATCTTAACACTTTAGAGAGCTGGCTAACTAGCAATCATTTTTCACTTAATACCAGTAAATGTGCCGTTCTTGTCTTTCCTCTTCATTACCCTGTGCACATTTCGCTCTGCTACCAGACGGAAGACATACCACAGTTAGAATCTTTTAAATACCTTGGGATAATTTATGATGCTCTTTTAAATGGCAACTACACACTGATTACATAGCTGCAAAAGGTGCACGTGCAATTGACTTATTGCGCAGGATCAGCAACCACCGTGTAGGTATGAGAAGAGACACACTTATAATGATTTACTGCATGTACGTTCGTCCTATTCTAGAATTCGGCTGCGTACTTTTCTCTGGTGCCCCAGCGTACATGGTCAGACCCTTAATGGTTTTGGAAAGAAAAGCATTGCGCTTATGCCTTGGCCTTCCAAAAACAGTTGCAAATGTGGTGTTGTATCTGGAATCTGTTTCGGTACTAATTGGCCACGGTTTCACACTCCGCAAGTTATATTTGTGCAACGATTACTCGACCCCTTAAACGTGCGTCTATGCGATGTACGTCCGGTCTTTGACAGAGCTTGTTCAGTTGAAATTGAATTGGATGACATTTTCCCGAATAATGCAAAATTGCTTCCACATCGCATCTTGGATGGCATATTACAAGACCATCTTCAGAGAATCGGAAAAAATGCCGTTATTGCCACCGATGCATCACAGCGCGAGGAAAAGTCAGGTGTTGGAATTTTTAGCCCGAATCTTGATTGGTCTTATTCCGTGCGGCTTCCTGATTTCGTGCCTATTTTCGTGGCTGAATTTTTGGCAGTCGTACTTGCGCTGCGCAACCAAAATTCTTCATTTCTGTCAGCCGTTGTTCTCACAGATTCTCTATCCCTCTGTACTTCGCTCACCTGCGAGCATGGACACGCACGTGATAAAGGCATTTCAGGCATTAGTACCTTCGCATTTGAGAACAGTCCTTTTAATATGAGTCCCCGGCCATAAAGGATTGCTCCTCAACGAAGTTGCTGATTCTTTAGCAAAGGCTGCTCTAGACGGACCGATTATACCCTACTTTCCTGCGTCCGCTTATGTCACGGCTGCTAGGTTTCGTAGGCGAGTCATGAGGGAAGCGTTGAGAGACTCCGCGTTGACAAACTCCACAGATTATTGTCACCTTCTATACCCCTGGCGGAGAACAGTATGTCAAACACGTCAACTGGAAGTGTCCCTTACGAGGCTACGCTGCCGTGTACCGAGCCTAAATTTCTATGAACACAGGTCTGGTCGGGTTCCTTCACTACTGTGTGTATTCTGCGGAGAGCCAGAGACGATAGATCATTTCCTATTGAGCTGTCGACGATTTACCGTGGCTAGGAAAACATGCTTAGAACACCCCTTGCGAGCTCTTGGAATAGACCTGTCTACGCCTGTGGTTCTGTCTTTTGGTGCCTTCATTTCTGGATATTGCAATATGAATGTTTGCTTGGCCGTGCAAAATTACATTAATGAAACTCATCGTTTCTAATAAGCCAGAAATATCGTTATATTTATTCAAATACACAACTAACGTTCAATACAAATTTTAGTCTTTT
This sequence comes from Hyalomma asiaticum, assembly GCA_013339685.2. Classification (NCBI taxonomy): domain Eukaryota; kingdom Metazoa; phylum Arthropoda; class Arachnida; order Ixodida; family Ixodidae; genus Hyalomma; species Hyalomma asiaticum. The sequence goes on along the minus strand of CM023487.1, from coordinate 66,620,771 downwards.
TCTATTATTCAATTTTTCATTATGTGAATCATTAGAGTTTTCCCCCCCCATATTACATCAATACCACTTCGCCATTTCTCTGTGTAGATTACTGCATTCCTAAATATTAAATTTTTTAGCACCCAATTCTTGGCCAATCCCCCACAGTGGGCGTGTGCCATATATTGTCAGGTGAACAAGAACAAGAACGATGGTTCGTCAGCTGGGAGCAGGTCGCTGGTGTTGTGCGTCGATTTCCGGGCTCGAACACGAACGAGCAAAAGAGATGCCAGAGGTACTCGGAGGAGCCAGCTGCGCCAGGACACGAGACACTCCTGCTGTTTTAGTACCGTGTCCGTTCATGAATCGTTCAGTAGACGGCGGAGGTCGAGCGAAAGGTTCCTGAGGGGCTCCTGGTGCTGACCGAGAGCCACGGTATCAAGGCGGGCGCCGTCTGGGCGCTACCATGGCCCTTGGGGGACAGCTGGAACTCTTTCCGATCTCGCTGTGAACCCGCCAGCTTCTGACCTTCCCCTGACTCCGACAGCGGAGTCAGCTTTGTCACCGTCACCCTTGTCCGTATCGCCGCTGCGCTGGCGCCAACGTGCCAGCTGTCCTTGTCGACGCTCGCATCGACGTAAACGGTGACGTGTTCCTTGAAACATTGACGTATTACCTCGAGGGTTCGCCATTTGCCACTCGTGCATGAACTACGCAGTGTTATCTGATTTTATTGTATTTGCTTTGAACCTCTCCTCGTGGTATTTTTTCCTTGCTGCATTTTCGTTTCCAAAATATCTCAGTTCCTTAAAAGAATGTGACTTCGTCTCTTTCTCATCTGGGTGTGTTCCTATGATAGCTACTCAACGACACTAGTCTTAAGCAATCTGTTACGACAGGTCGTCATGTCAAACCAACTGTTGCCACGGAAGTGGAACCCCTGACTCCTCCTATGAAAGGGGGGGGGGGAGAAAATGCGCAATTTTATTCGCCCACTTCGCACAGGGCGCATTGCAGTGGAAAATAAATTGGTACCGGTAATGATGGGATTTGTCCGGGTCCTTCACCCATCGAATGCAAGTGCCTTTTCCGCCAGACTCAAAGCCCACGCTTTCAAGTTGTGAACATACCTTAACCTAGCTTGAATGACTTGGATTTTCTGCCACTGTGCTCAGCACTTTCGTCCAGCAGCAACGAAATTGCATCGCGAAAGAAAAAAAATGAAAGAAGGTAAGAGAGAAAGATGAAAAAAAACGAGAATGCTGGTGGCCATGTACACTCATGCCATTTTCAACTTTCACCTGCTTTCTCGGCAAGGGAGAGCTGCTCATTTGCATCTGAGTTTCATCGTACACCACGTGGTGAGAATCGCTGCACAGTGCTTCAGTGAGAAGTTCAGGCGTGCCCTAGACCTGCCGTGCTTAGCGCTCTTATTTCTTGTAAAGAAAAGCAAAGAAAGCACACTACAACATTTTTAGACCACACTCAGTTTCACTGAACTCATACATTTGCCATATTGCTTTCTAAATTAGAACATAAACATATCCGTCTTCGGGTAAGAGGAGGTTGTCGGTCATTTTCTAAACAGCATAGAGAGAGCCTCGTGGTGCACTTAAGAAATAGACAAAGGTAAGACACAGTAAAGCCGTCTTCATCGTTAGCTTTTTTTTTACGAACATTATTTGTATTTCTTCTTGATAACTTAGAATTCTGAAATGTACGATATCTTCACGGGCTCTCATTTCCTGTACTGCTCTCACTGCCACATATACTCGTGTTTTTTTTTCTTTTATCGTCAATTATTCCTTTAGTCAGTATTTCATGTCTTTCTGTTTGTAAAATCTTCTAAGCAGTGCTGTTGTATTTGTAATTGTGTAACTTCTGCTATATGGCATTCTATTTTTCATTCCTATAACTTCTACCACTTTGTTGACACTGTTGCATTCTACTTGTACATACAAGACATTTCCTTACAGGGGATTTCCCGTCTGCGAAGTGCTCTGGAACCTCCTTTTCTATACTTATGCAAGAATGTATGTCCTATATAAAAATAAATAAACTGAGACTAGCTGAGTTATTCACAAGTGAGGCTTTTTGAACGCGTTAGCTGTTCTCCTGTGTTACTCAGAAGGCTGTAAAATAATTCCGTTTTGGTGGTATGAGCCGTCTTCCCAGGCGGCAGCTATATATCCCTGCAAACATTCTCGTCAAGGACTTGTGAAACGCTTGAATAAGATTCAGTAAATATGCAGATGGTTTACTTCATTGACTATGGTGCTAGAGCTTTACGATTTGATCATGTTAACAATTGCAAAGGGAAGAAATAAACGCGCAGAAATTGAAGCTTAAATAATAATTGGACCATTATAAAAATGCCACCTAATGGCAAATGTCACCCAAGACAGCATCCAGTCTCACCAACCTAAAGATACAGGCAAAGATTGTTCAGCCGAGAATGAAATCTACTATGGCATTGTCATGGCACTGAAATCGCGGTGGTTAAATGAAATGATAGGGACATACTGAATGCTATGCGTAGCATAAACATCACCACAAAAAGCAAATGCGATTCCAATTGCATCTACCTTGTGCAAGTCAGATTATAGCAAAAGAGCAATTGCATTCGCCCACCAAGAGGGGACGCAATTCCACAAGTGTGTGGCACATGCAATGGCATACCAGTTAGGCGCCTGATTTTCCGCGCACTCTCGTAAAATTAACATTATATAGTACTTTTGAGCTAGGAAAAGAGATTCATAGACTGATAAATCATGGTTCTTGATTTTGTACGCACATTTAAAACAAGAAACGAGTCTCCTACAACACCGTGGCTGTTCATGCGACGATAAGATCTGGGACGCATGCCCCCGCCTGCTCTTAAAAGGTACGGATGTGGTTCTAGTGCCAGCCTAGCGCACCGCCCTCAGCTACGTATCCTATGCACCTCCAACAGAAATCTTCAAAGGAAAAGCTGTTATTCGACCTCCGCTGCCCTGACCTCGGACACACGCTTGACGTATCTTGCACATGTCGTAGTAAACAAAAAGCAAAAGCTCATTTAGATCACTCTTACGCACGCAGAGCGACAAGACGAGTGTCAAATCAAGATGCGGTAACCCAACGCGGGGAGCCCAACGCGTCCAGTTTGTTTACTTCGCCTTCAGAACTGCGCGCGGCAGCATTCAAGATTCAGCAAGCCAATCGCCTTTCGGGGCCCTCATAATCTCCTTGGCGATTGATCGCCTTTTAGCCTCGAAAGGAACGGGCCGTTACGATAAGCAGCTCGCGACAACAGTAAGGCGGGACGTCAAGTGGTGTCTCGGCATTGCCCCGAGAGAGGCTACGAAAAGCTTTGGTGCACCCTCTTCCTCGAGGGCGACAGACCAGGACCCAGAATGCCAGTGAGAGAAACAGCATTACTTCCCCAGAGCCACACCAGTTCGTCCGCAATGCTCCGAGCCGTTGTCCTGGCTATGGCGATCGCCGCCGTCTTCCTGGTGCCCGTCGGCGTTGGCGAAGGTGCCGTCCACGCAAGTGGCACGGCGACTGCACCGAACGCAACGACCAGGTCTTCGCGTCGGCCATTTGCGTACATCCCCATACAGAGCATCAGGAAATGTGCGCAGAACAACTCGTCGCCTTTCATCGGTGAGCGGTCGCTATGCACATTCGACTACGTGGTGGACGTGTCCCCCAACCGCGTTCCCGAGTCCATTGCAACCGTCCTGTGTCGCTGCATGGGCGTACCGTGCACGCCAGTCAGAGGCTTCCGATGCGTTCAAGTCTACCGCGCGCTCAATGCCACCTACACTCTTCCCGACGGAACGACGAAGATAAAGAACTACCTGGTCCCCAGCGACTGCAGGTGCGCCTCCACGGAGACGAGTGCGTGGAGCATGACGCAACGAGTGGCTCCACTCTTGCGGCCGAAGCTGCGGCCTCTGCCTTTCCTCTCGCAGTGGGAGAAGTTCACAGTGAAGCCGTGAAGACTGCGCGGACTACGAAGAAAGACGGAAGGAGAGCCGACGGAGCAGCGTGAACGAGAACAAGGCCGCTTAGTTCAGAGCCTGTAACCATGTGAGTGAATAAAAGTCGTGGATACGACGCAAAGCTAATTGAGCGCACATGGCGTTGCATCGGTATAGGGGACTTGTTCGCTTTGCCTGATATTCTTAGTAGTTTTTAAATTGGAGGGTGAAGGTGCGTTCTTTCCAAATTTCTCAGTTCCTCGATTCAGAGCAGGGCAGTTTAAGAAGTCGTTCTTGTGAAATGCGGTCCTGCAACCGATGCCGGCATTAGGGCAGATTGACTTACGTCTTGAGTTGGGCATTATAGGTTGTATGAGTTATGTGCACGCAGCATTTAAATCAAGACTTTCGGGGTTTATATAGGGTCATCTTTTGGTAGAGTGTATCTGTTTCTAAGGCAGATTTATTTGGTTCTTGCACATTCGTTTTCATATTACAAAAAAAGTTTATATCAAGCAATAAATTGCGGATTGACAGGCAGTAACTAGTATGATAGAAAATTCGCTGCCGTTTGTACTGCTTTGAGATAATGCAGCTCGGGTAAGAGCTTTGTCCCTTCTTCGCGAAAAAGTAATGCCTGCTTTAAGGCCAGTATTCATAGCACACTACAGCCTCTGCAAAGCCTGATAGTCCCAACCTGCCTGCGTAGGAAATCGAGGTCTCTTAGCTGCGAAGCATTTCACGGCAAACTCGGTCACTTTGACCGTATATATGTGTCTATCCATCTATATACACGCCTATTCACTGCTCTCTTGGCCGTCTCGTTCACCTGGTGTCAGAGGTCGGTAAAATATTTGAGGCTCAGTCAGAATCACTCAAAAAACTCATTTCTTACTTCGGACTCACTCCAGCGCAGACTCAACAAAATCCCACGCGGGTAAGCACACTCGTAATCAGACTCACGAGATTTCTCCTCAGCCGGACTCACACCGATTCAGATTCACAATATTTTTCCTAAGCCGAACTGACTCTTACTCAGACTCACCAAATTTTCCTCCAGCTGAAAGCACTCAGACTCAGACTCGGCAAATCTTTTTCCCAGCCAGGCTCACTGATACTCAGACTCGCCAAGTTTTCTCTTTGGCCGATGCACAAGATTTTCTCCCAGCCGCACTCAACCGTATTCGCGCTCGATATGTTTCTCTGCAGGCGGTTCCACTCACAATTGCTAGGTTCCCCTTATGTCAGAGGCATTCGAACTCTAGCTTGCCAATATTCTGGATTACTATGACTGAAACCCGACAATTTTCAACTGTAATGAGCTCACTGAGATTGATCAGAATGACACAGATGCAACAATTTAATCATAGGGTTGGGTGCAAGACACACGATATGATTATTATGCGTGCCGTATTGGGGGTCTGCGCATTGATTTTTACCACCTGGGATTGTTTAGTATGCACTTTAAAGCATACTCAGGTATTCTTGCACTTGGTGCGATCGAAATGCGTCCCCTCCCATGCGTCGGAGGCAACAACAATGCTGCGCTAACGAAGTCGATAGCTTTACACCATATTCCCTTCGACTACGAGCGCAATAATTTCTATGTACTTCACATCTACATCAGGCAGAACACAATAAGTCTGCAAAGTACGAGTCTTTGACAGTTTGCACTACTCTGCCCAGGTAAATTTAGCGCGGTATTGTAGCACAAATATGATACATGAAAAAAATAGCAGATCCACGTGCAGTGGGAATCAAGACAATGCGAAGCACGCATAAGGAACGTAAAATGGATTTGCATTGTTGTCTCGCTATACCGAGTTTGGTACATATGAAGTTAACGAAACGGCCGCAAGAGCACCATGACTGTGGCATGTAAACCATGCCGCTCATACACGCATGTCATGATTCTAACGTTATGGCCTGTCATTTACGTTCGTCATGCAGTCGTGTTGTGCCGTAGCAATTTTGGTATACATCCCATTAAGGAAACGAGTGGCATGTAGATCATGCCGCTCATGATATGCATGTCACAATTTTCATGTTATGACCTGTCATTTATGATCATCATGCGGTCATGTTGCGCCAAACCAATTTTCGTATACATCCTCACCAACGAAACGGCAGCAAAGCGCCAGGACCATGACATGTAAATCATGCCGGTCATGACACGCGTGTCATGATTCTAATGTTATGACCTGTATGTACGTTCGTCATGCTGTCGTGTTGTTCCATACCAATTTTCCTATACTCCCACTAACGAAACGGCCAAGAGAGCACCCAAGACCGTCGCATGTAAATCATGTCGCTCATGACATGCACATGTCATGATTTTCAGGTATGACCTGTCATTTACGTTCGTGACGTAAGTACCTTGTGCTGCCATTTATGTTGTGACCTGTCAGTCAGGTTCGCCATGGAGTCATGTTGTAGCATACCAATTTTCGTATACATCTCATTAACGCAACGGCCACGAGAGCACCAAGACCGTGGCATGTAAATCATGCCGCTCATGACATGCATGTCATGATTTTCATGTTATGACCTGTTATTTATGTTCGCAATGTAGTCATGATGCGGCATACCAATTTTCGTAAACATCCGATTAGCGTAACGGCCAGGAGAGCTCAAAATCGTAGGCGGCTAGATAGATAGATAGATAGATAGATAGATAGATAGATAGATAGATAGATAGATAGATAGATAGATAGATAGATAGATAGATAGATAGATAGATAGATAGATAGATAGATACGCTCACACTCGCCGAAGTTCGCTAAGAAATGCTTCGCATTTAAAATGTCCAGGAATTACAGCGAAAAACGACATTCAATTCTTCCGTCCGGCGGTTCATGTGGCACCGATACAAACGCAAAATAATCAAAACAGGCCTTACAGCAATTCGTGTAATGCGTTCATCTCTTTTCACAGAGCCTATATGAAAGCATATACGCGACACGAAAAAACCTAGCTTAGGAGCATGCTCATATGCACCGGCATGCACCCTGTTCAGACTAATTCGGATTGGGACTCGCGAATTTCAAATTTACTGCTCCACCTGGATCATTCAGAATCCATCTCACCAAAATAATACACAGCCGTGATCACTCAGACTCACTAACGAATATTTCGCTGAACCAGGACCACTCGGACTCAAACTCACGAAAAATTTGCCCAGCCCAACCCGCTCGAGCTCAAGCTCATGAATGGCTTGCTGAGTTGGACTCACTCAAACTGACGCTGACAAGTCGATGTGAGTATGAGTGAGTGGACTCATGAGTGAATTTGCCGACGTGTGCCTGGTATACCCCAAAATCTGGATGGTAGGTGTCGGCGTACGACGAACGTGTATGGTTGAGCTTTACAACACTAATACGAAATTAGTGTCGCTGACGTCACGATTGAAGATACTGCGGTGACACGTGGTTCATATCCTTTATACTCGACCCGTGGTATCCGGGTACGTACGCCACAGGTGCTCGAATTTCTTACGGCCTTTGCCCATCAAGTCCCAACTAAAACAGACTTCTCACATATCTCTAGAACACACTTAGAAACAAGAAGGGTGTACCGTTTGCAGCAGCTTTGCTAATGAAGTGTACGCACAACGAGCGCGCTGACATAGCCGAAAGGGCTGCAATCTCTCAAGGTGAAATCGAACCAGGGCTACCGACGTGACAAGCAAGCACGCTACCAGTGATCTACGGCGGCTGCTTCCACACAAAACATACAGTAAATAAACTTGTTGCACCGTAATTTGTGATGGTCCAACACGACTATTTTGCAATACGTGTGCACCAAATTTCGTGCGATAGGTTTACACCAAATACGTTTGGTGCAGACGTCAAGTGCGCATGTAGCGTGTGTCAACCGCTAACACAGCAGTGTTATAAACAATACATCTGTTCTACTAACACTCGGCAAGCCTTTGTCCAACTTCGCTCGGTCCCTTAGGAATACTTCTACGAACTGCGATTACGATTCGCACACCAGCGCACTACAGCTTGAATTTGCGTTCGACAAAACAGACGTCTGCGCACTGACCTGAGCGCCGATGTTTTATTTATTGATTTCCTTATTTTTTATTTTATTTATTTATTTAATATACCTCAAAGGTCCCCCAACAGAGGGCTTTACATGAGGGCGTGGGCGAACAGTATAGGGTTAACAAAACAATGATTCTATGGCATTTCCAAATTTATCCGTGCTTGCAATGATGGATGACACTTGGGGGAAGATCGTTCCAGTCCCTGGCTGCTTGAGCGAAAAAGGAGTGATGGTGGGCTGCGGTGTAAGCAGGAGGTGGGTACGCGGCCTTGTGGCTGACTTGTGCGAGCTGAAGTACGATGGGCTGATTGAATGGGAGAGTTATAATGAAACGTACAATGAACGGCGCTACCATGAGCTACCGTTCAGTTGCAACGGTGTTTAAGAAGTTCCTGGTTAGCACCGTGTTAAGCACACACCTACTCATGCCCTTGGCACAAAGGCGTTTATCCTACTCGTAACACATGGTGGAACGCCAAGCACACCTGCCCAGCCGCAGCGGTCTAGTGGCTATGGTACTCGGCTTCTCATCTGAGGGTCGCGCGATCGAATCCCGGCCGTGGAGGCTGCATTTCGATGGAGGCGAAATGTTGAGGCCCGTGTACTGTGCGACGTCAGTGCACGTTAAAGAACCCCAGCTGATCAAAATTGGCGGAACCCCCCGCTACGGCGTCTCTCATAATCACAGTTTATTTTGGGACGTAAAAACCTCAGAAATCAATCAACAAAAAATACGTCATGAGCGATTTCCTCGTTGAGTGCATCGCGTGATAAGGATTCCCACAATGCTGGGGTCTGCAGGATGTCTTTGGATGAGGCTTTGACCTGCTGGGTGACAAGCTTTTGTACCTGAGGAACACTAGGTTACGTTAGCACCTTTAGTTGTTTTTTTTTATCATAAGGGGTGTCTCCTGTTCAGTATCTCACCAGCAGTTCCGCTTGCCTTCCCTCATTTTTATTGCTTCTTTTTCTGATACGCAGCATTTCTTGGCGAAAGTGAGCAACTTCGACCGTATCTATCTATCTATCTATCTATCTATCTATCTATCTATCTATCTATCTATCTATCTATCTATCTATCTATCTATCTATCTATCTATCTATCTATCTAGCCGCCTACGTTTCGCTGTTCCCCTGGTTGTACCGTTAAACCTGATATACCCGAATATTTGCGTGGTAGGCTACAAGTCTATGGCGTACATGGATCTTTATAGTACTAACATGATATACTCGTCATGTACGTTCCGATTAACAATACTCAATCATGCGTGGCTCATACATATAGTGCTCGGCCTGCGGTTTGCGAGTATGCGCCACAGGCGTCTGAATTTTATACAGCCAATGTCAGTCAAGAACCAACTAAAATGAACGTCTAACAGATCATTAGAATACACTTTAACATAACAAAGGCACACCGTTTGTCGTAGCTCGCGGTTGAAATATGAAAATTTAGGCGCACACACAACCTAAGATTCAGTAGGGGTTATTGAACCCGGGCTGCCGAGGTGACTAGCAAACACGTTACCGCTAGTCTACAGCGGCTCATCCTACACGCTATAGTATAGTAACTATACCTATCACACCGGCAGTTGTGACGATGGTGCTTGCGTAACATGAACTGCTCTTCTAATATGTGTTAAGCGCTATCACAGCGATGTAGTAAACGATGCTTATGTTTTACTATCACTCGGCATGCCATTGGGCAACATTTGCTCGATCCCCTAGGAACACTTCAACGAACGACGCTTATGATACGCACGTCAGTGTATTGCAGCGTGCACTTCACCCCCCCCCCCCCCCCCCCCCCCTAAAAGAAAGGTCTGTGCTGTGCATTGGCATGAGTGTGAAACTTAAGTCGTGCCATGAGCTACCATTCGGTTCGCCATGATGCTTTCAACGTTCCTATTTAGACCACGTTAAGTATACACCAACAGCAGATCATATTCAACAGAAGACCATATTCACGCTATCAATCAGGTGATAGAGGAATGCGCGGAGTATAATGAACCCCAATATATATCCTTCATAGATTACGAGAAAGCATTTGACTCGGTCGATACCTCAGCAGTCATGCAGGAATTGTGGAATCAGGGCGTAGACGAGCACTACGTAAGACTACTGGAAGACATCTACAACGGCTCCACAGCCACCCTAGTCCTACATAAGGAGAGCAGCAATATACCTATAAGGAGGGCGTAAGACAAGGGGACACAATCTCTCCAATGTTATCCACAGTGTGTTTACAAGAAGTATTTAGAACGCTGGATTGGGAACAGGTGGGTGTAAGGGTTAATGGGGAATACCTCAGTAACCTCCGATTTGCTGATGACATTGCCTTGCTAAGTAACTCGGGAGATGAATTACAAAGCATGATTACTGAACTAAACAGGCAAAGTATAACAGTTGGCCTGAAAATTAATATGCAGAAAACTAAAGTAATGTTCAATAGGCTTGGGCAAGCACGCCGATTTCAGATAGCTGGCGAGGCATTGGAAGTAGTAAGTGAATAGGTCTACTTAGGCCAGGTAGTCACCCTTGATCCGAATCATGAGGCTGAGGTAATTAGGAGGATTAGGATGGGGTGGAGTGCATTCCGCAAGCGTTGTCAGGTAATGAATGGTAGCTTACCATTGTTTCTGAAGAGGAAAGTGTATAACAGCTGCATCTTACCGGTGCTCACCTACGGGGCAGTAACTTGGAGGCTAACTAAGAGGGTTCAGCTTAAATTGAGGATGACGCAGCGAGCTATGGAACGGAAAATGGTAGGTGTAACCTTAAGGGTCAAGAAGAGAGCCGAGTGGGTTAGGGAACAAACGTGTGTTAGGGACATATTAATAGAAATTAAGGAGAAGAAATGGGCGTGGGCCGGCCATGTAATGCGAACACAAGACAACCGTTGGTCATTAAGGGCAACGGGTGGATCACTAGAGAAGTCAAGCGTGGCAGGGACGGCAGAAAGTTAAGTGGGCAGACGAGATCAGGAAGTTTGCGGGGATAAATTGGGCCCAATTTGCACAGGACAGGTATAATTGGAGATCCATGGGAGAGGCCTTTGCCCTGCAGTGGACGTAGAGAGGATGACGATGATGATGATGATGATGATGATGAAGTATACACGCACTCATGCACTTTGCGCAAAAACCTTAATCCTACGCGCGAGACTTGGCTTAATGTCGCAGGCCATTTCGCCGCTCACTGCTTCGCATGGCCCCTATTCCCACAGTGCGTAGGATCTATAGGATTTTTTTTTTTTTGTTTAAAGCTGTACTATAGCGTACGTAAGTAGATTTGGAAATTGTAGATGACGGGTTGCCCTTTCGCCTTCTATGAACCAGTCGTGACGGCTTCAGTGTCAAAAAATGTGTTTCTTTTTCAGTTGCGCTTACGCACCTGTGTTTGAGAAGCAGCGAAAACGCAAATGTTCCAGTCAACATTAGCTTCGCCGGCATCCTATGTACATCGTTGGGAAGTTTAGTTCTTTGCCGATGCCAGAATTTCACAGGATCGGCAATGTATGCTCAAAAGGCTATGCCTCAGCACTCCTCTGTTGATTTCCCTCAAACAGTGGTCTCTCTAGCTGTTTTCTGCGCAATGTGACGCTGTTGAACTTGTGACCGGCAACAATGTTGACGCATAAAAAGTGTTTCGTCTTGTGAACTATTTTACGGTTGTTGGCACGACGTTTTGGGCCATGCCAAATATATATATATATATATATATATATATATATATATATATATATATATATATATATATATATATATATATATATATTCCTCATACCACGTAAAGGATGTTCCCACACTTAGTGCCACCACGAGGACAATAAAGATGCCGTGCTAGAGTGACACTCGTCGTCACGATGCATATTACGCGACACTCTTGCGAATACATCTTAGTGCAACATAAAAAATAAAAAGAAGACACACTGAGATAGAAAGGAAGATCAACGAAAGGTTTCCTTTCTATATCGGTGTTTTTATATGTTGCGCTAAGATGTGTTTCTCCTGATTGCAACCAAGTCGCCCAGCAACAAGTCCTGCTTAGACATGCTGTTCATTAGATGATCCCACTTTACAGTTCAAGCACTTAGCGCCGGTGCAACATGACATCTGGTTAAGACGTTGACTGTTGCTTATTCGTTCTTGAAATCGCACCCTTGGGCGTAGACATCTCATAGCTTTAAAAAAAGGATTTCTATTTGTCTTTCGAAGCCTTAACAAAGATGTCGGTTAAGCTCTCTTGAAAATGTTTGGTCTTTATGAGAGCTTAGAACCCGAAGCGCTCCGCAACTTTTGGTAACTGCGGCAACTGTACATCAAAGCGAAGTGTGGAAGTGATTCTGAGCCTTCATGATTCTGAGCCCTAAACAGCACAAATTGCGTCGGGATAATCATAAAAGATCTGATCGATCCCTCTGCCGTAGAAATCGGTATAACATGAAATTGAAAATTTTGTTCGAGAAGCGATGGAAGGCATAAGTGACGATATGGCGAATCGGGGGACGTGAGATGGACTGGGTACCCTGGACATCGGAACATCGGAACCTTTTATATGTAGACATCAGCGGCGGCCCTGAACAATGCACAGATGTCCTCGACACTTATACACAGGCGAAATTTTTCGAACGGCTCACATTTCTCTAGAGGCAAGGAATTCCCGAGGCAGATAGCCCTGCGCAAACCTGCCTGAACCAGGAGCGTCTGCAAATGGTGAAACCATGCAAGCGAAACTGAGTGGGTTTTCAAGGGATAGTTTTGTAAACGCAGAGTGCGCTTCAGCTAAGGGAGCGTCATTCGCTGGTCGACGACCGTCTTTTCGCATTAGGGGCACAGCGCGTCCGAACGCAAGTGACCACGCAAGACAAGTTTTGTACCAGCCGTGGTAACAATACAGTGCTCAAACAACGTGCCGCCAGGACGCCGCCACTTTGCTGAGCATAGTTTCCTAGAAAAAAAAAAACTTGGACTATCTCCCCGAAGGGAACCCTCATGGGATGCGAAGCAGCAGCGTTGCGCACGGGTGGCGTCACGGGTTGAACGGCGCTAACGCGGGTGCTGGAAGAACAGTTTGAAGCGAAACTCGGTGTAGCGTTTACTGGTGTAAACGTTTGTTTGAAACGCAGACACGGGAGGCGAGCGGGCGTTGGAGCTGGCAGCTGCGGGCGCTCCGGCGGGTGAGGGAGAGAGTGACGTACGCGCGCACCTGCGAGGGAAGCGTGCGAGGGGAGCGTGACGTCAACGCCCAGCTGCGGCGTGACCTATTTGGCACCGCTCCAACACCTGCGCCGAGGGAAGCGCGTTGCCTCGCGCTTGTGCGGACGGACGGACAGCGTTACACAGGCTAGTCAAAGAGCTGCTTCGGATCTAAAAAAATATAGCAAACTCTGTCGCTTACCGCCTCTGTGATCGATGCGCTGAGGCTACGGAAATGCTGCCAGCGCACATTGGCACGGCATCCTGCTTCGCTCCATCGTTCCGAGATGGCGGTACCACCGCTGCGAACAAATTGTGCAGTGAAAGGGAGGCGATGTTAATTTACGAGTAATTTTTCTTTCTAAACAGCTTTGCGTCAACCGGGAATCTGTTATATGCAAGATGTAAAGCGGTGTAGTAAAGATATAAGGCCCTTTTGTCCCCAATGTCTCCAATGCGTCGGCGGTCCGATCCGCGCATTGCAAAATGTATCATCAAGTGTATATGTTACCCACTCCTACCTACGACTTCGCATAGAAGTCGGCAGTATTGACTAAATAAATAAATAAAACAAATAACTTCCTTCTCCTATCGTCGCATCCCGGGTGATCGTGGGTTCGAGATCGAGCAGGTACTTTTTTTTTTCAAAATGCTAGCGTGTGTTCATTTTTTTTTCATACGTCCACTTCCTCGACGGAAATGCATCAGTGGTTTCTTTGTGGAGCCGCCATACAACGCTTGCGTGTTAAAAAAGTTGGATGGCGCTGTCAAGCCTCGCTAATAATGTTTGTTGTTGTTTTGTGGGGTTTAACGTCCCAAAACCAGTTCTGATTATGAGAGACGCCGTAGTGGAGGGCTCCGGAAATTTCGACCACCTGGGGTTCTTTAACGTGCACTGACATCGCACAGCACACGGGCCTCAACATTTCGCCTCCATCGAAATGCAGCCGCCGCGGCCGGGATTCGATCCCGCGACCCTCGGATCTGTAGCCGAGTACCTTAGCCACTAGACCACCGTGGCGGGGCCTCGCTAATAATGGTAAACGCATATAGCGTTCTTCGCGCGGTTCGCATCACCTCTTCGTAACAAAATTATGTGTTCTCGAATATTCAAATGACACTCGGAGCTATTATATAATGTAGGTGTGAAGTCGTAGTTTACAATTTTTGTTTCTTACAGATTTTACTGTGAGTCATTGAATTTTCTGCACTAACGCACTTGTGCCAAGCGGATTTCATTTCATTTCATTTTCATTTCATTTTATTAACTTAAAGACCACCGGGGGGCATTACATAAGGGGTGGGTTGATATATAATGACGATATTGTCAGAATGATGACTGTGAAGTTAATTCTGATATCTTATGCACGAAGCTTGATGGGCAGGTGATTGTGGCGATATCGTGGGAAAGGCCGTTCCAGTCTCTTGCCGCTCTGGGAAAAAACTAAGCAGAAAATGTTTTAGTACGGGCACGGGGGCGAAAAACTTGTAGTGCATGACCAGTGCGATGAGATATGTGAACTGCAGGGATAATATAAGGAGAGCGATTAAGTGGCGAGTGAAAGAACTTGTGAAATAACGAGAGGGTTGCAATGCGTCGGCGATTAGACAAAGGTGACAAGCTACACTCGGTTTTGAGGGATAAAACACTGACGTCATATGAATACGAAGCATGAATGAATCTAGCTGCACGGTTCTGAATGATGTTCTTTCGGCGACACCAACTCCTCAGCGCTATCGCGTCGAAACACGACTATCATTACAGCACGACATTCTACGTAGGGGCCACCGAGCCATGCTATTTCGAACGCATCTGCGAGCCATGTTTTCTGTCCTATCGCCAGTAATGCTGAGAAGTGAGTGTAATCGCGGCTATCGAGGAGTGTTTTCGCTGGATGAGGGCATCGGAAGCCGCGGAATGGAAGGAAGACGTAGGATCATAGTCGCAAGGTGAGTAAACAACTACAAGTACGCCGTTATCGCGTCATGTTTACCTTATTTTTATTTGTGCAGGTCGCGCAAGAAATGTATGAGCTGTCGAAGGCTGTACACACAACAGGTAAACAGCTGGTAAGCTAGAGACCTTACTTTCAAGAATGACAGTTCTTGCCGGAGCGTAATTGCAGTCCGCCTACAGGTGGCGGCGCTGTGATGTGTTATCCGTGGGTGTTCTGCGGACGGCTCTCTGCTTAATTGAAGCTGGAGCTGTGGAATTATGTTGAGCAAAACATACTTGCTACAGTGCAGTCAGTAGCGCTTCACTTGGCATGATCTCACGTTTAAACAAAATGTGAGGTCAAGTGAACTTTATTTCTTTTGGACAAATGAAAGAAGACGGGACTAAAGGCTGGAGTGCCTGAAGAAGGCCTCGGCTCCCCTGTACAGTCTGACGGGAATAACCGCATCCATATAAGTGAAAATAGAACAATCAAATAACAATATCATATAAATGCAAAATCAGCTACACTTGCAGGTGTCACACGATGCAGTTACAAGCGAAAAACGGTGTTACACATAGCGAAAACCAGAAGCTATTAAATATTTCTTTGTTTCCTTTTTAATTCATTGAAACATCAAAGTCCACATTTGACGACGTTTTACTAATAGCCGCAGTTCCCTGATAGCTTAAGTTTGGTTTGGCATAGTTAGTACGCGTCCTAGGGAGCCGGTGGATTTGTTTAAGGACTGAACTACGTATAAGCCGAAGCGATCGATGCCCAGCGAAAGCGAAACACTCATTGCAGTATAACAGTGCTGAGCATACTGAAGTTAGTAATATAGAGCCCGATGCGCGAGTGCAGCGGCCGGTATTAAGGCGTGCATCATGGTATATTCTACGATCATCGCAGGCGCGCGCGTTCTAAGTGTGCTCAACAAGTGGCGGCGTGCGTGCAGTGAGACTCGAACGTGCTAACACTGTGGAGAAGGTTCGCAAAACTATTAATAAAGTGTAGCCCGCGCCGATACATAACGTAAGCGAGAGTTTCAGGCAGTGAAACTCGGTCAAGGGGAAAAAATTAACACCATCTTCCTAAAGGGAACCCTGATGGGATGCGAACAGCAGAGTTGCGCACGGGTGGCGTCACGGGTTGAACGGCGCTAACGCGGGTGCTTCGCATCCCATCAGGGTTCCCTTTGGGAAGATGGTATTAATTTTCAACGCGTACGTTAGGCGCGTCTCAGGTTTATTGCGCGTGAACCGACGAGTCGGCGGTGTAGCGAGCGGCGGTCGCGGTAGCGGAGCGAGCGGCGGTAGCGGCAGGTGTTGCGGGCGAACGGACGAGGCGGCAGCTGCGGGCGCTGTGGCGAGCGCGCGGCAGGCGAGGGAGAGAGTGACGTCAGCGCGCACTGCGAGGGGAGCGTGACGTCAACGCGCAGCTGCGGCGTGACCTACTTGGCACTCGCTCCAACACCTGCGCCGAGGGGAGCGCGTTGCGGCGCGTTCGTACGGACGCACGGAAGGGACAGCGTTACACAGGCTAGTCAAAGAGCTGCTTCGCATCTAAAAAGAAATGCGTGTGTCGGTACGCAATCCCCGCTGACTGCCCCGCACCAAGCGGGGCCGAGGGAACTGCCACGAAGAGGGTTAGCAGGCAACAATTGAAGCGGCCACTGTTGCCTTGTTGAGCAGTGCTAGCCTGATTGTTGATTTGTGGCAAGGAAGAAGGACAACGTCATTGCATGTGTCCTGCATCAGTGAACAAACTGGGCCCTGCGTCAGAATATAAATGTGATACTTCCTTGCGACACAAGAACTTCGCCTGAAAACACGCGGTGAAGCACCCACGGCGAACCATGCACGTCAAATGAGCAATCATAACGCACGTAATTCAGCTTCGCAAGGTTTTCGACGCCCATGTAGGGAATTTAGATGTCATTGTCTTACCGTTTTCTGTTGAAATTCACGTTCCTTAGTTGGTACGTTTCATCCGTCGATGTTTCGTGCAGTCCGTGAAACCTGGGACACTGCGTAGGAAGTTGCGTGAACTCCCGGTGCCAGTACGATGGCATTCGTGAGTGACAGGCGATATTTGAAAACCAAACACTTTAACGTTTGCCAGAAAGCGCTGATATATATATATACACGAATGAGACCTAGCAAACGCTCAGTAATGTTGGGAACGTTAAAATAAGGTAAAGAAATTGGGAGATTGTTACGGTGATTAGGAAAAACAAGAAAGCAGCAGCAATAATTTTTGTAGGAACAAATAAGCTGAAGCATAGAGTAATTAAGGTTTTAATATTATGTAAAATAAATAAAAGAAAAATCATGAAAAAGAGTGTCTATAACTTAATCCTTTGGAACCCTTTATGTAACCCTGCAAAGCATTGCCAACCCATCTGTCACTATGCCCCTGGGTCAAGGCTTCCAAAGGAAGCAAAAATGGAACGGTTAAGTCTACTCCATCCGATAGACGCATCACATTATGCATGGTCATTTCACGCAGATGTGCAAAGCGCTTGCAAGAAATAAGAAAATGTTCTATTAAATGCGAAGCATTTCTTAGCGAACTTCGGCGACTTTGAGCGTATCTATCTATCTATCTATCTATCTATCTATCTATCTATCTATCTATCTATCTATCTATCTATCTATCTATCTATCTATATAGCCGCCTACGATTTTGTGCTCTCCTGGCCGTTTGGCTAATGGGATGTATACGAAAATTGGCATGCCACAACATGACTGCATGACGAACATAAACGACAGGTCATAACATGAAAATCATGACATGCATGTCATGAGCGACACGATTTACATGCCAGGGTCTTGGTGCTCTCCTGGCAGTTTCGTTGGTGCGATGTATACGAAAATTGATATGCCACGACATGACTGCATGACGAACATAAATGACAGGTCATAACATGAAAATCATTACATGCATGTCATGAGCGACCGATTTACATACAACGGTATTGGTGCTCTCCTGGCCGTTTGGTTAATGGAATGTATACGAAAATCGGTATGCCACAACATGACTGCATGACGAACATAAATGACAGGTCGTAACTTGAAAGTCGTGACATGAATATCATGAGCGGCATGATTTACATGCCACGTGTTTCGTTAATGGGATGTATACCAAAATTTCTATGGCACAGCACGACTGTATGAGTATCGTAAATGACAGGTCATAACATGAAAATCATGACATGCATGTAATGAGCGTCATGATTTACATGCCACGCGTTTCGTTAATGGGATGTATACCAAAATTGCTATGGCACAACACGACTGCATGACGAACGTAAATGACAGATCATAACGTTAGAATCATGACATGCGTGTATGAGCGGCATGGTTTACATGCCAGTCATGGTGCTCTTGCGGCCGTTTCGTTAAACTTCATATGTACCAAACTCGGTATAACGAGACAAAAGTGCAAATCCATTTTACGTTGCTGATGCGTGCTTCGCATTTCCTTGATTCCCACTGCACGTGGCACCTGCCAATTTTTTTCTCGTCGACTCCAGAAAAGGAACATTTTGGTGAAGATACCCGACCAGAGCTGTGTAAATAAGAGTTGAGATATGGTATTCGGCAACGTAGTCTGGTGATTCCTACTTCAACTGGTCTTGTTCGACATATTTGGCTGTCCCAGGAGTTAACCAGGTGCTGAAATTCTCAGCTGTTCGTAAGTGCCTGAGGACTAAGTTCACGTAGCATCCTTTGCCTTCTAACTCTATCACAAATTATTACCTTTAACGCTGGCAAATTTTGTATAACGGGACCGTTCACCGACGCTTTTCGCTAAACCATCTGCAGCCTGTCTTTGTCTTCTTCTACTTGTTCTTGCGCTTGCACGTGCAACAAGCGCGCCCGCCAGTCGTAGTTTTGCCGGTGTAGATAGTGTGCTGAAGGCATGAGCGCAAGAGAAGAAAGAAGCGCGCTTGCAAATGCCGCACACTGCGCCATGTATAAAAGTACACGCGCACTTTTGGCGACCAGAACTAGTGATGGTAATAGTTTATGCAAGCGGCCACAGTCTTTATGCTTTGGCTGTCACCTTCCCTTTAAAAGAAAGATTCACGGGTGTGCCAAAATTCAATTGCCGGAATTTTGTCAATGCAGGAACGGTTCCTATCTTGGTCAGCAGAAATACCGTATGGACAGTAGCGCATTTGTAATCAAAAACCGTTTTCTTGCCGCTGACGCAAAATCATGAAAGTAGTAGAATTCGTGAAATGGCACCTGTTTCAATTCAATAAAATCATTACGGTATGGCGCACACAGGGCATGCACTTAGAAGGTGATATGTCACTCTAGGTGCCCAGTGAGCCAGCGCTGAGTCCACAAATTGTGTCAGTGTGCAAACAATGGAATGCAGTAAGTTATAAACAGGCGAAGCATTTCCTAGAGGAATTCATTCGAAACAAAACGCTGCGTTTGGTCTATCGTCTTGTCCCGCAAGGAAACAAGCACGCACAAGGACTTTCCAAGAAGACGCACAATGACGCACGGGATAGGATTTCACATATATTTCAAATTTGAACGTGGCGTCTGCACTACGAAACCCTATTGTGGAAGTGCGGGTAACTTCCCTTGTTAAAGATGCACAGGCGTAAATAAAACCTCGCTTTAAAAAGAACAAAGTTTCAGGATATCTGTGGTTTGGCCTTAAAAACCGTAACCCGAGTTTCACCCGGTGAAATTCATCGGACAGCAAAGCTGTGACCCTTTCTAAGCGCACACTAAGAACATACACGCTCTCCAGATGTCGGTGCCAGAAGCAAAGAAAGACTTAGTAGGAATAACAGCAAATTAAGATAATAGCGACACCTCGCAAGTAGAGTTTTATCTCATTTTTCTGGGCGACCATGTATACGTGTTGATCTTTTTTGCGTGAAGTGTGTTTTGTGCCTGTTCTCGGAAAATTCTATTTTACAAATAAACATTTTTGCTCTACATAAGCAAAACAGCTAGACACAGATTCAATATATGTGCTGTTCCCGCGTCAGATTACTTTGCGAAATAGTTTGTCCTGCCTCGGCAAGATGTTCAAAGAACAGTGGGAAAGGTGCCGTTATCTTCACTAACAAACACTTTTCTGCAAGTTACGTTCTCAAACCTTGCCTGCAGAGACCTCTTTACGTTCTAGAAAGCCTTTGTTTGTATCGCTAGTCAACTGTCCCCCGTGATACGCACCAGAAACGATAGAACTTTGTCTTATAAGCAGCAGGATGCAATTTTATTTTGGGATGTGGTTCAATGAACTAAAAATACTTTGACGTAACGCCTCACATTTTTTCCATTTTGTCTGCCAAACAGTAGTAATAATCTTCTTCTGGTTGCCTTTACTCACTGGAATGCATAGCCTATGGAAAACACGCATGTTGCAGCGAAATGTAGAACCAAATGTTTCTCGAACGCTTATTTCCTTCCGTTTAGTAGCTAACAAAATACGTGTACCGACAAAGGGAAACGCAGCCAGACTGGTACTTGGTTTCGGTAAGCTGCTTGTCGTTACCGGCATTTTAGCAGTTACTGAGAACAGAGGGGCACGCTTTAGTTATGTAGGTGGACTCTATGGTGTCGTGTGTAGTATCCTCTTCGTGAGACTGCCCATGTATGAGAAGCCTGTTACCCCTGTGTGTATTTGAGATTCCTACAAGTGGTATAGAACAGATGGTGCGCGGAAGCTTCAGCCCATTGCCCGCCACATCACGCTTCTACAGTGCCATTCACCGCATTTCGCCAACTGCCTTCGATTGCCTTCAGGACTCTCTCGTCGAGAAGAAACATTGCTGCGCCATATGTGGCTGGTCGTGGTATATAACACTGCCTAATCATTCCTCATAGGAATGGCGAACATTCCGACATGTGACTTTTGCGGCAGCGAAGAGGCAATCGCCCACGTTCTGAGCCACTGCACACTACGCCACTCAACGAAGCGAGTTAGAAGATAAGTAAGCTTCACCGCCATGATAGACGGTGCCCCCTGTACAGAAGATCCTGAGTCCTCGGCCTACGCGCTTTTGCGTGCTCAAGGCTGCAAAGGCGCTGCTGTGTATCCTGAAGTGGACGGGACTTCATGAACGCTTGTGAAAGACGTACCCATGATAGTGCTTCGGTGTTTGTGCTTGTCTTCTCACTAACTGTCCTCCTGTTTATATTTTTAGTCGTCTTTCCTCTGTCATCCATTATTCCCCTTCCTCCCTTCTCTCGCCAGGTAAACAACCGAACACGCGCTTGGCCATCATGCCTTTCCTGTTCATTTTTGCCCCGCCAGGTGGTCTAGCCGTTATGACACTCGGCTGCAGATCCGAAGGTCGCGGGATCGAATCCCGGCCTCGGCGGCTGCATTTCGATGGAGGCGAAATGTTAAGGCCCGTGTGCTGTGCGATGTCAGTGCATGTTAGAGAACCCCTGGTGGTCGAAATTTCCGGAGACCTCCACTACGGCATCTCTCATAGTCAGAGCTGGTTTTGGGACGTTCAACCCCACAAAATAATGCTTCATTTCTTTCTCTCTCTCTCTTCGTATCTCTACAAGTAGCATGTTTATTTGAATAAACACCATGGTAGAAAGAAAGGAAGGTGTGTGTAGCGTACTGGTTAAGAAACTTGGCTTCGCTGGGTAGGAGCTGCGGTTCGAACCCATGCGCATGTAAGAAGTTTTGTTTCGTCTCTAACGTCTTTCTTTGCTTTTTCATTCTTTGTTTCGTAGAAAATCGGAGGCGTTCACGTCGTACGCCAGGTGAACCCAGCGCTAGATTTGAACCACGCGCGCTTAGACCTGATTGGTCAAAGCGAGTTCACGTGATGTGCCGGCTGGGCCTTTTCACATACCGCCGACTACTACATCTGACACAACGCCGACAACGACACGCACGCCGACAGCTTCGCTGTCAAAGGAAATGGTGTCCTCTGAGTCACGAGTCGTTAATCCGGATAAGCCGAAGCCTCGCTGCTGCCATTGATACTTTGGTCGGCTTAGCGGGGGAGCTAGGGCGGAACAGCTGGACGGGGAAAGCTCAGGCAAATGGAAGAGAAAGCAAACGGGGCTTTTCGGCCTATAATCAGCCGCGCTAGCATTGACCACGACCTGAAAACCTCTAAGAATGGCACCGCGGAAGTTAAGAAGAAGTGCTCAGAATAACCCCGAAGAAAAAACACAGAAACCCCGAGGGTTTCTGTATTTTTCTTTCCTCCACGCTCTGTTATCTCAGCTACTAAGATATCATTTGTTAGCATGCGTAGTACGTGCCTTTTCTCTAATCAACTAGCGAGAATGCCAGCTTCCGTTCACTTGACTGATGTGCAAGACACTGTTACTCACAAACGCTACGCAGAAGTGTGGTTCCTCCGAAGATACCTTGATGTATTCTGGAACGTTCTGAACTCTGTGCACAGCAATACATAACACAGATGCCAGTGCTGACAGTAATGTTGTACATTTTACCGCGCTTATTTGCTTCCTAGTAAGAACCGATAGGAAATACCGTCCCACCACTCGGTAATGTGAGAATCCATCAATATTCGCGTTACCACCCTGCACATGAAAAATATGGAACTCTAATTTACGGTGCCTCTAAAAACCAACCTTCTCTGAGACAACGGTGGTTTGTATCGCATTTCCATAGCTCCCTCGCTTTCTGTCAATGGGCCCTTCATCAGGCTTGGCTCTTTCGAGCTGACAAGCGCTAGGCATGCACATATATTGGGTCCGCATGGACGTGGGTGGAGCTCAAGTTTCCACACTGCATGGCATGTGCCTTCAAGGTGCCAAAGGTGGCACTCCTAGTGACGCCCTGGTGGGGAGGTAGGCGGGGGAGGGAGAAGCGGGGAAAAGTGTGTGACGAGCGGGGACTGGTTTTGGGACGTTAAACAGAACTGGTTTTGGGACGTTAAACCCCACAAATCAATCAGCTTAACGCCATTAATACTATCACAAGGAACAGCTGTTCCAAGGTCACCGGATATTGCAGTGTGCAGTGACCACGTGCAACACAAAAAATAATTAGCGCGAGAGAAATAAGGCATAAATTCAAAGCTTTCCTTCTCAACTTCTAAGATATCAAGTCGATCCTAACTGCGATATATTCATACAAGCGCCCATCGTAGAGGAACATGTTGGACTATCACATGGTATGCCGATTCGCGCACAAGCTCGCGATCAGATTTGTAGCGCACTCTGCAATACAGCAACGGGAGAGAGCGTTGGCAGTTACGATGACTCTATAACTGATGACGAGGGCAAGCACGGCAGCGCGGGGGTCCTGGAACACTATTGGCGAACATGTGCTACGCTAGAGCTTTCTGTGAAAAGAAATATCAGCGAATTGTCGTGCCCTGCGTATGATTCGTAAAGCTGGCTAGCCAATAGGGATGACCACTGAAGACGAACAAGATTTCAGAATTGGAGCCGAGGAACTTTCGGAAAGTCAACAAAATTACGCGTCGACGGATACGTACTAACTCCTTGCCAGTTGAGATTGGGACTGCAAAACAAGCAAATTGGTCGTCACACGAGCCAGTATGTTTATGGAAAAGCATATTTTTATCCGCTGCACGACGTCAACAGAAATAAAGGAACGAGGGCCGAATTCGCAAGAGAGAGAGAGAGAGATGAAGAGAAAGGCAGGGAGGTTAACCAGATATTAGTCTCCGGTTTGCTAGCCTGCACTGGGGAGAAGGGGAGGGGGTTAGAACGATGACAGCGAGAGAGGGTACAAGATTCCAGACAAGCACAACAAATAAAACACACACACACACACACGGATAGAGAGAGAGAGAGAACGTTCCACTTAGAGACGTTCACGAAGGCCGGTAGATGTCAAGGAGTGCAGTAGCGCCTGCATGGCCTTCTTTTGCGACGTGAGGTCTAGACGATGACGTAGGATGCCTTCTTCCGACAGTGGTTGGTCGTCCAGCTTGTTCAGTGCATGCTGAAGGGATCGCCTCTCTGCACTGTACTGTGGGCAGTCACATAAAATGTGCCCAATTGACTCTTCGTGACCGCAGTGGTCACAGGCTGCGGTGTCGGCCATCCCTACGCGGAACGCATATGCCTTTGTGAAAGCGACGCCCAACCATAGTCGGTATAAGAGCGTGGCTTCTCCTCGGCAAGTCTTGGGTGGAACCCGAATTCTCAAAGCTGCCCTTTCGCAAGTACTTTTTTTATTACTGGCCCACTGGCTTCGAAAATGAAATGTGCAGCAACAACTTTGGCTCCAATATTCTAAGAATATTCTAAGCGTAAGTCGTTCTTATGAACACATGCCCAGTTTCCTGTGGCAGGTAAGTTTTACATGTGCTCACAATTGTTATTATTCTTGAACGAATGCCTTATCCTTGTCATTGTAGTGCTTTACATTGGTTGT
This sequence comes from Hyalomma asiaticum, assembly GCA_013339685.2. NCBI lineage: Eukaryota > Metazoa > Arthropoda > Arachnida > Ixodida > Ixodidae > Hyalomma > Hyalomma asiaticum. The sequence goes on along the minus strand of CM023487.1, from coordinate 66,596,255 downwards.
GATTAACATAATTCCTATTATGAGCTAGTAGATATTGTTAATAATACGGTACGCTAAAATTCAAGTTGAATAAAGAAGCGATTCACCCTAATATCGCAATTTACTTTGATCTTTTATGAATATTTTTATGCTTCCTCCTAAATTATGGCCCATCCCTCGCAGTGGGTCTAGCCACAGCATCATGACCCAACCAGAAAACGGACTTCGTGGAGCAAAGAGAAGAAGAAAGTTCTACGGAGGGCCTGTTATCAAGGTAAGAACCGTCGAACTGAAGTTGGACATTCTAACCAATAATGGTTCGACTTCCATACATTAACGCGCTTTATTAGTATGTAGGTATACGGTGCTATTGTCGCATTTTTAAACTGATTTTTCTGCAAGTCATGTTTCCCGTGGAGGACAATGGAACGGCTTGCGAGGCTCCTGGGCGTGCCGCAAGTGCAACTTCGCCCGAGTCGACTGCATCTCTGAAACATCAGAGGAGCCGCATGATGCACTCCCACAAGCAGAAGTCCTCCGCCATTGCTTCGCCGAAGGACGTTCCGTAAGTTCAGTTCTTTATGGAATGCTGTCGGCAAAGGCGTTGCAGCATCCGGTGGGGTGTTCGCTTTGAACGCAGGACATATAAATTGGATATTTGCAATCATTGCGTACATGAGCAGCAGTCCTCACACATGATGCTACCATCCCCAGTTCAGTCGACGACGAATGTTATGTGACGTATGGCGACGTACAAGGGGTGATGGAACAACGCGGACGAAAATGATCGTGCTTGTCCTTCGTGTATTTTTTTGTCTCTGTTGTCCCGTTACCCGTTGTGCACTGCCATTTGTCACTTTGACGAACCAACTATCGCACCATCACGTCCGAAGATGAACGTCAGGTACGATCCGTGTCCCATCTTCGGATATACTGTTGTGACAAGGCTGTCCTTGAAGTGGAGCAGGCAGTCATCTTTGTATGCTATGCGTCACATCGCCCAAGCCGTCCTAGTTTTTGCTCGGTTACCTTTCGAGTGCGTGGCATGCGCTTTATCTGCAGAAAAAAAATAACGGTCAGTTAAACGGTCTATAAGTGCAAAGCTTTCGAGCCATGGAATAACGTGACACATAGACTACGCGAAACCGATTAGTTGTCCGCTTGACCAATTTAGTTTGCCGAGTTCATATTTTCTAGAAAATTGGGTAGTTTATTATTAATATTCCAGCTTTTGAAGTACTGCTGTTTCGAAAATGAAGTTGCTATGATGAATTCATCGTGAGGATTATTATCTGAAAAGTCTTCGCGGGGCAAGGGTTGCTATGGCTCTGACATTTGATTTGTGCAGAGGAAGTGTAAGAAGTAAGTTCTCTGCGAGTCGGCACGTACTAAGCTATTCAAGAGGGCAATAGCTACCATGTGCCTGGAAGCTGCGATGATACGACCCTGCTTTCGCAAAATGCAGATCATATCATATAGATAGGCGACGTTCAGAGGGATACCCTTGCTCTTCCATGCTAGTAGTAGCGGAAAAGCTGCTTTTAAAACTGATGGGAAGGCTGAAAGAACAACCGGTTGTGGAACATAGACAACATGTTGTGCCGTATACGACACGACATGTTGTGCAAAGTGGCCAACAATCTGACGAAGGCGGTCAGCAGGTACGATGTACCGATTCTTTTTTATGCTGCGCGTAGGCTTGTAGGCCTGTGTCCCCGCGTTACCGCACCGCAGAAACTGACCCAACCTGGAGACAAGCCTATAAATACACCGCATGTATCTCGCGTGGTGCGCGTAATGCCCGACATTCCACTTACATTTGGCACTGTGTACATCGGTCACGCAAGTCGCTGCATTAATGACATGGCAAGCGAACTTGAGCTCTCAAGTTCGCTTGCCATGTCAATGCCATTGCAACATACTAGAGTGCTTGCCAATGCTTGCCATTTCAATCAAAAATTGAGGTAGGTCGCCCGATCTTCGCAATATCCTCAAACTAGAAAAACAAGAAAAGAAAATGGACATGAAGTAATGGAGGTCTATAATGTCAAAGTAAAAAATAAGGGATGACTGTGTGAGTGATACGTCAGGGTCCTTGTGTAAAGCAAAATTAACATTGTGCGAGAACATGTTTGCTTGAAGCTGGTGGATGAATAATACTGTAATGCGCAGATATAGCTTAATATTATCTATAAAAGCGATTCTTCCGTCCAATATATCTAGTCGCGACTTGACGCTTTATCTTGTTCCTACTCTGTTGCGTCGTTACCTTTTTGCGAGGCGTAACCACGATAGTGTTTGAAATCATGGTGCGAAAGAATGCGCGTTGCTTCATGAAGACCAAAGGCGCCAGTATGAATATAGATGTTCCAGCTATGTGACAGTGCATTATCCTTAGAAGGGCGTCTTGCTTATTTATTTATTTATTTATTTATTTATTTATTTATTTATTTATTTATTCATGATACCTTACAGGGCCCAATAGGGCATTGAGTAAGGGGGACAAGTACAAAGTAAATAACCGAACTAACATCAAGAAATACAGAGAAATAAGGAATACAAATACAGGGAAATAAACAAATGAAAAAGAGAAAAAAATGCACATTGTAGTTATTTAGAAATGCCTATACAGAGCAAAACGAGCACCAAAAATACATTGCAAACCATTTTAAGATTGAAGCAACAACATTCGTTGCTTAATTAAAACAGAAGCCCAAGTACACTCACAAAGGTAAAAGAATGCGTGGTGGCATCGCGGAAAAAAATAATAATGACATAAGCTACTTCAGAAAATGCTCCCACAGTTGATTTCGAAATGATTCATGGTTTGTGATGGATGCAATGTTGTCGGGAAGATCATTCCATAGAACAATGGCGCGGGGAAGTGCTGATGAATTGAAAGCGAGGGTTCGTCCATTTATGCGTTTAATGCTGTATTGATTATGTAAGCGACGTGAAATGCGTGAAGGTGTTTCTAGTGGTAAGGGAGACGGCCTGACGCTGTGGCGATATTTATGAAATAAGGATAAAAGAGCAATGGAACGACGTATATTTAATGGCACAAGTGATAGGTCATGTTTGATCTGCGTTATGCTGGAATGGGGACTGTAGTTACAAGCGATGAAGCGAGCGGCTCTGTTTTGCACTGACTCTAGTATGTTGCACAGGTAGATTTGGTGAGGGGACCACAATGATGATGCATATTCTAGCTGTGGACGAACAAGGGTTTCATAAGCTAGTTTTTTTACGTTGCTCGGGGAGTTCCGCAGATTCCGGCGCAGATAACCAAGTGATCTGGAAGCTTTGGCAGTAATGGTGTTGATATGCATTTCCCATGAAAGATTATGAGTCAGATGAATGCCTAAGTATTTGTACGAAGATGCCTGGGACACTACTGTGCTATCAATAAGGTATGAAAAATTTGAGTTTTTACGCTTGCGGCTGAAAGAAATAACCTTGCATTTACTAGAGTTTAGTGTCATCTGCCATTTTTTACACCACTTTGTAATTAGTGTGAGGTCATTTTGCAGGGCAAGGTGATCCTCAGTGGAGGAAATTGGGCGGTAAATGATGCAATCATCGGCGAAAAGTCGTAGGTTGGAGGCTATGCCAGTAGGTAAATCGTTTATGTATATTAAGAACAATAAAGGGCCAAGGACACTTCCTTGCGGTACACCTGATGTGACGTCACAAAGCGAAGAGGTGAAACTGTTCGCTGTTGTGAACTGTTGACGGAAGGAAAGAAAGTTACGAAGCCATGACAAAGTTAACGAATCCAAACAGAGAGCAGATAATTTCGAAAACAGGCGTGAATGTGCAACGCAGTCGAAGGCTTTAGCGAAATCTAAGAAAATGCAATCAGTTTGTAGGTTAGCGTCCATATGATAGTGCAAGTCAGTCGTGAATTCTAGCAGCTGAGTGTCACATGATAGTCCTTTCCGAAAGCCATGCTGTTTAGGAAAAAAGAAAGAATTCTGTTCGAGATGATTGTAGATATGGGAGGCGATGATATGCTCAAGTAATTTACAGCAAATGCACGTAAGCGATATGGGTCTGTAGTTCTGTGGGGAATGTTTATTACCGCTTTTAAAAACAGGGACGACCTTGGCGATCTTCCAGTCTGTGGGTAGCAAGCCAGATGATAATGATTGCTGAAATATGTAGCAAAGAATATGGCTTGATATTGATACGGTGTTTTTTAATATTTTCGAGTTAATGTTGTCAACTCCAGCACTGGTTGCGATCTTGAGGTTTTCAATGAGATTAGCGATACCATCTGCCGAGACAGCAATCGGACTCATGTACTGATAATCATGTTCAGGAACAATGGGTATATTGGAATGATCTTCTCTCGTAAATACAGAAGCAAAATATCTGTTAAAAGCATGAGGGCATTCGCTGTCAGGAAGCGAGTGCTGGTCATCGTCACACAATGAAATATGGTTACTAATGCTATTTGGTGATACAACACGCCAGAACTTCTTAGGATTCAATTTCAAGAGAGAAGGAAGGTCATGAGAAAAGTACTTCTTTTTTGAAGTTAGAATGGCAGAACAGTAGCTTTTTAAACATTCGTGCTATTTTTGCCAAGCAGATGACGTGGATGCAAGCTCAGCTTTTCTGTACAGACGCTTCTTTTTATTACGATGACGATGAAGGCATTTGTTAAACCAAGGATTTGTTTTATCATTCGAAATGGACACCAAGGGAACGTATCGGTACACTAGACTTGTTAGCATGTTCTTGAAGAGCACCCAGTTCTGTTCAACAGTCCTGTCAAAAAAGGAGGGTAAAAATGCCTCAACGAAAAATTTGTTCAGTGCAATATTCATATCCTCATAGTTAGCTCTATTGTAATCCCTGATTTGTATGGTAGTACTACCTTGAAACGTTAGCGGAACAGAAAGTTGCACGTGGATGAGTTTATGGTCACTGAAACCATCAAGATATAGAACGTCATCAATTGTTTCGGGAGCATTGCAGAAAACGAGGTCTAGAACATTAGAACCACGGGTTGGTTGATTTATTACCTGAAAAAAATTGTAATCTAGAGAGAGATTTATGAGCTCTCTTGCATTGTCACAAGAGGATGACAACTGAGACCAATCTATTTGTGGAAAATTAAAGTCACCAACCAGGTAAACAAAATCGGATGGGTATTTTTGCATGGCAGCACTTATGGAATTACGAAGTTCAGCAATGAAGGAGCAATTAAGATCCGGCGGACGGTAGCATACACCAACCAGTAACTTCGCCGTTGAAGTATTGCAAGCAACCCACAATATCTCTAGGCAAGAGTCGGTATTTACCATAAACGATGCAATTCCTTTTTTGACAGCTAAAAGGACACCACCGCCCTTTTTAACTGCACGGTCGCGCCTATATATGGTATACTTATTTGGGTCTGAGAAAATTTCACTGTCCATAACACCAGGATGCAACCAGGTTTCCGTTAATGCGATGATATCACTGTCAGCATCATCCAAAAAACAACACACTTCATCACGTTTAGGCAGAAGACTTCGAATATTAGTAAAAAATAAAGATAACGATTGAGTACTACTGCGACTTGACCTGGGTATTGCCCGAGGTCTTTTATCCTAGCAGAGGTTTTAACAGAGTCTATCGCTCTGTCATACACATAGGCTTTCTTATCAATCTGCAGTTTATCGAAGACCAGCTTGCCTCTCTTGTCCTGGGCTTTGGCAAATTCAAGTAACTTGCGCCTTGCTAACCTGGTCGCAGCCGAATAATCTTCTCTGATAGAATATTTTGAGCCTTTAAGCTCATGCGCAGATGCAAGAATTCGCTGTTTGTCTTTGAAAGACGTGAGTTTCGCCACAATAGGCCTGCGCTTATTAACGGTGAATTTCCCTAGCCGATGAACGCGCTCAAACTCGTTCTCACTAACACTAATGCCCAGCTGTTGGGAGCAGAATGCTATAATTTTTTGTTCAGAATCGTTCCATTTTTCCTTTTCATCATCCTCAAGCCCAAAGAAAAGCAAGTTAGACCGGCGAGACCTGTTGTCGACATCGTCACATCTTTCTGTAACTTCCTTTAATTTTGCAGCTAGGTCACTCAAGGAAGGCCGCTCAGCATTGGTGTGCTAATTGACTCCATAGCGTTTTCCAGCGTGGAAACACGGCCAGACAGCTCCTTCATTGCCATATCGGTGGCTTGCTGTTTTTCTCCGATACCCTTCAACTCATTAAGTATTTCCGCTTGACCGGTCTCAAGCCTACGCATCGTATCTAATACTAATGAAAGCACACCCTCCTGTGTTGACTGCCCAGGGGGCGGACCAGGATTAGCTTCAACAGCGCCGGCCATTAATAGCAGCAGTGACAAGGCCGCAGAACAACATCGCGACACTGACAAAATCAAGCGCTTCATCATAGCACAATACTTTGGTGGGCACGACACCGCAAATAAACAGTAGTCACTACTTCTACGACAAGCCCCGTCTAGGTAACTAACCTGCATAAACAGGACGGGTAAGTGATGCATGTCTGATGCGGCGCTGTGCCCAAAACCGCCGGTTCTTCGGAAGCTTTTATATGCCCGGCCAGTTGTGACGTGGATCGTTGACGAGGAGCCTTGTTGCCAGACGCAGTCATCGATGTTATCCGGTATCAGGGTAGCTGGCGATGAAACACGGAAAGGCGGCAGCAGAAGCTCAGGAAGATTTTCATGCTGGCCCGCCATCCAGCACGTTGCGCCACAGAAAAGAGCACCCTGCATAAACACGACGGGCGAGTTGTTACGATATTATCCTTATTGGCAGCGCATCTCTGTGTCCGTGCTGTTTGCGCTGCCTTTAAGCATGATATCATACGAAATCGCCCAGCAAGGCACCCTTCAGAAGCTTACCTTCTGAGGAGCGCTCGTCTCTCTGTCGTCGTCCCCTTTCGCTTCGTGCGCTATAACGCTAAAGGACATGGACATATTTTGGCCATCTAAGGTGGACCAATGGAATCGTTTCGGCTTCTGCGTTTGCTGCGACATATCCATTGTTGAAGCGAGAAATAAAATAGGGCCGTTGGGCAGGCGATAGACAACTTTTTCGAAGCTCTCTGGACATCGCTTGCTTGTGACAGAGCGCCAAAAGGAGGGGGTCGCTTTGTCGGCCAATGACGGTGTAGCGAAAGCGATGGGTGTGGGCCCTGCTTCTCATTCTCGCGTGACGTCACTTGACATCTTTTGTGTGGATGCGGCGTCGATCTTTTATTGCAGGAACATTGAAGGACAATCACGTCAGTACTTCTTAGTCTATTGCTCCTTGTTATCTGGCCAGAGCTAGCGCACCTATTGTAACCCAAAATATACATCCATGGTAGCTCTTCTCGTTGTAATCGTTCGGATATCGCAAACGTGCCTGCATCTTGAGCTAATGCGAAAAACTATTCACCGATACTGTCAAACATTGTCTGTCGATTACGCATGCCCCGGGTATGTCCGCTTCCGCGTAAAAAGAAATCTGGCAAATTTGCCAGGAGGAGGACAAACAAAGCTAAGTCGATTAAACAGCCTTGAAGCGCAGGTACACTTTTAATGACTATATCAAGGTAGCTGAACATACCTTGTACAGTAGTGATGCAATGTGACGAATGAGTAGTCACCAGCACTACATAATCTGGTAGCAGTAAACTAAATTTTTAGAGTTTTTTGTCACGTAGATATAATGTGCTCCCGTTTCTAGCGTGTGACGCTACAAACGGGAGGCGTGCCGTGGTTTCTGAGCCATGCTTTTATTCCATTGCGCGTGCCACTTCTCCTGCGTGGCTTTCTCCTTCCATCTCTTGCTTGCTATGTACGTCACATACAGTCAACAGCAAAAGTTTGCGGGACGCCACACTTCCTAAAATCCTATGTGACCACTTAGCCCCGCAAAACAGCGAGGAATTAAGTGTTACGCCCTGTACATCGCAAAAAACCTACCCACTGAACCTTTTAATTCGTGGCTGTGTTGCGAACCTTAGTGGTAATATTGGCTCTTAAGTAGTTTTGGATCCCGCCATCTTTTGCTGTTGGCTTTGCATTGCACATCATATTCCATTTCCAAAGTGAATATTTGCAGTATAATGTCCGTAGTTTATATTACAGGAGCGTCATGAAGGTACCCATCTATGTGTTATACATTTTTGAAAGTACATTAATAGCAGCAATTTTCGTCATCCACCGGCCACAAGATTGTTTGCTATGACTGAATTATACCGAAAACCTTTACGGTGAACCGCTAGGGCAAGAGGTTCAGATGATATATTATTGCACTAAGTTTCAATACTCGTCGGGCGTTTATCTTGTAAGCAAAGTCGTGCAGGCAAAAACACATAAACATTACTCAATTTTTTTTTGCTGTGCACGCGTTAGCATTACAAGGATTCTTTAATACGTGCTTGCCTAAGATTTTTCTCCTCTAACGAATAGAACTAAAGAAAAGTGTGTTCTGGTCCATAGCATCCATGTATACTATTGAGTGTTTAAGCACTAACGTTGCTGTTGTGGCAAGATTGCACATGCGAGTGTGCTCCTCAAATGTATGCATTTCTCGTCTATCACGTACATTAGCAGCGACCAGGCGACGTCCTGTGGACGGCATGGTGCAAAGATAGCGCGTGTGTTTCGTGAGTGACAACATCCTCGCCGTCGCTATTTCACAATGCACCAGGTCCTCGGAATTTGGCGGCGCTTCGCCCAAAAAGCCGAAAAGGTCCAGGCGCCAGCGCAAGGCGATCGGCGACCTCTCAGTACAGGACCATCCGGCGTTTGCCACTCCTGCATTACACCCTCCTCCGGCAACACCTCTGACCGCATCTTCAGCAGAGACACAGGACGATGTACCCAGCCTAAGCCAAGACAGTGTTGTGCGACCAGGAATCTGCAGTCCACTGAGGACGTCCTTCTCGCCTGTACCTGTAAGCGCCCCTACGTGTCTTGAGAATCGAAATCCTTTTAGTTCCCGCTGTCGTCGACCTTCAAGTGACGTATGCACAAGAAGCAGGACGTTATCAGGACATTTCCGCTGGAATATCCCGTTCAAGAGTCTAGATAATGTTGTCTTCATTTTTGAAAAATTTGTACAGGACCTCACGTACACGCTAAACTACTGCCAAAAGTAGCTTTGCGAAATTATGTTCCAAAGTTCTTTTGAATATTTGTCGGAATGGGCCTACGCATGGATCATGTTCCGCCTAGAGGGGAACCGCAACTATAAAAGGCAGATGAAATGCGCTTGAAGAGGAAGACGTAGCCTCCTGTTTGTTTCCTCTGCCTCTTCTGTAACGTTCCTTCCGAGTCTTAAATTTATGAACAGATCGCTAAAAACGATGGGAAACACAAACAGCGGATAGAGAACGGCAACAACGGTTACAGTCCTGACAGACAAGTCCACTTGTCGAAACTTTGGTTCCAGCGACATTCCCTGTTCTCCATGGTTGTTAGCGATCTGTTAGCTATACAAAAGTTAGCTGCACAAAATATCACAAACTGAAAATAAATGTGGAGGTGCCAAATGCTCCATATTCTGACATACCGGGTTAAGCAACAAGAGTTCTTTCTCTAGAGAAGCGCGGCTGCTATGGTTATATTTCTGTTTTTTTTTGTCTTTATGTAACCCAGATTTATTTCCAACTGTTATTGTGGCAACGAGTATTTCTAATAAATTTAGGTACATCATGCTCCTCACATGTATAACCAATAAATGATTTTTTTTTCTATTCTTCCTATCAAGCTTGCACATGCGTACATGTCGGCAATGAGCGTGCTGAAATACAACATATGCTACAAGGGATGTCTGGTTTTCGAAGAGTATATTGCTTGTTGTAGAGCATTGGCTCGTTTCTACTCGATGTATTAGCTCAAAAGATAAATCGTATACGTGAAAATTTGCAGCTAATTCACATACGTACTTCAACACGCTGTTCGTGTTGTTTATTCATTTCAAGGATTATATACTTGTCAAGACAAAAAATAACAAACAAGCCATTCCATCCAAACCTCAACAGCTGCTAGCGACCACGACAGATACAACGCTCTTGATGAAAAATGTTGGCGAGCTGTGAGACGGTGGTATTTTTGCAGAGAAGTAGCTTCTTCGATTATGTACTGTAGGGTTCAGTACAGTTACAGGAAATTTCGAGCCGCATCAAACTACCACTTGACTAGCACTGGCACCGTACAATAAAGAAGCAGGAATATTATAAATATCAAGCGCCATATATGAACAGCTGGCTATGTGTATGAAAAAAAGACACATTCTAGATTTAGGGCAGCGTAAGATATTGTAAAAGAAAAAAATTTTGCCACGATCATGCTCTGTTGATCACTTTGAGTATAGTTAAACAAACATTTTTACTGGAACGTGCATTTTTATGAGAAATACAAGCTATGAAATATAAGCTGCGTAAACACTACTATTATGTTTCTGATAGTATTCGCAGGCAGTGGGCCTACCACCACCCTCGAAATTGACCAGTGCCTCAGCATTCAGAGAAGAAAAAGACGATGCAACGTAAGTTGAAAAAAACAAGGTGTTCACATATTGAACGTTTCTTGTTCTCTGTACCGTCAAATAAATTGTCTGAGGGCTGACAGCAGCTCATCACTCGGCGAAGTAGACTTGGAATGGCTGCGATCGTTTACGCCTAATTTTTGTTGATGGGGCCCTAAAATTTTCGGGCACGTCCTGCACTAAAAGGCACATCTAAATACTAACGTTCAAGAAAAACACTAGCGCTTTTGAAGTTCTGGATAATTCTTGCACAAGTGAGACTTCTCGCAATCTGCTATGCGCATTATTTAGGAGCTTCAAAAGTAATGTGTTGGTCTGGGCGATGTTTTATTCAAGGAAAGTTTATGGCATGTGAGAATATTATTCACGAACTTAAATGCAATCAACCCTTCCTGTGCGATCTCGAACAAGGTGACAGTGGACACAAGAAGGTTATATATTCACAGTAAAATTACGCAACTAGAGCAGGCATTAGCAGAATTGCTTTCTTGGAACTTTATAGGCATTACTTATAGCATTTATTATTAGCCAGGACTGTTCGAAAACAAAATTGTTAACGTGCTCAGTGAACGTTCGCGATTGCATTGCTGAATGAAGCAGAGGACGCTCATTCATGTCATTGAGGTCTGCTTTAGGGTGGGCATACGCTAGGCAATGGTGCAGTAAATTTTGCAAACAGAGCGTGATATAGCACGGCAGCAGCTCGGCTTACGAAGCCAGAAAGGAAATCATTGAATGCTATGGCCAACAAAATAAAAAAAAATGATATTTTGACGGTTCTCTGCAAAACGTATTGAAGCCGTGCTTGAGGAGCGTCACTTAAGTAGCTTATTGCCTCACGAATCGGCTGTCGAGATATCTTATTTTCAAATACGTTACGTAATAGCGGTGCGTCAAGATCGAGGAAACACACCATTATGCCTTCTTTCGACCGACTAATCTACTGCAAGATAAACAAGGTGGGGGGAGGGGGGGGGAAGAAGCTGCGCTGGAGGGTGTTATGACCTTCGATATTTCGTTGCTCTATCAGCCGTATTTGCCCGATACGTGTCAGAGTCATAGACGGCATTCCTCGTATAGGTATTTTGTTGCCGCATACGCCTCTATCACGACTCCGGCAAATACGGGCACATACGGACACGTGCCATATATAGGCAGGTATACCAAATTCCTGATATCGTCATATATGGAACTTTCGTAAGGGGAGCAATGGCACTTATTCAGTAATCCTTTCCATGCAGGATCGTCCTGCCCATAATAATAGCCGTGGTCGTCGTAGGTGTCGTCGGGGCCGTCATCTTTACCATCGTGGTTCGTGGACACCGCCTTTTCAAGCATGCTTATCTGGGAAGCAACGGTCGCGCGAACACCACGGATACATCGGCCATCAGCGACGTTCCTGCCATGGTTTTCGGAAGCACGACTGACCAGCCCAGCTGGCCTGCTCGGAGTAAAGCGTCAACGTAACACCAAGCTTCCCGGCAGCGTTGAGAATTGCTGTTTTTTTTTCCACAGCACTTTCAGCACTGTCGGCGAGTGTTCTTGAGAAAGAACCCTAGCTTAAGCGTAGCAATAAAGCGATATTTTCCCTCACCTTTCTTTTAGCTCACTATATTCCGCGCAGACAACTATTGGGGTTCGCGTTTACAAACGCGAAATCGTTGTAAGCCTTAAAACTCTTAAGTCACTACCGACCAACCAACCGCAGCGAAGGAAGCCGCGAGTGTATTTCATGTAACAAGCATATCAGTCAAGCGCACATGCTAAGGTTCAATACCATGCTGGAGAAGCGATCGGATTACTATGCGGGACGAGCCCATGTCAGCAAAATCCCGTAGTGGGCGTGAGCCCGCACACACGATACAGAATAGCAGCCCCATGGTGTAGTGGTCGTCAAATCGATCCCTTCATTGGCTACACCAATCAATATGGTTGTACCTATTCCTTATTACGCAAGCTGTCTCTGCGTCCTGCCCCGCCACGGCGGTCTAGTGGCTATATGGTACTCGGCTGACGGCTGCTGATTCAAATGTCGTGGCTAAGAATCCCGGACCCCGCGGCTGCATTTAGATGGAGGCGAAATGTTAAGGCCCGTGTGCTGCGCGATGTTTGTGCACGTTAAAGTGGACGTTTCGACCACCTCATTGGTCAAAATTCGCGGAGCCCTCCACTGCGGCATCTCTGAACATCAAGTCGTGGTTTTCGGACGTAAAACCGAAAAATCAGTGTCTCTGTCTTTTATTGCGAAGCCTGCTTTTCCCTAAAATAATCGAGCAATATTCGACTGAAACGACGAGTGAGCTACACCTAATGTTGATTCCATTACACCTCTGAAAGATAAAATGTGGAGGACGCTTAGGAGTCACCTTTAAGAGAGGAACGCTACAGGGCCGTCTGGCCTCGCTCGCTTCGCCTTCTCAAAAAACGGTAAAATTAGCGCCTAGTTCTAAAATTCTGCAAATTATTCCTAATTCTCTACTAGCAGAATGTTTTCCTCGTACATTCAATTTGTACCAAGGTTTCAGGTGTGTAAGTTTTATTTCAGTCGAACTTTACAACGCTGACGAATTTTACACTGACAAACTCAGTTGCCTTCATTAAAGCACCTGCGCCGTAGCAGAGGTCTTACGTGGTCGTGTGATCATGGTAACGGTGGTTATTTATATATATTTCCTGCGTGGACACCTACGCCGACAAAGACGCCTGGTTTTCAGGAAAAAACGAGCTTCTAAACGCTATCGCAATAAGATGTCACGCAAGCGTAATGAAACGCTATTCGCTTAAGCGTTTTTTGACCATGCATATAGAGAAGGGCAATTCTTTTACGGGGCCAGAAGATCCAGTTACGTTCACTTTATACCTCGTCGTCCGTCGTCGAAACGTCGTGCTTTCTAACGCCTTATTTAACAAAGCCAGCTTGAATAATAACATTCCTTCTTAAGCTTCTGAAGACTCCGCCGTTTAGCACAAATCTGTTTCATCTGAAACTCTGGACACGTGGGACACAGCCACAACATCTGTAAATACTGCAGGAGCAAAAAGAGAATCCTCTTAGCACCAACCACTAATACGGATATTCCGTTAAACCACTGCTTTTCCTGACGCCCTACCCGGCTTACAGACCCGGGCCGAAAAACTAGACGATCGTATTCTGCTAGCAGGAGGGGAAGCAAATAGGTATCTCTCTGTCACACACACGCACACAGCACTTAGGCTGAGTCATTTCCCAACAGCTTGGCGCAAGGGTAAGATAATATTCATTCTCAAATCCGGAAGACCCGCACATAAGCCTAGTTCATACCGCCCTATTGTAATAAGTTATAGGTAACATGCTAGAGCGACCTCTGAATTCTCGTTTGTACTACTTCCTACATAGTAATGATCTCGTACATGAATTGGATTTACGAAAGCACGCAGGGCAGCACTGGCTCTCTATCAACTAGGGCAAAAGTCCCGCAAATTACAAGGTCCGCAAATTACCCGTCCTCCTAATCTCACTTGACCTCACCGGAGCATTTGACAGTGTTTGGCATGTAGCAGTGCTTAATTTTTTTCAGGAAACACCGTTGTCAAACTAACCTACATCACCTCCTAAAATCATTCTTAACTAACAGAGTCATCATGTTTCCTTTTAATAAGGGCGAAGAAGCAGCTTATTCAACGGTGGGCAGTCCACAGGGCTTTCCCACAAACCCGCCACTCTGGAATGTCATTATCCATTCCTTACTCGACCTCAACGTGCCGCATCAGGCACACATCCAGGCTTATGTGGACGACACAATTTTGCTCCATGGTATTTCACGACTCGATTTCGAAAATAACGTTCATCACGTCCTTGCGACCCCGGTAACACAATACGCTAAACAATATAAACTTACATCAGTTCGGAGAAATCGTACATTATCTTCTTCATTAGTAGTCATAAAGGCACATCCAATCGCCGCCCATCCATCAAGTTTGACAGCTGCTGGGTCCCACGGTATTCGATCCCACACTCAACTTCCATACATATGTTGATTATCTTAAAACACAAGTAGAGGTCTTCACCGTTCGATTTCTCGCTCTCACGCGCGCACAACATGGCCTGAACAGCACATTAATTCGCCGTTTATATAGACAAGTAATTCTCCCTGCGTTAACATACGCATCACCCGCGTGGTGTTCAACGCACTCTTCCAAATCCCTTAGAAACCGCGTCTTCTCGCTGCAACGCACCATTTAATTTCTATAACAGGCTCGTTTACACCACCCGTACTTCTGCGCTCCAAATTTTCGCCAACGCTGCCCCCTTAGATCTTGAACTCAGTCGACTAGGAGCGGAGTTTTCCCTTTTCATCCAGGAAATCGTCGCTTATTACGGCACTCGTACATTCCATCCTCACCAAATTTTGCACGACACCACTCCATGTTCCTACCACCCCACTTTAAAGCATCAATATTCGTTCACTAAAGTTGACCCATTAGCACACGCTGACAAGTTCCGCCTTCCCGTTCTGCATGCGTGCACAGATGGCTCCTACACCTCACACTCGGCCGGATCTGTCTATATCATGGATAGCCGAACGCGCATTTTTCAAGCTAATAAATACAGACTAACCCACGCTTCAGGCGCTTATGCAACCGAACTCCGTGAATGTTTACAATATATTGGGACGCTACGCCCACAAACCCCCTTACAACTTTACACTGACTGCATTTCGTTACTTCGTAAACTTACCTCTCTTAATGATACCAACCCAAGAGTGTTGGATCTAAAGAACATTCTTTATCAATTTCAAGTGCAAGGACTTTCCTTCCGATTATTTCATATCCCTGGTCATAAAGGTATCCTGGGCAACGAACTAGCCAACACCCTAGCATACTCAGATATGAGCAGTGGGTCTGCGAGGATGGCCAAAATTACCGTCCGCGCGACAAGGTCCGAATTACACAAAATTATGATTTCACATTGGCATACACATTGGCAGACAGAAGGACCGAATACTTAATTATTCACTGGATCAAAAGCATCTACAAAATCCCAAAATGGTTTCCTCCGAATGGAAAGTTAATGCACCTAATGACTGGTCGCGAGAATTTTCAATATTACCTTAAATGATTCAGCATTACCATGTCCGACCACTGCGCATGCAACCAACTTTGTACAAGAGACCTACATTACCTCAATGAGTGTCCACGAACACAACATATATATAGTTCGACACGTGCGTCACCACAACACAACCATTACCTACGCACACTTTCCCCGATACCTCCTTTTAAAACCAGCCCGCGCATGCTTAATGCAGCTGGTGACCTCAATGCCAGATCCGCCGTTGTCACTCCTCTACCCTCCTATTCCGCAGACGCCTCCTAGTTTCATCTCACAGCACACCGCCCACTATTTCGTCCCACATACATCTTATGAAACTTCCTCGTCACCTTACAAACCCTACACACACGAGGTATCGTATCGGATGCTGTATACCATCGCACTTCGGCCTAAAAATGGCGAGGGTACCTCTACGGCTGTGACGCCCGCACCGACCATCAACCACACTATGTCATACATCACTTCACTGCATTGCTGCTATGTTGCCCCATAACATGATCTGTCTACCTGTCTATACTTTAACGACTAGCAGGCCAGGGCCCTCCCTTCCCTCCATTCTGGCAACCCTCACCTGAGCTTTACCGGCAACTCCATAGGAGCCCGTCTCCCGCCAAGCATTTTTCTTCTTCTCCAACTTTCACTACATACGTGGATCGTCATTATCCAATTGCTGAAACTACAGGCTGAAGTCCATGGTTTCCAAATCTTCAGCTGCTCAAGAACCTACTACATTCGTCCACCTTCTCATGGCTTTAAACTTCGGCACCACTGCCACGTCAATGGGACACGTTCATTCCAGTGAAGCACAACCTCCGACTACGCCATCTTCTCTCTCTATTACAAAACACCTCGGCTAACCCATAGCTCATACAATCGGTAATTGCTCAGTGTTCGCGATAGCGTATTACGTTTGTAGCAGTTCACGCATTTAAAACATACATTGGCTCATCTCGTGCACTAAACTAACCCGGGAGCCTTCTGTGCTAGAAATTGAAATCGGCGCAATCGTAGCGGTCTCATTGCAACGCTGCCTACCCGAGCAGGCGGGCCGTCTCAAGCAAAATGGCGACAGTTCGGCGCTCAAATAGCCGCTGTCAAGTTCAGAAGAGCTCAACACATCGTTGGATGACATCGCCGCTTTAATTTTTTCTGGCACCAGCTCCATATTTCTGATGGCGGCGAGGCTGTGACGTCATCACATATATACGCTGCACGAAGCGTCTACCCGTTTCGGTTTTGGTTTGAACACAGCGGTATTGGTTTGTTTAAAATTATTGGTGAGTTTCTAAGCAAACTGGTTGGCCCTGCCTGCTTGAGGGCAATCACTACTATAGGCGAACAGTGATATCAGACTATGGTGCAAAAACCGCCGGAGTTCCCCTTTCACCTGACAAATACACTGCTCAGTTCTTCCGCCAAGCCCGCTCACTGCAGTCTAACAAGGCTTCACGTGTGACATTCTGCGGGTATAACACTCGTGCTGATATGCACTCGCTCAGAGATTCAAGCCCGTTTCGCGCCGTCACAACCGTCGGCACAGCCAAGCTGTTTTTTGCCGTCAGTCACGACGTAACTGGCTGGGATTTTGTGAAGTGGAAAGGATGCCATACAATATCCTCGCGTCTTCGGGGACCGAACACGCAGGTTGCAGCTAAATCTTTTTTGGGTGCGAAGCGCTGGGCCTGTCGGCTTGTCCTGTGGTCGTCGTCACGGTAAAGCGAGCGGTGAAACTATGGACAAAGACGTCTATAATTAGTGAAAATCTTGCTCAGAATGAGCTAGTATGACTTAATCTTCTTTAAAATACAGTAATAAGCAGGAATTAATTGCATTAATAATTTTTTAAATCGCTCCGGACACGACAACCCTACACATACACTGTATTAACGCACTGCCTTCAGGATCGACCCGCAGTTTCCGTCCGGCAGGGCAAAATAAGTGCATATAATTTATCAAAACCGCTTCATCTCGGCGATTGATGTGTTGCACATTGGCCTTCGCATAACCAATGCGAAGTCGCAGTATCTTGGACGCAAGACATGGTCGAACGTGTTAGTTGGTAGTGGGTGGAGGACTAGAGGCTGAGGGGCCTTTCCATACTTCGTGAAAAACACTACAAAATCCGATTCACTGCACACGCTCGACCTTGAACAGCCCCTTTGTCAATACTCTGCCCCTGTTAGTATCAAAGCGGCCGTTAAAAACGCACATAGTGAAGGAAAACTCTGAGCAGGAGCCGTACGTGTTCGCTTGAGGCATGGCTCATAAAGGATTTTAGCCGCACTCTGGAAATACAATAGCAATGAAGCATCTGACGTGCTAATTTTGCGACTGTAAAAGGAGTGCCGCAATAGTTAATCATCCAGTATTGTTTTGGTTACTCTTATCTCTGTCTTTCACAACAGAAAGACTTCACATAATCCGATTTTTTGACATCTATTGCTACTCAGACAGCACTGGCAGTCGCACTCGGATTTTCCCCAACACTGAGCACGGTCCTAGAGAAAGGAGTTGAGAGTGTACTCCGACAAGTTCTGTTCTGTGGAGATGAGTTTTTTAGCAGAAAGTAAAAGAATCGCACATCAATTTATAGCAGATGTATCCTTAGGCTCGGTCGAACCACCTATACAAAAGTAATCTTTAAGTCAGTTCTGTCATGGCCAATCCCCTCCATTAGGCATGCCCGAGTCCTTAGAGAAGTTTGACTTTTCCAGCGCCGAACTCTTGGACAATCCGCCGTAGTGGGTGCGAGGCAGATTTCCTGGTGCAGAAGAACAAGACATTTATGTGAGAATTTTTATTCTCGGTTCGTGCGCGTACATTGTCACATGCATGTTTAATCTTACTTCTTTCTCGGCAGGATATCACGCCCAAAGTATTGAGTAACTCAAGTCACTTGTCAATATGTGCTCCTCGATGACGGCACTGTGAACAGGTACGTGTTTACTGAAGCTTCCTCGGGTATGACGTGAAAACGCATTTTCGTTACTAGGTACAGCGGTAGAAATGTTAAAGCCTTAATACTTATGTCTCTTGCAAATGAGGCTCCGGCTGGTGTTGGAATGGGACCGAATGCGTGACTCAACCTGTAGGGCCTTGCGGGTGGCAACGTTCTTTCTCTAGATAGCAAATTCTGTAACCGAAAGCCGAAGTTTCTGAAGTTAAACAGTTCAGTTCCTATACACTTACACGTCAGTTTCATCAAAGCTTGCATGCGTGTTTTAATGCTGAACGTTGTCATGGCGTTCGATTGTATTTTTTACTTAGATGGGTTTAAGAAACGTGGCAACTATATGTTATTTGTCGATCAAGATCATCTTGATTCGGTTTGAAACTATTGCTTCGAATGCCTAACCACGTGGCGTCATAGCTAGTTATAAAGTTGGTAATATCACCTAATATTGATCTCAATTTCAATGCTGTCTTGGTTGATTTCCATGAATATATCCGTTAATATTTGAGTGCACCTGATTCTCGATAAAGATCGGCTATCTTGCTTTACAAATATAATGTGCTGCCATGATGCATCCTCTCTATTCGAGTTTATTTAATGCTGCCGCGAAATTTCTCACACGAAGACGCCACTTTCATTTCGCTATTTAGGCCTGACGGCGACCGCATTCGATGGAGGCGCGACTCTTGAGGCTCATGTACGGCGCGATGTCAGCGCACGTTAAGGAACCCTAGGTGGTCGAAGTTTGTAGAGCCCTCCACTACGGTGTCTCCAATAATCGTATCGTGGTCTTGGGACGTAGTAACCCAGAAATAAAATCCAAAGCAGTCACTTATTTAGCCTTGACAATCTATAAGGAAGCCCCGTCTGAGAGTAACGATGTCTGTTTTATTGGAATCCCGTTCATCAGTTATCGAACCGTATTTCCCTCTTATGAATCACACTGCATTTATAATTGGACCAAATACCCCATTAGTAAATCGTTTTCTATTGAAACTTCTCGGACGCCCTTGTTTGTTTTGCGGATGTGGCTAAATGTTTATATATGCAAGGAGGACCTTTCATCTTAGCCTCATGTAAGTTTGCAAACCGCTACCATATTGAAAATGGACATCAAAATGAAACACTGAAACGGTTCAGACAGATAAATTATCCGCCAGGACCACTGTTTTGCCTAGCGTATCATTTATATCTTCAGTACTATAAGAAAAAATGAGGGTCACCGTTGCATCTTTGAATTCCGCGCCGACATCTGAGGGTATAATGTCACCAACTTAATTCTTTCTGCTTTTTCTTCTTATTGTGGCCATAATGTCTCAATCGCAACACGCCATGTGGAGCCTTCGACTTCCTTGGAAACCTATGTATATCTCGTTTGCCCGTAAATAATTAGGCACACCTTAGTAGAGACCGTCTAATATAGGAAATCATGCTTATTAGTGCGGCAACCTGCCTACGGCGTCGCCACCCATGTTTTATTGTTGCGTACTTTCCAACTTACCAAGAGTTCTTGCTGCTCGAGTGGCGCCTTCGGCAATATGACGAGTTAATTTGTTAATACGGGTAAAAATCAAAGCCCATTAATTCATCATGCAATTCTTGTTCAGTGGCCGAACTTTTGAACGCTGTTCGGACGTTTATCTTTTCTGCATTTGTTGTTTAAAATTATTCGTCCTAATGCAAACAGATTCCGTTGGTTCTTCCGACATTGTTCAAAGGGCTCGAAATTCATAGGCGAACGAAAGTTTTGAAAGAAGGCCGCAGCGTCTAATCAAGCTTGTGCTGCTGAGATTCTTTCCCAAATTCTTGCTTTCACATATGGAGCTACTCTTGCCGTGTGTCCGCTGTTAAGATGAAATTAATTTGAAATTTACTTTTGATGAACATGAGCAGGTTTAGAAATGCTAGCGTATAATATAAGCGAAGCTTTACTAGCTCGTTACCTCGTGTGCTCATTCCTTTAAAACTTCATGGGGATGGTATAAGCTTTCCATATTCCGCCTTAAGACGGAATAAAGATTTCACTGTTCGGGCTTCGGCCAATTCTACATGGTACAGTTGTTGCGCAGTGTGCAGAAGCAAACTGGGTGGTTGTTTCTTTGCTCTGTTTTTCGGTCGATACAACTTATACTTGCTTGTGTTTCGGGGCATGAAAGAACAAATGCATATGAAATTTCACCGCGCACTCTACACCCACCGTCGTGAATCTCAGACGCCCATAGCCGATGCAAGCGCCCGCAGAGACTGAATAACGCCGCTATGAGTACGCCTGAGAAAGGAGGCTCGCTAGACCGCCTTCACGAATCAAGTAAGAAAGTGGGCGTCACCTGCACCGAGTCGACTGCGCCGACCAAACGCCGCAAGCATCGCAAGAAGTCTTCAAAGAGATACAAGCCTTATGGATAAGCGTCCCCAGCGGGAGGAATGTACGTTACTATTTGTAAAAGTAAACCTTGACGCCTACCTGTTTACATATAACAATTCACTATATTTTCGTTCCACCTCCTCATTGCCAATCGAAATTTCAGACGGAGAGAGCGAATTGAGTAAGATAAGAACAGGCATTATACGGGGCAATAGACAAGGAAAGCAGGCTGTTAGGCTCCTACGTATCCAATGTTAGCTAGTGGTGTTTTTATAAGTTGGTAGGTTCAGTGGCGACGAGGCTACGTGGGTGGCGGTTTCAATGGTGCGATGTCCGTGGGACGAAACCGTGGGCAAAATAATCGCTGCGGCAAGAAATAATCCTTAACATATGGGAACGAACAATGCGAGGGGAGTGATACGATGGATTAGAGACTGGTTTATAGTGCAGAGGCAGTTAATATAGTACCGTAAATTTTAGGCAAAGTGCAGACGCCAAACAAATAACAGCGAGAAGCTATTGAAAGTAGTCTTGGGGCGGTGCTATTGTAGTTGTGGAGTATGAAGCCAGTGGATTTATTCTGGACAAGTTCAAGTGAACCAGCTAGAGCGTGTTTACTGAAGCGTTGCACAGAAATTAATACATTGTCATGCGCTTAGAAGGATGGTCATTTGGACGAGTTTGTGCTGGTTAAACATTTTGACGGCCAGCGCGAAAAAAGGAGGACAATACGCAAGGAAGGACACGACACCAACGCACCGAAATGACCATCCTTCTATACTACATTTCTTTTGCATTGGGCTCATTTATCCGTCCTAGCAGACAGCGCTGTGGTTTGTGTCCTTCCTTGCGTATTTTCCTCGTTATTGCGCGCTGGCCATGACATGACATAAACTCATTCATTGACATTAATTTATTCATTTTGAAGGGTCTGCCTATCGCCTTATTGGGCTTTCGCCATAATAGTGTAAACATGAAGAACATCCCCCATCAGACAGGCACAGCACCTGATGTGTGTAAAATACAATTGTACTTAATCGATGAACAGATCGCAAAATTCGATTTAGAGCAGGGAATGTCGCAGGAGCCAACGTTTCGACAAGTGGACTTGTCTTCGTCAGAGCAGGGAATGTCGCAGAAGCCAACGTTTCTACAAGTGGACTTGTCTTCTTCAGGGCGGCGCCGCCCTGACGAAGACAAGTCCACTTGTAGAAACGTTGGCTTCTGCGACACGTTCGCTTCTGCGACATTCCCTGCTCTAAATCGAACTTTGCGATCTGTTCATCGATTCAAGTATTCATTTTCCCCTGAGCTTCTCTTCTAGTTTGAATTGTAATTAATGATTTTTCGCTTGTGAGAAAGATAATTGGCTTATGGCAAGAAATCTTTGGGTTAGTTGATTCATGGCTTCTGAGAGAAATATCGTAGAGCAAGACGACACTGGGACAGCTCTTTATACTTCTCTGTCCTTGTGTCCTTTTGCTCTACGATTTTTTTTTCACAGGATAATTGAGGTTGCACGGATATTTCTTTATGTTTCATTAGACTTGTAGGCTACCAGGCATCCCCGGGGATAGCGCCATGAGCCATTTTGTCGCGACTTTCTGGGCCAAGTTAAAAATGTTATGCCTTCTGTATGGGGTGCATGTGTGCTCGTTCCCGCAAACTTAAAAAAACAATCGTCCCCTTTTAATAGCAACCAAGTGCTTTTTTTACGGGTGTTAGCACCTTTAAAAAACTGCATCGATACTCGCGGAGCATTTGCAATAGGCAAGCAAAGATAAATGTATTCACATCGCAAAAAGTCAGCAACCGAATTGCGAATGTGGGCTTTTCGACCAGATGGTCAATGCCTTCGCCACTGCACAACATTTGATTTACATACTTCACGACCAGCTATCAGCGCCATCTTGCTTGCGGCACACATAACAAGATCAACAAGCGGCTCAAGAAACACGAAAGGCAGCGGAAGACTACTTTTGTTAGCAATAACGTAGTGACCGTTACATGGCCCCGTTTCGTCATATAAAATCAAGGACAGCTAGAGTTCACCCTTCGGCAAGTAGTATGTAATTTCAAGGTTGCCTTTAGACCAATGTGGCTGGATAATGCTTCACATGTGTTGAAGAAATGGAGGTTCGCAGCCTGCGCGCACAAGTCAAGCTAAATATCCTGCATTCAGAACACTCATAGACAGTATGATAGGTAGCTCTAGGTATGGGTGAAAACGGCACTTATTGCCCATTAGGCGCTGTTCTCTACTTAATCCCACTGTAATCTAAAGCCGTTTTGTTCTTTTTTTAGATATTTTTGTAGAACATCGATGTGCATCGTCATAAAGGTGTACGCAAACGTTGTCTACTCTTCCTGCTTTCTTGCAAATCAGATTATTTAATCCCCTGCATTTGAAACCTACGTTCTTTTCAAAATGGCATCACTCTCCTAATGAGTGCGTACGTAATTACGCTCAACAGGACCCTCAACATTGCACTCAGCAGCGTACGTAGCAGCTCTCCAGAGGACAGAAAAATAAACGGTTTTAATGATGTCCAGAGTAAAATCTAGCCCCTTCTGGTAATTTGTGCAGTGTTCGCAACACCGTGGCATATATAATTCATCCAATCTAGCCATTTCAAGCAATCCAGCCAGCCTTAACAAATACTTACGGCATCGCAACACGCACTCAAAAGAAACGAGGACCGCTGACAAGTGGACGGAGATAGGCTGCTCGGTCATGTTGCCTTCGGCACTCCGGCCTGGAGTGCGAGCTGCAATTCTTTTTTAATCCCTACGAATACGCCCAGCTTCGAACACATTTACAACCTTGGCAAGATTTCGCAATGGCGCTGAAGTTTTATGGAGCCGCCGTGAGACTTTTCCTGTCGGCCTTTACCAATCCCCCTTCTATTTCTACCTCTCGGGGTCAACACATTTCCTCATCGTAGGAACATCTGCAGTCTTATCGTGTCCTACGTGAGTAAAAACTCGAGCACAAATTCTTGCCCTCATCATTCAAAACAGGAGAGCACGGGCGCGGAACGGTACGCATTTGGGCAAGTTGGTTCATCAAGCCTATCACATCCATAGCAGTGGAGGTACATGTGTAACACCCCCCCCCCCCCCCCCCCGTTTCCCTGCTTCCGTAGGAGATAGAGTATCTGAGTGGCTCATTTTGATTTCCTCCCTCCTCCTCCTCCTCCTCATTTTGATCTGGCCTCTGCGCAGGCTTTCCTTCTTTCTTCCGTCAATTTCTTGGGATAAGGCTGGTACAGTTACGCATGACTACTGAAGATATGAAGACATACGGTTGTTAGCGCCCGAGTCGGTTCTCTTCCTTTGTCCTGTTCCACAGCGCTGTGTCTTCTTATCATGGGCACGGGAGGTCGCCCGTTCAACAATACCTCCATGTTTCATGCAGAGACATCAGAACTTCTTATGATCAGTGTTCATTCAAAATACAGCTCTCAGGGATAAAGTGTACCTGTCTAATGTTCGCTTCATCAGCATCGCTTATTGCCAACTATACCCAGGTCTGAAGTCAAAGACGGCGCATCTTCCCCCCGGAAGGCGACCCACAGCACCGAAGGTCTCGTATCTCTGAAGAGGAGCAGCCGCCTTCGCCTTCGCAGTGCGCTTCAGTGCCTCTCATAGATCCGGGCGTATCACAACAGCCGCCCGTGGAAAAACCTGCCTTTGTAGTTCTGCCTCATACTCCGCCAAAGCGAGCGTCAAGTCCTGGCAGCACGCACACAGAGGTGGGGACGCAATAAACTCGGAGGACTAATGTTACAAGGGAACACACACACACACACACACGCATACACACATGGGCGCACGCACACACACCAATTTCGCAGGCGATGATACCTCTACGTCTTGCCTTTACCACGCAGCTCTTGATCCAACATAACGTAAACACATTGATTGGTTTCGACACAATGCCGGTAACGAAACTAACGAAGACCTACCAACTCACCACAGGAACGAACATGTTCAAATACATCAAAGTGACAAACTCGGGTATGAAGTTAACAGAGAGACTATTTCCTTCCGTTTAGTAGCTAACAAAATACGTGTACCGACAAAGGGAAACGCAGCCAGACTGGTACTTGGTTTCAGTAAGCTGCTTGTCGTTACCTGCATTTTAGCAGTTACTGAGAGCAGAGGGGCACGCTTTAGTTATGTAGGTGGACTCTATGGTGTCGTGTGTAGTATCCTCTTCGTGAGACTGCCCATGTATGAGAAGCCTGTTACCCCTGTGGGTATTTGAGATTCCTACAAGTGGTATAGAACAGATGGTGCGCGGAAGCTTCAGCCCATTGCCCGCCACATCACGCTTCTACAGTGCCATTCACCGGATTTCGCCAACTCTCTTCGATTGCCTTGAGGACTCTCTCGTCGAGAAGAAACATTGCTGTGCCATATGTGGCTGGTCGTGGTATATAACATTGCCTACTCACTCCTCATAGGAATGGCGAACAGTCCGACATGTGACTTTTGCGGCAGCGAAGAGGCAATCGCCCACCTTCTGAGCCACTGCACACTACGCCACTCAACGAAGCGAGTTAGAAGATAAGTAAGCTTCACCGCCATGATAGACGGTGCTCCCTGTGCAGAAGATCCTGAGTCCTCGGCCTACGCGCTTTTGCGTGCTCAAGGCTGCAAAGGCGCTGCTGTGTATCCTGAAGTGGACGGGACTTCATGAACGCTTGTGAAAGACGTACCCATGATAGTGCTTCGGTGTTTGTACTTGTCTTCTCACTAACTGTCCTCCTGTTTATATTTTTAGTCTTCTTTCCTCTGTCATCCATTATTGCCCCTTCCCCCCTCTCTCGCCAGGTAAACAACCGAACACGCGCTTGGCCATCATGCCTTTCCTGTTCATTTTTGCCCCGCCAGGTGGTCTAGCCGTTATGACACTCGGCTGCAGATCCGAGGGTCGCGGGATCGAATCCCGGCCTCGGCGGCTGCATTTCGATGGAGGCGAAATGTTAAGGCCCGTGTGCTGTGCGATGTCAGTGCATGTTAGAGAACCCCTGGTGGTCGAAATTTCCGGAGACCTCCACTATGGCATCTCTCATAGTCAGAGCTGGTTTTGGGACGTTCAACCCCACAAAATAATGTTCATTTCTTTCTCTCTCTCTCTTCGTATCTCTACAAGTAGCATGTTTATTTGAATAAACACCATGGTAGAAAGAAAGGAAGGTGTGTGTAGCGTACTGGTTAAGGAACTTGGCTTCGCTGGGTGGGAGCTGCGGTTCGAACCCATGCGCATGTAAGAAGTTTTGTTTCGTCTCTAACGTCTTTCTTTGCTTTTTCATTCTTTGTTTCGTAGAAAATCGGAGGCGTTCACGTGGTAGGCCAGGTGAACCCAGCGCTAGATTTGAACCACGCGCGCTTAGATCTGATTGGCCAAAGCGAGTTCACGTGATGTGCCGGCTGGGCCTTTTCATATACCGCCGACTGCTACATCTGACACGACGCCGACAACGACACGCACACCGACAGCTTCGCTGTCAAAGGAAATGGTGTCCTCTGAGTCACGAGTCGTTAATCCGGATAAGCCGAAGCCTCGCTGCTGCCATTGATACTTTGGTCGGCTTAACGGGGGAGCTAGGGCGGAACAGCTGGACGGGGAAAGCTCAGGCAAATGGAAGGGAAAGCAAACGGGGCTTTTCGGGCTATAATCAGCCGCGCTAGCATTGACCACGACCTGAAAACCTCTAAGAATGGCACCGCGGAAGTTAAAAAGAAGTGCTCAGAATAACCCCGAAGAAAAACACAGAAACCTCGAGGGTTTCTGTATTTTTCTTTCGTCCATGCTCAGTTATCTCAGCTACTAAGATATCATTTGTTAGCATGCGTAGTGCGTGCCTTTTGTCTAATAAACTAGCGAGAATGCCAGCTTCCGTTCACTTGACTGATGTGTAAGACACTGTTACTCACAAACGCTACGCAGAAGTGTGGTTCCGACAGTTAAACTAAATCAGAATATTTCCTCCCAAGATACCTTGATGTATTCTGGAACGTTCTGAACTCTGTGCACAGCAATACATAACACAGATGCCAGTGCTGACAGTAATGTTGTACATTTTACCGCGCTTATTCGCTTCCTAGTAAGAACCCATAGGAAACACCGTCCCACCACTCGGTAATGTGAGACTCCATCAATATTCGCGTTATCACCCTGCACATGAAAAATCATCATCATCATCATCATCAGCCAATTTTATGTCCACTGCAGGACGAAGGCCTCTCCCAATCCTCGCCATCCTTGCCTGTCCTGCGCGAGCTGATTCCATTTGATGCCTGCGAATTTCTTGATTTCGTCCCCCCATCTTACTCTCTGCCGCCCACGGCTGCGCTTACCCTCTCTTGGTATCCATTCCGTCGTTCTAACTGTCCATCGGTTATCTAGCCTTCTCATCACGTGGCCTGCCCATGTCCATTTTTTCTTCTTAATATCGTTCATTATGTCGGCGACCCCCGTTTGTTCTCTGACCCACTCGGCTGTCTTCCTATCCCTTAGTGTAACGCCTATCATTTTCCGTTCCATCGCCCGCTGCGCGGTTCTTAACTTCCTCTCTAGCTTCTTTGTAATTCTCCAGGTTTCTGATCCGTAAGTCAGTACTGGCAGGATGCAGTAGTTATATAGTTTCCGTTTGAGTGATAGTGGTAGGTTTCCGTTCATGAGTTGTGAATGTCTGCCATATGCGCGCCATCCCATGTTTATTCTACGGTGGATTTCTTTTATATGGGTGGGTTCTCCAGTAAGTAGCTGTCCTAGGTACAGATATTCTTCTACGACTTCTAATGTATGGGTTTCGACCTTGAATAGACGTTTTTTCGCCGTGCCACTTACCATTATCTTTGTTTTCTGCATGTTCATCCTTAATCCTACCTTAGCGCTTTCTCGGCTTAAGTCTTCAATCATCTTTTGCAATTCGTCGCCATCATTGCTAAAGAGTACTATGTCATCTGCAAATCGCAGGTTACTCAGATATTCGCCGTTAATCCTGAGCCCTGTCTCTTCCCAGTCTAACCTTTTGAAGATTTCTTCCAAACATGCAGTAAATAGCATGGGAGAAATTGTATCTCCCTGTCTGACACCTTTCTGTATTGGGATTTTTCTGCTTTTCTTATGGAGGAGCAGGGTGGCTGTAGAATCTTTATAGATGTTGGCTATTGTGTTTATGTAGCTATCACATATTCCTTGACGACGTAGTGCCTCCAGAACTGCTGGTATCTCTACCCAGTCGAAAGCCTTTTCGTAGTCTATGAAAGCCATATAGAGGGGTTTGTTGTATTCAGCGGATTTCTCGATTACTTGAATGACCGCATGCAGGTGGTCCATGGTAGAGTATCCTTTTCTGAACCCTGCTTGCTCTCTGGGTTGATTAAATTCAAGTGTGGCCCTTATTCTGTTTGAGATAACCTTTGTGAATATTTTGTAAAGTGCTGAGAGTAGACTGATCGGCCTGTAGTTCCTCAAGTCTTTAACATCTCCCTTCTTATGTAATAATAGAATATTTGCGTTTTTCCAGCTTTCGGGTACATTTGAAGTTTTGAGGCATTGAGTGTATAGTGTCGCGAGCTTTCCAATAAGGAAGTCTCCGCCATCTTTGATCAAGTCGGTGGTTATGCCGTCATCTCCAGCCGCTTTTCCGCGGGACATGCCCTGTATTGCTTTCCTAACTTCGTCCGCAGTGACGCATGGGATTTCGTAGTCCTGCTCGGCATTTAATACACTCATGGTGGGGAGACTCCTATTTGAGCTGTATAGTTCGGAATAGAAATCCTCGGCCACTTTGGTTATGCCACTAAAGTTAGTAACGATGTTGCCCTGCTTATCTTTCACTGCATGCATTATGTTCTTTCCCGCACAAAGCTTCCTTTTGGTTGTTTTGATGCTGACTCCTTTTCTGACGGCTGCTTCTATTTCTTTCACGTTATGGTTACGTACGTCCCTGACTCTACTTTTACTGATGAGCTTAGATAGCTCGGCGTATTCTATCTTGTCTCTTGAGTTAGTTATTCTCATCTGTTGGCGTTGCTTGATTAGATTTTTAGTAGACTCCGAGAGTTTACTCACAACATGTCTTGGTGCTTTGCCCCCTACTTCGATTGCTGTTTCGGTGATCAGATTAGTAATGTCTTCGTTCATCTTCTCTATATCCTCATTATCTTCCTGTCCTAGAGCCTCATACTTGTTCTTAAGTGCAATGCTAAATTCTTCTCTTTTCGCCCTGACGCTATCGAGGTTGGCCTGTTTCCGTGTGATTAACTTTGTCCTTGTTCGCTTTAGATTGAGGGATATCTTCGCCCTTATTAGTCTGTGGTCACTAATTCTAATCTTATTAACCACTTCTGTGTCTTGTACTATACCTAGATCAGTGCACATTATGAAATCTATTTCGTTTTTCGTTTCTCCGTTGGGGCTTTTCCACGTCCATTTCCTGTTCCTACGTTTCTTGAAGAAAGTATTCGTTACACAGAGGTGGTTTCTTTCGGCGAATTCTACTAGCATGTCCCCTCTGCTATTCCTATCTCCTTCTCCGTAATTACCGACGGCATGTTCTCCTTTTAGTTTCTTTCCTATTTTCGCGTTGAAGTCCCCCATAACAATCGTATATTGGGTCTGTACCTTGTTCATTGCCGTTTCTACATCCTCGTAGAACTGTTCTACAGCCTCGTCACTGTGGTTGGTCGTTGGTGCGTAACTTTGTACTAGCTTTAGTTTGTATCTCCTATTTAATTTTATCACGAGCCCTGCTACCCTTTCGTTGATGCTATAGAATTCTTCGATGTTGCCTGCTATGTCTTTGTGTATAAGGAACCCCACGCCGTATTCGCGCTTCTCTGGTAGTCCTCTGTAGCAAAGAACGTGTCCCTCATTAAGCGATAAGTACCCTTCTCCTGGTTTCCTAACCTCGCTAAGGCCAATGATGTCCCAATTAATACCCCTTAATTCTTCTAGTAGTTCAGCTAATCTGGCTTCGCTTGAAAGGGTTCGCGTGTTAGGAGTCGCTACTTTTAATTTCCAATGACGGCCTGTCCGAGTCCAGAGGCTCTTTGAGTCTTTTGTTCCAATACCCGTGTGGTCGCATCCGTGGCTGGAAGCTCTGTTGATGCCGTCGTCGTAGGTCCAGGGTTTGGTTGGTCCGGTAACTGTTGGTCCGGTAAATTAGAGTTCCTTTTTTTTCATGTGCGGTTACCGTTACCGCACATGAAAAATATGGAACTCTAATTTACGGTGCCTCTAAAAACCGACCTTCTCTGAAACAACGGTGGTTTGTATCGCATTTCCATAGCTCCCTCGCTTTCTGTCAATAGGCCCTTCATCAGGCTTGGCTCTTTCGAGCTGACAAGCGCTAGGCATGCATATATTGGGTCCGCATGGACGTGGATGGAGCTCAAGTTTCCAGACTGCATGGCATGTGCCTTCAAGGTGCCAAAGGTGGCACTCCTAGTGACGCCCTGGTGGGGAGGTAGGCGGGGGAGGGAGAAGCGGGGAAAAGTGTGTGACGAGCGGGGACAGCTAATCACGCCCCGCAATCCTATCGTTACAGCAACTTTCAGAACAAAATTCTCCCGGCTTCATGTTCCTTCCAAACAGTGCCCCGCGATTTCACTCAGACAGACGATCACTGAAAGGCACTTCGTCAAAGTTTGTTTCTCAACCATTGACTGAAGATTCCTTTGGGATCTTCGCTCTCTCCCCGTCGCCAGCATGATAGTCTCAAGGCTCTCAACAAATTTTCCATGAGAGCGGACTGGACAAACGACATTGAAGGGTCCTGAGCAACGCAAGCGGTTCAACCACCATCTACATCGTCATAATCTATGTGATCTCTTTCTTTATACACATATTTCCCTTCCCCTAATGCCGAGTTGCAGCCAGAAACAATGATTCAGGCCCGCCTCTTAGCTTTTGTCTCATAATAAATTTCTCTCTGTGTGTGGAACATCTCGCGCTATACTTAAAGGGACGCTGAAGTAAAGCACTAGTGTTTTGGCTGATAACTAACTTGTTCTTCGGGAACCCTATTGGTCGCCAGTTCCTTCAATTTGTGTTCCATATTAGAAGAAGATAATCAAGATCGAGGTTCTTTTCTTTGGATTTCGTGCCCCAATACCTTCAGGAGATGACGTCACGAACTCCATTGATTCCTCTGCTTTTCTTCTTTTTTTCTTTTGCCATGTTCTCGCAACATTGGCATAGTCAAACGGAGAGAGACGTGCGGGACTTGCTCTCTTGAATTTCCACAGTTTTCGCGCCAAACTAGTGCCTCGCAATTTGCAGGCACGATTGTTACCGGATGGTCAGCGCACGTCACCTATCTCTTTGTGATAACGCCACGTAAAGACACCTGTAAAGCCTTTTCGGACTTTAGGGTATGTGAATAAAGAGCTTAACGCCATTAATACTATCACAAGGAACAGCTGTTCCAAGGTCACCGGATATTGCAGTGTGCAGTGACCACGTGCAACACAAAAAATAATTAGCGCGAGAGAAATATGGCATAAATTCAAAGCTTTCCTTCTCAGCTTCTAAGATATCAAGTCGATCCTAACTGTGATATATTCATACAAGCGCCCATCGTAGAGGGACATGTTGGACTATCACATGGTATGCCGATTCGCGCACAAGCTCGCGATCAGATTTGTAGCGCACTCTGCAATACAGCAACGAGAGAGAGCGTTGGCAGTTACGATGACTCTATAACTGATGACGAGGGCAAGCACGGCAGCGCGGGTGTCCTGGAACACTATTGGTGAACATGTGCTACGCTAGAGCTTTCTCTGAAAAGAAATATCAGCGAATTGTCGTGCCCTGCGTATGATTCGTAAAGATGGCTAGCCAATAGGGATGACCACTGAAGACGAACAAGATTTCTGAATTGGAGCCGAGCAACTTTCGGAAAGTCAACAAAATTACGCGTCGACGGATACGTACTAACTCCTTGCCAGTTGAGATTGGAGACTGCAAAACAAGCAAATTGGTCGTCACACGAGCCAGTATGTTTGTGGAAAAGCATATTTTTATCCGCTGCACGACGTCAACAGAAATAAAGGAACGAGGGCCGAATTCCCAAGAGAGAGAGAGAGAGATGAAGAGAAAGGCAGGGAGGGTAACCAGATATTAGTCTCCGGTTTTCTATCCTGCACTGGGGAGAAGGGGAGGGGGGTTAGAAAGATGACAGCAAGAGAGGGTACAATATTCCAGACAAGCACAACAAATAAAACACGCACACACACACGCACAAAGAACGTTCCACTTAGAGACGTGTACGAAGGCCGGTAGATGTCAAGAAGCGCAGTAGCGCTTGCATGGCATTCTTCTGCGACGTGAGGTCTAGACGATGACGTAGAATGCCTTCTTCCGACAGTGGTTGGTCGTCCAGCTTGTTCAGTGCATGCTGAAGGAATTGCCTCTCTGCATTGTACCGTGGGCAGTCACAAAAAATGTGCCCAATCGACTCTTCGTGACCGCAGTGGTCACAGGCTGCGGTGTCGGCCATCCCTACGCGGAACGCGTATGCCTTTGTCAAAGCGACGCCCAACCGTAGTCGGTATAAGAGCGTGGCTTGTCCTCGGCAAGTCTTGGGTGGAACCCGAATTCGCAAAGCTGCCCTTTCGCAAGTACTTTTTTTATTACTGGCCCACTGGCTTCGAAAATGAAATGTCCAGCAACACCTTTGGCTCCAATATTCTAAGAATATTCTAAGCGTAAGTCGTTCTTATGAACACACGCCCAGTTTCCTATGGCAGGTAAGTTTTAAATGTGCTCGCAATTGTTATTATTCTTGAAGAAATGCCTTATTCTTCTCACTGTATTGTTTTACATTGGTTGTTATTAACATAATTCTTATTATGAGAAAGTAAATATTGTTAATAATACGCTACCCTAAAATTCAAGTAGAATAAAGAAACGAAGCATCCTAATATCGTAATTTACTCTGATTTTTTAAGGATATTTTTACGCTGTCACCTAAATTATGGCCCATCCCTCGCAGTGGGTCTAGCCACAGCATCATGACCCAACCAGAAAACGGACTTCGTGGAGCAAAGAGAAGAAGAAAGTTCTACGGAGGGCCTGTTATCAAGGTAAGAACCGTCGACTGAAGTGGGACATTCTAACCAATAACGGTTCGACTTCCATACATCAACGCGCTTTATGAGTATGTAGGTATACGGTGCTATTGTCGCATTTTTAAACTGATTTTTCTGCAAGTCATGTTTCCCGTGGAGGACAATGGAACGGCTTGCGAGGCTCCTGGGCGTGCCGCAAGTGCAACTTCGCCCGAGTCGACTGCATCTCTGAAACATCAGAGGAGCCGCATGACGCACTCCCACAAGCAGAAGTCCTCCGCCATTGCTTCGCCGAAGGACGTTCCGTAAGTTCAGTTCTTTATGGAATGCTGTCGGCAAAGGCGTTGCAGCATCCGTTGGGGTGTTCGCTTTGAACACAGGACATATAAATTGGATATTTGCAATCATTGCGTATATGAGCAGCAGTCCTCGCACATGATGCTACCATCCCCAGTTCAGTCGATGATGAATGTTATGTGACGTATGGCGGCGTACAAAGGGTGACGGAACAACGCGGACGAAAATGATCGTGCTTGTCCTTCGTGTATTTTTGTCTCTGTTGTCCCGTTACCCGTTGTGCACTGCCATTTGTCACTTTGACCAAACAACTATCGCACCATCACGTCCTAAGATGAACGTCAGGCGCGATCCGTGTTCCATCTTCGGATATACTGTTGTGACAAGGCTGTCCTTGAAGTGGAGCAGGCAGTCATCTTTGTATGCTATGCGTCACATCGCCCAAGCCGGCCTAGTTTTTGCTCGGTTACCTTTCGAGTGCGTCGGATGCGCTTTATCTGCAGAAAAAAATAACGGTCAGTTAAATGGTCTATAAGTGCAAAGCTTTCGAGCCATGGAATAACGTGACACATAGACTACGTGAAACCGATTAGTTGTCCGCTTGACCAATTGAGTTTACCGAGTTCATATTTTCTCCAAAATTGGGTAGTTTATTATTAATATTCCAGCTTTTGAAGTACTGCTGTTTCGAAAATGAAGTTGCTATGGTGAATTCATCGCAGAGCATTATTATCTGAAAATTCTTCGCGGGGCAAGGGTTGCTATGGCTCTGACATTTGATTTGTGCAGAGGAAGTGTAAGAAGTAAGTTCTCTGCGAGTCGGCACGTACTAAGCTATTCAAGAGGGCAATAGCTACCATGTGCCTGGAAGCTGCGATGATACGACCCTGCTTTCGCAAAATGCAGATCATATCATATATATAGGCGACGTTCAGAGGGATACCCTTGCTCTTCCATGCTAGTAGTAGCGGAAAGGCTGCTTTTAAAACTGAAGGGAAGGCTGAAATAACAACCGCTTGTGGAACATAGACAACATGTTGTGCCGTATACGACACGACATGTTGTGCAAAGTGGCCCACAATCTGAGGAAGGCGGTCAGCAGGTACGATGTACCTATTCTTTTTTATGCTGCGCGTAGGCTTGTAGGCCTGTGTCCCCGCGTTACCGCACCGCAGAAACTGACCCAACCTGGAGACAAGCATATAATTACACCGCATGTATCTCGCGTGGTGCGCGTAATGCCCGACATTCCACTTACATTCGGCACTGTGAACATCGGTCACGCAAGTCGCTGCATTAACTGACATGGCAGGCGAACTTGAGCTTTCTATCAAAAATTGAGGTAGGTCGCCCGATCTTCGCAATATCTTCAAACTGGAAAAGCAAGAAAAATAATGGACATGAAGTAATGGAGGTCTATAATGTCAAAGTAAAAAATAAGGGATGACTGTGTGAGTGATACGTCAGGGTCCTTGTGTAAAGCAAAATTAACATTGTGCGAGAACATGTTTGCTTGAAGCTGGTGGATGAATAATATTATAATGCGCAGATATAGCTTAATATTATCTATAAAAGCGATTCTTCCGTCCAATATATCTAGTCGCGACTTGGCGCTTTATCTTGTTCCTACTCTGTTGCGTCATTACCTTTTTGCGAGGCGTAACCACGATAGTGTTTGAAATCATGGTGCGAAAGAATGCGCGTTGCTTCATGAAGACCAAAGGCGCCAGTATGAATATAGATGTTCCAGCTATGTGACAGTGCATTATCCTTAGAAGGGCGTCTTGCTTATTTATTTATTTATTTATTTATTTATTTATTTATTTATTTATTTATTTATTTATTTATTTATTTATTTATTTATTTATTTATTCATGATACCTTACAGGGCCCAATAGGGCATTGAGTAAGGGGGACAAGTACAAAGTAAATAACCGAACTAACATCAAGAAATACAGAGAAATAAGGAATACAAATACAGGGAAATAAACAAATGAAAAAGAGAGAAAAAAATGCACATTGTAGTTATTTAGAAATGCCTATACAGAGCAAAACGAGCACCAAAAATACATTGCAAACCATTTTAAGATTGAAGCAACAACATTCGTTGCTTAATTAAAACAGAAGCCCAAGTACACTCACAAAGGTAAAAGAATGCGTGGTGGCATCGCGGAAAGAAAATAATAATGACATAAGCTACTTCAGAAAATGCTCCCACAGTTGATTTCGAAATGATTCATGGTTTGTGATGGATGCAATGTTGTCGGGAAGATCATTCCATAGAACAATGGCGCGGGGAAGTGCTGATGAATTGAAAGCGAGGGTTCGTCCATTTATGCGTTTAATGCTGTATTGATTATGTAAGCGACGTGAAATGCGTGAAGGTGTTTCTAGTGGTAAGGGAGACGGCCTGACGCTGTGGCGATATTTATGAAATAAGGATAAAAGAGCAATGGAACGACGTATATTTAATGGCACAAGTGATAGGTCTTGTTTGATCTGCGTTATGCTGGAATGGGGACTGTAGTTACAAGCGATGAAGCGAGCGGCTCTGTTTTGCACTGACTCTAGTATGTTGCACAGGTAGATTTGGTGAGGGGACCACAATGATGATGCATATTCTAGCTGTGGACGAACAAGGGTTTCATAAGCTAGTTTTTTTACGTTGCTCGGGGAGTTCCGCAGATTCCGGCGCAGATAACCAAGTGATCTGGAAGCTTTGGCAGTAATGGTGTTGATATGCATTTCCCATGAAAGATTATGAGTCAGATGAATGCCTAAGTATTTGTACGAAGATGCCTGGGACACTACTGTGCTATCAATAAGGTATGAAAAATTTGAGTTTTTACGCTTGCGGCTGAAAGAAATAACCTTGCATTTACTAGAGTTTAGTGTCATCTGCCATTTTTTACACCACTTTGTAATTAGTGTGAGGTCATTTTGCAGGGCAAGGTGATCCTCAGTGGAGGAAATTGGGCGGTAAATGATGCAATCATCGGCGAAAAGTCGTAGGTTGGAGGCTATGCCAGTAGGTAAATCGTTTATGTATATTAAGAACAATAAAGGGCCAAGGACACTTCCTTGCGGTACACCTGATGTGACGTCACAAAGCGAAGAGGTGAAACTGTTCGCTGTTGTGAACTGTTGACGGAAGGAAAGAAAGTTACGAAGCCATGACAAAGTTAACGAATCCAAACAGAGAGCAGATAATTTCGAAAACAGGCGTGAATGTGCAACGCAGTCGAAGGCTTTAGCGAAATCTAAGAAAATGCAATCAGTTTGTAGGTTAGCGTCCATATGATAGTGCAAGTCAGTCGTGAATTCTAGCAGCTGAGTGTCACATGATAGTCCTTTCCGAAAGCCATGCTGTTTAGGAAAAAAGAAAGAATTCTGTTCGAGATGATTGTAGATATGGGAGGCGATGATATGCTCAAGTAATTTACAGCAAATGCACGTAAGCGATATGGGTCTGTAGTTCTGTGGGGAATGTTTATTACCGCTTTTAAAAACAGGGACGACCTTGGCGATCTTCCAGTCTGTGGGTAGCAAGCCAGATGATAATGATTGCTGAAATATGTAGCAAAGAATATGGCTTGATATTGATACGGTGTTTTTTAATATTTTCGAGTTAATGTTGTCAACTCCAGCACTGGTTGCGATCTTGAGGTTTTCAATGAGATTAGCGATACCATCTGCCGAGACAGCAATCGGACTCATGTACTGATAATCATGTTCAGGAACAATGGGTATATTGGAATGATCTTCTCTCGTAAATACAGAAGCAAAATATCTGTTAAAAGCATGAGGGCATTCGCTGTCAGGAAGCGAGTGCTGGTCATCGTCACACAATGAAATATGGTTACTAATGCTATTTGGTGATACAACACGCCAGAACTTCTTAGGATTCAATTTCAAGAGAGAAGGAAGGTCATGAGAAAAGTACTTCTTTTTTGAAGTTCGAATGGCAGAACAGTAGCTTTTTAAACATTCGTGATATTTTTGCCAAGCAGATGACGTGGATGCAAGCTTAGCTTTTCTGTACAGACGCTTCTTTTTATTACGATGACGATGAAGGCATTTGTTAAACCAAGGATTTGTTTTATCATTCGAAATGAACACGAAGGGAACGTCTCGGTACACTAGACTTGTTAGCATGTTCTTGAAGAGCACCCAGTTCTGTTCAACAGTCCTGTCAAAAAAGGAGGGTAAAAATGCCTCAACGAAAAATTTGTTCAGTGCAATATTCATATCCTCATAGTTAGCTCTATTGTAATCCCTGATTTGTGTGGTAGTACTACCTTGAAACGTTAGAGGAATAGAAAGTTGCACGTGGATGAGTTTATGGTCACTGAAACCGTCAAGATATAGAACGTCATCAATTGTTTCGGGAGCATTGCAGAAAACGAGGTCTAGAACATTAGAACCACGGGTTGGTTGATTTATTACCTGAAAAAAATTGTAATCTAGAGAGAGATTTATGAGCTCTCTTGCATTGTCACAAGAGGATGACAACTGAGACCAATCTATTTGTGGAAAATTAAAGTCACCAACCAGGTAAACAAAATCGGATGGGTATTTTTGCATGGCAGCACTAATGGAATTACGAAGTTCAGCAATGAAGGAGCAATTAAGATCCGGCGGACGGTAGCATACACCAACCAGTAACTTCGCCGTTGAAGTATTGCAAGCAACCCACAATATCTCTAGGCAAGAGTCGGTATTTACCATAAACGATGCAATTCCTTTTTTGACAGCTAAAAGGACACCACCGCCCTTTTTAACTGTACGGTCGCGCCTATATATGGTATACTTATTTGGGTCTGAGAAAATTTCACTGTCCATAACACCAGGATGCAACCAGGTTTCCGTTAATGCGACGATATCACTGTCAGCATCATCCAAAAAACAACACACTTCATCACGTTTAGGCAGAAGACTTCGAATATTAGTAAAAAATAAAG
Source organism: Hyalomma asiaticum (assembly GCA_013339685.2). Taxonomy (NCBI): domain Eukaryota; kingdom Metazoa; phylum Arthropoda; class Arachnida; order Ixodida; family Ixodidae; genus Hyalomma; species Hyalomma asiaticum. The sequence goes on along the minus strand of CM023487.1, from coordinate 66,558,002 downwards.
ATAACGATTGAGTACTACTGCGACTTGACCTGGGTATTGCCCGAGGTCTTTTATCCTTAGCGAGCTAGCTAGCAGAGGTTATAACAGAGTCTATCGCTCTGTCATACACATAGGTTTTCTTATCAATCTACAGTTTATCGAAGACCAGCTTGCCTCTCTTGTCCTGGGCTTTGGCAAATTCAAGTAACTTGCGCCTTGCTAACCTGGTCGCAGCCGAATAATCTTCTCTGATAGAATAGTTTGAGCCTTTAAGCTCATGCGCAGATGCAAGAATTCGCTGTTTGTCTTTGAAAGACGTAAGTTTCGCCACAATAGGCCTGCGCTTATTAACGGTGAATTTCCCTAGCCGATGAACGCGCTCAAACTGGTTCTCACTAACACTAATGCCCAGCTGTTGGGAGCAGAATGCTATAATTTTTTGTTCAGAATCGTTCCATTTTTCCTTTTCATCATCCTCAAGCCCAAAGAAAAGCAAGTTAGACCGGCGAGACCTGTTGTCGACATCGTCACATCTTTCTGTAACTTCCTTTAATTTTGCAGCTAGGTCACTCAAGGAAGGCCACTCAGCATTGGTGTGCTAATTGACTCCATAGCGTTTTCCAGCGTGGAAACACGGCCAGACAGCTCCTTCATTGCCATATCGGTGGCTTGCTGTTTTTCTCTGATACCCTTCAACTCATTAAGTATTTCCGCTTGACCGGTCTCAAGCCTACGCATCGTATCTAATACTAATGAAAGCACACCCTCCTGTGTTGACTGCCCAGGGGGCGGACCAGGATTAGCTTCAACATCGCCGGCCATTAATAGCAGCAGTGACAAGGCCGCAGAACAACATCGCGACACTGACAAAATCAAGCGCTTCATCATAGCACAATACTTTGGTGGGCACGACACCGCAAATCAACAGTAGTCACTACTTCTACGACAAGCAGCACCGTCTAGGTAACTAACCTGCATAAACAGGACGGGTAAGTGATGCATGTCTGATGCGGCGCTGTGCCCAAAACCGCCGGTTCTTCGGAAGCTTTTTATATGCCCGGCCAGTTGTGACGTGGATCGTTGACGAGGAGCCTTGTTGCCAGACGCAGTCATCGATGTTATCCGGTATCAGGGTAGCTGGCGATGAAACACGGAAAGGCGGCAGCAGAAGCTCAGGAAGATTTTCATGCTGGCCCGCCATCCAGCACGTTGCGCCACAGAAAAGAGCACCCTGCATAAACAGGACGGGCGAGTTGTTACGATATTATCCTTATTGGCAGCGCATCTCTGTGTCCGTGCTGTTTGCGCTGCCTTTAAGGATGATATCATACGAAATCGCCCAGCAAGGCACCCTTCAGAAGCTTACCTTCTGAGGAGCGCTCGTCTCTCTGTCGTCGTCCCCTTTCGCTTCGTGCGCTATAACGCTAAAGGACATGGACATATTTTGGCCATCTAAGGTGGACCAATGGAATCGTTTCGGCTTCTGCGTTTGCTGCGACATATCTATTGTTGAAGCGAGAAATAAAATAGGGCCGTTGGGCAGGCGATAGACAACTTTTTCGAAGCTCTCTGGACATCGCTTGCTTGTGACAGAGCGCCAAAAGGAGGGGGTCGCTTTGTCGGCCAATGACGGTGTAGCGAAAGCGATGGGTGTGGGCCCTGCTTCTCATTCTCGCGTGACGTCACTTGACATCTTTTGTGTGGATGCGGCGTCGATCTTTTATTGCGGGAACATTGAAGGACAATCACGTCAGTGCTTCTTAGTCTATTGCTCCTTGTTATCTGGCCAGAGCTAGCGCACCTATTATAACCCAAAATATACATCCATGGTAGCTCTTCTCGTTGTAATCGTACGGATATCGCAAACGTGCCTGCATCTTGAGCTAATGCGTAAAACTATTCACCGATACTGTCAAACATTGTCTGTCGATTACGCAGGCCCCGGGTATGTCCGCTTCCGCGTGAAAAAAAAATCTGGCGAATTTGCCAGGAGCAGGGCAAACAAAGCTAAGTCGATTAAACAGCCTTGAAGCGCAGGTACACGTTTAATGACTATATCAAGGTAGCTGAACATACCTTGTACAGTAGTGATGCAATGTGACGAATGAGTAGTCACCAGCACTACATAATCTGGTAGCAGCAAACTAAATTTTTAGAGTTTTTTGTCACGTATATATAATGTGCTCCCGTTTCTAGCGTGTGACGCTAGAAACGGGAGGCGTGCCGTGGTTTCTGCGCCATGCTTTTATTCCATTGCGCGTGCCACTTCTCCTGCGTGGCTTTCTCCTTCCATCTCTTGCTTGCTACGTACGCCACATACAGTCAACAGCTAAAGTTTGCGGGACGCCACACTTCCTAAAATCCTATGTGACCACTTCGCCCAGCAAAACAGCGAGGAATTAAGTGTTACACCCTGTACATCGCAAAAAACCTACCCACAGCACCTTTTAATTCGAGGCTGTGTTGCGAGCCTTAGTGGTAATATAGGTTCTTAAGTAGTTTAGGATCCCGCCATCTTCTGCTGTTGACTTTGCATTGCACATCATACTCCATTTCCAAAGTGAATATTTGCAGTATAATGTCCGTAGTTTATATTATAGGAGCGTCATGAAGGTACCCATCTATGTGTTATACATTTTTGAAAGTACATTTGCAGCAGCAATTTTCGTCATCCATTATACCGAAAACCTTTACGGTGAACCGCTAGGGCAAGAGGTTCAGATGATATATTATTGCACTAAGTTTGGATACTCCTCGGGCGTTTATCTTTGTAAGCAAAGTCGTGCAGGCAAAAACACATAAACATTACTCAATTTTCTTTTTGCTGTGCACGCGTTAGCATTACAAGGATTCTTTCATATGTGCTTGCCTAAGATTTTTCTCCTCTAACGAATAGAACTAACGAAAAGTGTGTTCTGGTCCATAGCATCCATGTATACTATTGAGTGTTTAAGCACTAACGTTGCTGTAGTGGCAAGATTGCACATGCGAGCGTGCTCCTCAAACGTAAGCATTTCCCGTCAATCACCTACATTAGCAGCGACCAGGCGACGTCCTGTGGACGGCATGGTGCAAAGATAGCGCGCGTGTTTCGTGAGTGACAACATCCTCGCCGTCGCTATTTCACAATGCACCAGGTCCTCGGAATTTGGCGGCGCGTCTACGCCCAAAAAGCCGAAAAGGTCCAGGCGCCAGCGCAAGGCGATCGGCGACCTCTCAGTACAGGACCATCCGGCGTTTGCCACTCCTGCATTACACCCTCCTCCGGCAACACCTCTGACCGCATCTTCAGCAGAGACACAGGACGATGTACCCAGTCTAAGCCAAGACAGTGTTGTGCGACCAGGAATCTGCAGTCCACTGAGGACGGCCTTCTCGCCTGGACCTGTAAGCGCCCCTACGTGTCTTGAGAATCGAAATCCTTTTAGCTCCCGCTGTCGGCGACCTTCAAGTGACGTATGCACAAGAAGCAGAACCTTATCAGGACGTTTCCGCAGGAATATCCCATTGAAAAGTCTAGATAATGGCAAATGAGTTCTGCGGAAACCCGCAAGGTGAAGTAACGTTTATGAAAGGGAAAATTAGCATCCACCCGTTTTATAGCACGGCTGGATGCTAATTTTCCCTTTCATAAACGTTACTCCACCTTGCCGGTTTCCGCAGAACTCATTTGCCATTTATTCACGCCCTTGTGCTTCGAGTTGTCGATGAATTCGCCCTCGCGCTGTCAATTGCTAGCCTCCTTGTTAGCTCAATTGGCAGAGCGAGCGCCCCGGACAGGCGTTGGTCCCGGGTTCGAGCCCCGGACCAGGGCAAATTTTCCGGCAACTAGGAAGCTTTAATTTCTGAGAAATCCGTATGAATTTCCTTGTAGCCTTGTGCTACAAAACGGGTGGATGCTAATGTTCCCTTTCTAGATAATGTTGTCTGCATCTTTAAAACATTTGTGCGGGACCTCACGTACACGCCAAAACTGCTGCCAAAACAAGCCAGGGAAATTATGTTTAAAAGTTCCTTTGAATGTTTGTCAGAAGGGGCCTACGCATGGATCATGTTCCGTCTAGAGGGGAGCCGCAACTGGAAGAGGCAGATCAAATGCGCTTGAAGAGGAAGATGTGAGCCTCCTGTTTGTTTCCTCTGCCTCTTCTGTAACGTTCCTTCCGAGTCTTAAATCTATGAACAGATCGATAAAAACGATGGGAAACTGAAACAGCCGATGGGGAACGGCAAACAACGGTTGCCGTCCTGACGAAGACAAGTCCACTTGTCGAAGCGTTGGTACCAGCGATATTTCCTGTTATCCATGGTTGTTAGCGATCTGTCCGTCGATTCAAGCAATCTCTTAGCTGTACAAAGGTTAGCTGTACAAAATAGCACAAATTGAAAATAAATGCAGCGGTGCCAAATGCGCCAAATTCCGACGTACTGGTTTAGGCAACAAGAGTTCGTTCTCTAGAGAAGCGCGGCTGCTATGGTTATATTTCTATGTTTTACCTTTATGTAACCCAGATTTATTTCCAACTCTTATTATGACGACGAGTATTCCTCATAAATTTAGGTACATCATGCTACTCACATGTATAGCCATTAAGTGATTTTTTTTATTCTTACTATCAAGCTTGCACATGCGAATCAAATGTGAACAGCTGGCTATGTGTATGAAAGAAATAAACATTCCAGATTTAAGGCAGCGTAAGATATTGTAAAAAAAAGTTTTGCACGATCATGCTCTGTTCGTCACTTTGAGTATAGTTAAACAAACATTTTTCTGGAACGTGCATTTTTATGTTCCATAAAATACAAGCTGCGTAAACACTACTATTATGTTGCTGATAGTATTCGCAGGCAGGGGGCCTACCGCCACCCTCGAAATTGACCAGTGCCTCAGCATTCAAAGAAGAAAAAGATGATGCAACGTAAGTTGTAAAACAAGATCTTCACACGTTGAACGTTTCAAGTTCTCTGTACCGTCAAATGAATTGTTTGAAAGGTGACAATAGGTTTTGAGCCGGCGAAATAGATTTGAATTGGCAGCAGCCATATACGCCTAACTCTGCTTGGTGGGGCCCTAAAATTTATCGGGCACATCCTGCACTAACGCGCACATCTGAATACTAAAGTTCAAGTAAAACACTAGCGCTTTTCATGTTCTGGATAATTCTTGCACAAGTGAGACTTTTCACAATCTGCTACGCGTGTTATTTAGGAGCTTCAAAAGTAATGTGTTGTTCTGGGCAATGTTTTTTTTATTCAAGGGGAGTTTATGTCATGTAAGCATATCATTGACGAACTTAAATGCTACCAGCCCCTCATATGCGATCTCGAACAAGCTGATAGTGGACGTAAGAAGGTCATATTGCCACAGTAGAAATGCGAAAATAGAGCGGGCCTTAGCAGATGATTGCTTTCTTGGAACATTATAGGCATTACTTATAGCATCTATTATTAGCCGGGAGCGTTTGAAAACAAAATTGTTAACGTGCTCAATGAAAGTTCGCGATTGCATTACTGAATGATGCAGAGGACACTCATTCATGTGATTGAGGGCTGAATTAGGGTGGGCATACGCTAGGTGATGGTGCAGTAAATTTTGCAATCAGAGCGTGATATAGCACGGGAGCAGCTCGGCTTACGAAACCAGAAAGTAAATCATTGAATGCTATGGTCAGCAAAATTTTTATAAAAAATGACATTTTGACGGTTCTCTGCACGGTTCTCTGCCACACGTATTGAAGCCATGCTTGAAGGGCATGACTTAAGTAGCTTACTTGCATCACGCATCGGCTATCGCGATATTTTATTTCAAATATGTTCCGTAATAGCGGCGCTACAGCGTCAAGATCGGGGAAACGTACACCATTCTGCCTTCTTTCGACCGACGAATGTACGGCAAAATAAACAAGGTGGGGGGACGGGAAGAAGCTGCGCTGGAGGGTGTTATGACCTTCGATATTTCGTTTCTCTATCAGCCGTATTTGCCCGATACGTGTCAGAGTCATAGAGGGCGTTCCTCGTACAGGTATTTTGTTGCCGCATAGGCCTCTATCACGATTTGGGCAAATACGGGCACATACGGACACGTGCCATATATAGCCAGATATGCCCCATTCCTGATATCGCCCTGTATGGCCTTTCTGTAAGGGTAGCAATGGCCCTTATTAAGTTATCTTTTCCATGCAGGGTCGTCCTGCCCATAATTATAGCTGTGGTCGTCGTCGGTGTTGTCGGGGCCGTCATCTTTACCATCGTGATTCGTGGACACCACCTTTTCAAGCACTGCTTATCTGAAAAGCAACGGTAGCGCGAACGCCACGGATACCCCCGTCATCAGTAACGTTCCTGCCGTGGTTTTCGGAAGCACGACTGCCCAGCGCAGCCGGCCTGCCCGGAATAAAGCGTCAACGTAACACCAAGCTTCCCGGCAGCACTGAGAATTGCTGATTTTTTTTTTCGCACAGCACTTGCAGCACTGTTGGCGAGTGTTCTTGAGAAAGAACTATAGCTTAAGCGTAAAAATAAAGCGATATTTCCCTCACCTTTCTTTTAGCTCACTATATGCTGCAGCACTGTATTCATAGACTACAGATAATCAAAATTCCGCACAGACACCTATTGGCGTTTGCGTTTACAAACACGAAATCATAGGAAGCCTCAAAACCATTGAGTCAGTACCGACCATTCGATCGCAGCGAAGAAAGCCGCGAGGCTGTTTCATGTAACAAGCATATTAGTCAAGAGCACACGCTACGCTTCAACACCATGCTGGAGGAGTGGTCGCATTACAATGCGGGACGAGTCCAAGTTTGCAAAATCCCGTAGGAGGCGCGAGCCACACGATACAGAATAACAGCTCCATGGGTCGGTGGTCACCAAATCGATCCCTTCATTGCCTATACCAATCGATAATGTTGTACGTATTCCTTCTCACGCGAGCTGTCTCTGTGTGCTGTCCCGCCACAGCGGTCTAGAGGTTGTGGTACTCGGCTACTGATCCGTAGGTTGTGCCATCGAATCTTGGCCGCCGCGGCTGCGTTCCGATAGCGGTAAATGTTGAGGCCCGTGTGCTGTGCGATCTGCGTTCCGATAGAGGCTAAATGTTGAGGCCCGTGTGCTGTGCGATGTCAGCGTACTTTAAACTGCACGTTTAGACCACCCCAGATGGTCGAAATTCGCGGAGCCGTCCACTACGGCGCCCCTCATTACGAAATCGTGGTTTTGGGACGTAAAACCCAAAAATCAATGTCTCTGTATCTTATTGTGAAACCCGCTTTTCGCTAAAATAATGGAGCAGTCTTCGATTGAAACGACGGGTGGTGTTTGAGCTACACTTAATGCTGATTCCACTACCTCTCAAAATTTAAAAATGCTGGAGGACGCTTAAGAATCACCTTTAAGAGAGGAACGCAACAGTGCCCTTTGTCCTCAGTCGGTTTGCCTTCTGAAAAGACATTAAAATGAGCGCCTTGCCCTAATATTCTGGAAGTTATTCCTGGTTCTCTACTAGCGGAATTTTGTTCTCGTACATTCAATTTAGTCAAAGCTTTCAGGTGTGTAGATTTTCTTTCAGTCAAACTTCACAACGCTGACAAATTTTACACTGACAAATTCAGTTTCGTTCTTTGAAGCACCTGCGCCGTACAGAGGTCTTACGTGGTTCGTGTGATCACGGAAACGGTGGTTAGCTATAACTGGCTAGTTCCGCCATGGACACCTACGCCGACAAAAACGCTTGATTTTCAGGGAGAGGGAGACGAGCTTCGCAGTAAGATGTGTCACGTGAGCGTAATGGAACGTTATTCGCTTGAGCGTTGTATTAACCATATGTACAGAAGGGCAATTCCTTTACGGGCCCAGAAAATCCAATTACGTTTGAACCTCGTCGTCGACCATCGAAACGTCGTGCTTTCTAACACCTTATTTAACACAGCCAACTTGGCTAATAACATACCTTCTTAAGCTTCCGAAGACCCCGCCCGTTAGAACAAATCTGTTTCATCTGAAACTCTCGACACGAGGGACACAGCTGCAACATTTGTAAATGCGGCAGTAGCAAAAGAGAACCCTCTTAGCACGAAACACTAATACGGATATTCCGTTTAATCGCTGCTGTTCCTGACGCCTGACCCGGGCAGAAAAACTGGACGTTCTTATTCTGCTGGCAGGGAAGCAAATAGCTCTCTCTCTCTCTGTCACACACACACACACACACACACACACACACACACACACACACACATATATATATATATATATATATATATATAATATATATATATATATATATATATATATATATATATATATATATATATATATATATATATATATATATATATATATAGACAAAGAGCAAGAGAGGTAAACTTCTACCAGGAACTCCGCGCACTCATGTCGGCAGTGCCCTGAGTTACGTTAAACTTCGTATTTACGTTAAACGACGACCGCGTTCCCAGTCCTGGAGCAGATCCTGACGCCTAAGGCACGGTCCGTTTCATTTTTTGAGTGAAAGGACATTGTCTTAACTATGCAAGTCTCCCTCGCTCTCTCTCTCTGTCTACACACACACACACACACACACACACACACACACACATATATATATATATATATATATATATAGTTTGGCGAAGTAGATAACTTCGTCTGCCGCATGAATATAAATATGAGACGTAGCACTTCAGTAATGTTTCATTTATTTGTCGACGTTTCGGTCAGAGCCTGACCTTTCTCAGGTCAGGCTCTGACCGAAACGTCGACAAATAAATGAAACATTACTGAAGTGCTACGTCTCATATATATATATATATGTGTATGTGTGTGTGTGTGTGTGTGTGTGTGTGTGTGTGTGTGTGTGTGTGTGTGTGTGTGTGTGTGTGTGTGTGTGTGTGTGTGTGTGTGTGTGTGTGTGTGTGTGACAAATACACTGCTCATAAACGAAAGGGAAGGGGTCAAGGGCTCGTTCTTTATTTGTTAGAAACAACTTAATGAGCTGTTTGCTCATTAAGTTGTTTTTAATACACTGCTCAGTCCTTCCACCAAGCGCCCTCAGTGCAGTGTTACAAGGCTCCACGTGTGACATCCTGTGGGTAACGCTCGTTCTCATCTGCGCTCGCTGAGACATTCAAGCGCACTTCGCGCCGTGACAACCGCCAGTACAGCCAAGTTGCTTTTCGTGGTCATTCACGACGTAACTGGCAAGGTTGTGAAGTGGAAAGGATGGGATACAATATCCCCGCGGCTTGGAGGACCGAACACGCAGGTTCCATACTAAATCTTTTTTTTTAGGTGGAATGCGCTCGGGCTGCCGGCACGTGTTGTGCTCGTCGTCACTTTAAAGCAAGCGCTCAAACTATGGTAGAAAACGTGTTCAATTAGTGAAAAACTGCATCAGAAGGAGCTAACATGTCTTAAAAGTCTTAAAAAACAGGTATAAACGGGAATTAATTGCATTAATATCTTTTTTTAATCGTTGTAGACACGAAAACCCTACACATACACTGCCTGAACGCACTGCCTTCAGGATCGACCCACACTTTCCGTGGGCAGGGCAAAACAAGTGCGTAATTGATGAAAACCGCTTCACCTCAGAGATCGATGTGTTGCACGTGGGCTTTCGCATAACCACTGCGCAGTCACAGTATGTTGGGGGCAAGAGAGGGTCGAGCGTGTTAGTTGGTAGTGGGTGGAGGACTAGAGGCTGAGGGGCCTCTCCATACTTCGCGACAAACACTACAAAATCCGATTGACGGCACGGGCTCGACCTTGAACAGCACCTCTGTCAATACTCTGCCTCTGCCCGTATCAAATCTGCCATACAAAATGCACGTAGTGAAGGAGAACTCTGAGCAGGAGCCGTACGTGCTCGCTTGAGACAATGGCTCATAAAAGACTTTAGCCGCGCTCTGGAGCAAACGACGCGCTAATTTTGCAACGGAAAAAGGAGTGCGGCAATAGTTAATGATGCAGTATTATTTTGGATCGCTGTCTTGCACTGCTGAAAGAGTTCACATAATCCGATGTTTGACATTTGTTGCTACTTAGACAGCAATGGCAATCGCACTTCCACTTGCCCCAACACTGAGCACGGTCCTAGAGAAAGGAGTTTAGAGGGTACTCCGACAAGTTCTGTTCTGCGGCGATGAGATTTTTAGCAGAAGGTAAAAGAATTGCACTTTAATTTCTAGCATATGTATCTTTAGACTCGGTCGAACCACCTATAGAAAAGTAATCTTTAAGTCTGTTAGGTCATGTACAATCCCCTCCATTGGGCACGTGCCGGCCCTTTTTAATTTTTGACTACTTTCTAGCGCCCAATCCTGGGGCAAACAGCCGTAGTGGGTGTGAGGCACAGACATTCTGGTGCAGAAGAACAAGATGTTTATGTGAGAATTCCTTATTCTGGGTTCATGCACGTACATTGTCACATGCAGGTTACTTCTTTCTCGGCAGGATATCGTGCCCGAAGTACTTACTAACTCAAGTCACTGGGCAAATATGTGTTGCTTGATGACGGCACTCTGAACAGGTACGTGCTTACTGAAGCCTGTGCGGGCATGATGTGAAAGGGCATTTTCCTTACCAGGTACAGCGGTAGGAATGTTAACGCCTTAATACTTATGTCTCTTGCAAGTAAGGCTCCGGCTACTGTTGGAATGGGACCCAATGTGTCATTCAACTTGTAGAGCCTTGCGGGTGGCAACCTTTTTTCTCCAGATAGCAAATTTTACAACTGGAAACCGAGGTTTCTCAAGTTAAGCAATTCGGTTCCTATACACTTACAAGTCAGTCTCTTCAAAGCTTGCAGGTGTGTTTCAATGCTTAACATTGTCGTGGCGGTCGATTGTATTTTTTACTTGCATGGGTTTAAGAAACGTGGCAACTGTATGCTATTATTTGTTCATGAAGATCATCTTGATTGGCTTTGAAACTTTTGCTTCGAATACCTAACCACGCGGCGTCATAGCTAGTTATGAAGTTGGTAAGATTACCTAACTTCAATCTCAATTTCAATGCCGTCTGGGTTGATTTCCGCGAATATCCCTTAATACTCGAGTGCACCTAATGTCGGATAAACACCGAATATCTTGCTTTACAAATATATTGCGCTGCTATGATACATCCTCTCTATTCCGCGTTATTTAATGCTCCCACGAAATTTTTCGCACCAAGACGCCACTTCCATTTAGCTATTTAGGCCTGACGGCGACTGCATTCGGTGGACGCGCGACTGTTGAGGCTCGTGTACTGTGCGACGTCAGCGCACGTTAAGGAACCTTAGGTGGCCGAATTTTCTAGAGCCTTCCACTACGGCGTCTCCAATAATTGTATCGTGGTCTTGGGACGTAGTACACCAGAAATAAAACCTAAATCAGTCAGTTATTTAGGCTTAGCAACGTCTAAGGAAGCCCCGTCTGCGAGTAACGACGTCTGTTTTATTGGAAACCTATTCATCAGTTATAAAACAGTATTCCCCTCTTATAAATCACACTGTATATATGATTGGACTAAACACCCCATTAGTAAATCGTTTTCTATTGAAACTTCTCAGACGCCTCGTTTGCCTTGGCGGATGTGGCTAAATGTTTAGATATGCAAGGAGGACCTTTCATCTTAGCCTCATATGAGTCTGGCAAACCGGTGCCACATTGAAAATCGAGCGCAAAATGAATCACTGAAGCGGTTTAGACAGATCAATTATCCTCCAGGAGCACTGTTCTGCCTATCCTATCAGTTTCAGTAATATATAAGAAAAAAATGGGGGTCGCCGTTACATCTTTGAATTCCGCGCCGAAATCTGAGGGTATGACGGCACCAACTCAATTCTTTCTTTTTTCTTATTGTGGCCGTAATGTCTCAGTCACAACACGCCATGTTGAGCCTTTTGATTTCCTCCAAAACTTATGAATATCTCGTTTGCCCGTAAATAATTAGGCACGCCTTAGTAGAGACCGCCTAATATATGACGTCTATGAAAGGAAAAATTAGCATCTACCCGTTTCGTAGCACAAGGATACAAGAAAATCCGTACGAACTTCTCATGAATGAAAGCTTCCTAGTTGCCGAAAAATTCGTCCTGATCCGGGGTTCGAACCCGGGACCAACGCCTGCCCGGGGCGCTCGCTCTGCCAATTGAACTAATCAGGAGGCTGGTGATTGACAGCGCGAGTGCGAATCGATCGACACGTCGAAGCGCATCGGCATGGCAAATGAGTTCTGCGGAAACCCGCCAGGTGGAGTAACGTTTAGGAAAGTAAAATTTATAGAACCTGCCAGCTGCGTCGCCACCCGTATTTTATTTTTGTGCACTTCCCAACTTACCCAGCTACTCGGTGCGCAAGGGGTGCCTTCGGTAATGTGAAGAGTTAATTTGTTGACACGGGCAAAATCAGAGCCCATTCACTCCTCGTGCAATTCTTGTTCAGTGGCCCTGCTTTTCAATCCTGTTCGGACGTTTTTGTGCTTTGCTTTTATTCTTTAAAATTCTTCGTCCTAATGCATACAGATTCCGCTCGTTCCTCCGACTCTGTTCGAAGGGCTCGAAATTCGTAGGCGAGCGAAAGTTTTGAAAGAAGGCCTCAGCGCCTAGTCAAGCTTGCGCTTTGCGATTCTATCCCATATTCTTACTTTCACATATAGAGTTACTCTTGCTCTGGCCGTGTGTCCGCCGTTAAGACGAAATCAATTTGAAATTTACTTTTCATGAACATGAGCAGATTTACAAAGGCTAGCGTATAATATAAGCGAAGCTTTACTAGCTCGTTATCTTGTGTGCTCCTTTCTTGAAAACACATGGGCATGGTATAAACTTTCCATATCCCCCTTAAGATTGCATAAAGATTTGACTGTCCCGGCTTCGCTCAATTGTACACGGTACACTTGTAGCGCAGTGTGCAGGAGAAAAATGGATGATTCTTTCTTTTCCCTGTTTTCCGCTCGAAACAACTCGTATTGTGCTTGTGCTTTGGGGGCAAGCAAAAACAAAGGCTTTTGAAATTTCACCTCGCACTAGTACAACCACCGTCGTGAGTCCCAAACGCCCATAGCCGACGCAAGCACCCGCAGAGACTGAATAGCGCCGCTATGAGTACGTCTGGACAACGAGGTTCTCCAGAGGCCATTCACGAAACAAGTACGAAAGTGGGCGTCACCTGGTCCGAGTCGACTGCGACAACCGAACACCACAAGCGTCGCAAGAAGTCTTCGAAGAAACCCAAGCCATCTGGACAAGCGTCCCTAGCGGGAGGAAAGTAAGTTACCATTTGGAAAAGTAAACCTTGACGCCTGCCTGTCTACGTGTAACATTTCACTATATTTTCGTTCCATTTCCTCATTGCCAGTCGAAATTTCAGATGGAGAGAGTGAATCGAGTAAAATTAGAACGGGCATTATACGCGGCAAAAGACAAGGAAAGCAGGCTGTTATAGGCTCTTGCGTATCCAATGTCAGCTAGTGGTGTGTTTATAAGTTGGTAGTTTAATGGCGGCGATGCTTCCAGGATTGGCGGTTTCAATGGTGCGGTGGCTGTGGGACGAAACTGTGGGCAAAGTAATCCCCGTGGGAGGAACTAATCCTGAATTTATGTGAACGACCCATGTGACGGGTGTGGTACGATTGAATAGAGAGTGGTTTGTAGTGCAGGGGCGTATATATTAAAGTGCGTAAATTTTGGAGAAAGGGCAGACGGTCCACCGACAAATAGGGGCCAGAAACTACGGAAGGTAGCCTTGGGGCGTCGCGATTGTAGTTGTGGAGTATGAAGCCACTGCATTCATTCTCATCAAGTTTAAGTGAACCAGCTGGAACGTATTTACTGAAGCGTTGAATAGCCGATTAATACAATGTCATGCGCTTAGAAGGATGGTCATTTGGGCGAGTTTGAAATGGTTAAACATCTTGACGGCCAGCACGAAAAAGGAGGGCAATGCGCAAGGAAGGACACGACACCAAGTCACCCAATCAGCATCCTTCGCAGTACATTTCCATCGGGCTCTTGTATCTGTCCTAACAGACAGCGCTGTGGTTTGTGTCGTTCCTTGCGTATTGTTCTTGTTTTTGCGCGCTGGCCGTCAAAATGTTGATGAGCTTAATTTATTCATTTTGAAGGGTCTGTCTGTCGTGCTATTGGATGTTCGCAATAATAATGTAAAAGGGAAAATTATCCTCCATCGGAGAAGCACGGTACCTGGTGTGTGTAAAATACAACTTTAAGTAATGATTTTTCGTTTGTGAGCATGATAACTGGCTTATGGAAGCGTTCTTTTTTTTTTCGGGGGGGGGGGGGGGGGGGGGGGGTTGGTTCCTGACTTCTTAAAGCAATATCGTAAAGCAAGACGACACAACAGGACACTTCCGTCTACTTGTCTGTCATTGTGTCCTTTACACTACGATTTTACTTTCACGCGATAATTGAGCTTGCTTGGATATTTCTTGATGTTTCATAACACTTATAGGTCGCCAGACATCCGCGGGGATGGCGTCACCAGCCATTTTGTCGCGCCTTTCAAGGCCAAGTTAAAAATGTTATGCCTTCTTTATGGGGTGCATGTGTGGTCGTTCCCGCGAACTTAAAGAGCAATCGTCCCGTTTTAACAGCAACCAAGAAATTTTTTTCCGGGTGTTAGTCAGTACATTTAGAAATGCTATACGGATACTCACGGAGCATTTGCAATGGACAAGCAAAGATAAAGGTATTCACACCGCTAAAGTTCGATAACGGAATTCGAAATGTGACCTTTTAGACCCGACGGTCAATGCGTTCGCCAGTGTAAATAGTTGATTTCCATTCTTCATGACCAGCTATCGGCGTCTTGTCACAACACATATAGCAAGGTTAAGAAACGACGCAAGAGGAACACAAAAGGCAGCAGAAAACGCTTTCTTTACCAATAACGCAGCCGCTGTTACTAGTCCCCGTTTATCCAAAATAAAGGACTGCAGCTAATGTTCTCTCTCCGACAAGTAACATGTTGTAAAGTCGCTTTAGATCGATGCGGCTGCAGAACGATTTATATCTGTCAACAAAAATGGATGCTAGCAGACTGCGCGTATGTCATGCTAAAAATTTTCGATTGATTATACTCATGGGCTGTAGAAACTTTTCGGTATTATGGACTGAAACAGCACTGCTTGCCCATTATGCGCTGTAATCGTCTTAATCCCACTGGTATCTAAAGCAATTTCGCTCTTTTTTTTATATTTTTCGTGTAGAAAATCGATGTGGAACCTCGTAAAAGTGTATGCAAACGTGGTATATTCTTGCTGCTGTCTTGCAAATCAGACGATTTAATCCCCTGGCATGTGAAAAGTACGTTCGTCCTAAAAATGATGCCACTTTCGTAATGTATGCGTACGTAATTTCGCTGAACAAGACGCTAAACACTGCGCTCAACATCGTACGTAGCTGCGCTCAGCAGGACAGGAAAAAAAAAACGCTTTTAAGGGTGTCCAGGGTAAAATGAAGCCAATTCTGGTAATTTATGCAGTGCCCGCAACACAATGGTAAATATAATTCATTCAATCTAGTCATTTCAGACAAACCAGCCAGACTTGACAATTATTTACGGCACCGCAATGTGCGCAAAAAAGAAACGATGAGCGCAGACCGGAGGACGGAGAGGGGCTTGTCGGTCCTGTTGCCTCCTGTACTGCCTTGCGTGCAACCTTGGCAAGATTTTGCAATGACTCTGAAGTTTTATGGAGTTGCCGTGAGGCTATTCCCATCGGGACATCAATATTCTTGACGTTCAATTCCCATTTCATTTCTACATCATTGGGAGCAACATATTTCCTCATCGTAAGAACATCTGCAGCCTTATCGAGTCGTACGTGAAAAACGCGAGCACGATTTCTTGCCCTCATCATTCAAAACAAGAGAACAAGGGTACGCAAAAAGGTATGCGTTTGGGCTGGATGATTCATCAAACCTGTCACATTCATAGCAGTGTAGGTACGTGTGTAAGCCTGCCCTCCCTTTCCCTTCTTCCGTAGGAGATAGCGTATCTGAGTTGCTAATTTTGATTTGGACTCTGCGCCGGCTGCTTCACTTGTTCTTTCTGACATTTTCTTGTGATAGGGGTAGTATAGTTATGTATGATGATGATATATGTTGTTTTATGGCGCAAGGGCCAGGCTTGGCCAAATGTTATGTATGATGACTGAACAACTGAATGCATACGGTTGTTAGACAGCGCCCGAATCGGTTCTCTTCCTTGGTCCTGTTCTGCAGCGCTGTGTCTTCTTATCGTGGGCACAGGAGGTCGACTGTTCAACAGTACCTGCATAATTCATGCAGAGTAATCAGAACTTCCAATGACCATTGTGTTCATTCAATTTACAGCTCTCAGCGATAGAGCGCATCTATCTAATGTTCGCTTCATCAGCATTGCTTTTTCCCAACTACATCCAGGTCTCGAGTCAAAGGCGGCGCATCTTCCCCGCGGGAGGCGAGCCCGCAGCGCCGAACGTCTCGTATCTCTGAAAAGGAGCAGCCGCGTTCGCCTTCGCACTCCGCTTCAGTACCTCTCGTAGATCCGGACGTATCGCCACAGCTGCCCGTGGAAAAACCTGCCTTTGTAGTTCTGCCTGATACTACGCCAAAGCGAGCCTCAGGACCTGGCAGCACGCACACAGAGGTGGGGGCGTAATAAAATCAGAGGCCTAATGTTAGAACGGAACACACACACAAACATTTCGAAGGCGGTGTTATCTATACGTCTCGCCTTTAAAACACCGCTCTTAACGTAAATACGTTGAGTGTTTTCGTCACATTGCCGGCAAGGAAACTAGCACATGCTTAACAACTCATCAGAGGAACGAACTTGTTGAAATACATCAAGGTGACGAACGCAGGTACGAAATTAACGTAGAGACTTCCCGTGTTCGAGCGTTCGATCACGGAAGTGACATTATAAAAACTCCCCTTATCGATGACATGATGTATGCTCTGACTCCCTCCTGTGTCTAAGATGTAAAGGGCTGAAATAAATGCAATAATGCATTCATAATCACAAAAGTTACCCTTGTTCAAGCCCGTAATGTCAGGCGAAAATGTGGCTTGACAGCTTTGCACTCCGTTATCTAGCGCAACACTAGGCGAAAACCTTAATCGTGCGAAAAACGGGCCGCGCTCGCATAAAACATCGTCTCTCTGATTCTCTAAACCGGCGCCACTGAACCGTGACAGTTTCGCTCTGGCTTTTTAAGAGAATCGCCTTGACAACTAAGCCAGCTCAAAGCAATACAAAAAACACTTATAAGCCACTGGGTGGCAGGGACTACGCTTTGCTTAGGTCCGGAAGCTGCTGTTCTATTAAATAACGTAACAAAACGCAAGAATACTGACCGTTAATGGCGCCGGTTGCGGCGCAGACTTCAAGGTTCGTAATATTCATTGTGGACCTTTCACGGCGCTTGCCTCCAGGGAGACGGACTCGACATGGACCATGCCACGCTCGTTATGTCTCATATTTCGCAGGATATGACGCGGCCAGCGTTATAACGTTTATAAAGACACCTTCTCCTTCGGCAGCACATCTCCATTTTGATTTAGAGAGGTGTATGATCGCACTGAGAAATAAAACAGAGCCCGTAACAGCCTCCTTATCGAGTTGCGCACGCTCTCTTGTTGGCTCCAACGCCACCGTCTTGAAACGTTCGCCGCGCCACCTATAGCCACTGTAAAGTGAGATTGCGAGGGCAGGGTGACTGCTGAGGGAGGTCAGGGAAGATTTCTAGGATTTGTTTCGAACCGATCTCCAACCGAACCGATTTAGAGACCTTAATCAAATAATATACCAAGCTACATTCAGTGGCGTGAATGGGCGAGGCGCAGGTTGTCATGGGGAAGAAAGTTACGCTCAGCATTAGACACTATAGACAGGCTGACAGCGCGCTACTAATGCCGTCGTAGTGAAATGCTTTGATTTGGGCGATTCAGTTTATGGCGAGGATTCGCTCCGGCACACCGGCCAAATCATGGGTATGAGTTACAGGCAAACAGACAGAAGAAAAAAAAACAGATGATGAAGTAAGCGTAAAAAAAAACAACTACCGCTCACGGGAGCGTTATTTCTCATGCCTATACTGAGTTACAAAGTTCTCTGTATTAGAAGAGAAACTCAGGGGAAGATGGAAGCTTGAAACGATGAACAGATCGCTAAAAACGATTTTTAACAGGGAATGTAGCAGGAGCCAGGGTTTCGACAAGTGCACTTGTATTCGTCAGGACAGCGACGGCCTCCTCCAGCGTTCGTTTATGTACGCCATTGCACGCTCTCTCCCGTCCACAGAAGGAGAGGAGAAGAGCGGCACGTGTGAAAAGAAAATAAATGAGGGAGGTGTTAGGGTGCAGGGGAAGTTGGGTGACAGGTGTTAGCGTGACTGATGTACATGGCAAGAATGAAAACTTCCAAAGAATCCGCTCCTTGTACATACCTTGGAAATGCATTGTGTGCGCAGCCCTAGAGAGCAGGATGAAGAAAGGAACACACACCCTAGGTACAGGTGTTGCACCTATGGCATGTGCCCCCCTCCCAACCTGCAACACCTGCGCCGCACGCGCAGTGCATTTCACCGAAAGCTTGTTGCTAAAAATGTGACTACACTGTTTAACGCTGTTGTTCCCGTCGAAGTGCACTTCCCATCGAAGTGTTCCCGTCGAAGTGTGCACTTCCCGTCGAAGTGTTCCCGTCGAAGTGCGCTGCTGTTCCCTTCGAAGCACACTTTAGGGAAGAAACATTATTAGCTTGTACATACCTAAACCTTTTGTCGTCTTTGTTAAGGAAAGTAAGTGCACTAAAACTAATTTCTGGGCTGTACATACCAAAATGACGATAGAATTATGAGGCACATCCCCAAGTTGAGGGTTTATGGAGTAATTTATATCTGGGATTATTTAACATGGGCTTAAATCTAAGTATACGGGTGCATTCTTTTTTTTTTTTTGCATTTCGCCCCCATTGAAATGCCCCCGTTTTAACGTGGATGCGATACCGCGACCTCGTGCTGGCAAAGGCAATACCCTAAGCACTCAGCTACCACGGCTGGTCGACTACCAACTGCCAAATTAGGCGATTTGATTTGTGGGGTTTAACGTCGCAAGGCCAGCTGTGATTATGGGAGACGCCGTAGTGGAGGACTCCTGAAAATTTGGACCACCTGGGGTTCTTTAACCTGCACTGACATCCCACAGTACACGAGCCTCAACATTTTGCCTCCATCGAAATGCAGCCGCCGCGGCCGGGATTCGATCCCGCGACCTTCGGATCAGCAGCCGAGTGCCATAACCACTCCACTACCGTGGCGGGCACGAACTAAAGTCAGCGTGGTAATGTGTACGTGAATGTCGAGGCAAATTACTATGACAATTTTATCGGAAATATACGCTATTCCAAAGCAAACCAAAAAAGATATATCCTAAAGTGCTGTATTTTACTCTAATAGGCGAACTCCCTACTATTTGCAGGCGGAAGGTGTCTCAACGTCACCGAAAGCATTCGACAGCCTTCCCAACATCCATGAAAGCGACGAGGCCGAGTGAGTGCCAATGACCGTACCTTACGAAGCATCGCGCAACGCGATTTTCGGTGACAAGAAGCGATAGTGTATTCCGAGAACAGCGAAGCATCTTGCTTGCTGCTTGCTTCCGTGCGCAGGCCGACCACGGCGGTAACCATCGGAAACAAACCGACGGGAACGTTCCCGTTGTCTATGCCACTCCAACGGGCCCGCATTTAAATCGGAAAACAGAAAACATGCGAGCGTTCCGAGTCGGAGGCTCGCAGTATTCATGGTGCGACACTGTGGAGCTCTAGAATGCGAAAGCGCGAATACACGATTAGGAATCACCGCAGAACAGACCTGACGCAGAAGCGCCTCTCAATGTGCAGCATACAGGGAAGCCACAATTGTGGGCGTGTGATTTGTAACTGGGAATAAGCGCCTCAGAGGTCGGGCTCGGAAGGCTCGTTGCGGGTGGTGGTCCTTGGTAAGACGCTAGCGGAGCTGGCCCGTGGAGCTGGCCCGTGGAGCTGGTCCATCAGGCAAAGACAAAGTTTCTAGCTTCAGAGGTTCTCGATGGGTAAACCGGCTTGCGCTATGTTAATTGGAAAGCCACGCAGCTCACATTTCTTCCTGACAATAAACCTATGATGCAATACCGAGACCTGCAACAAGTTAAAATTTACTACCAGCTTTACTTGCACTTTTATTTTTGTAAGCGATTGCGTAGTAATTATATTTTAGTACGTGGGAAAAGCGCTTATTGGGACGAGCACACCACATTCAATGGCAGGGAAGAATGGCGTTCGCAACGCCCACGTAATTGACCGTTTCAGGCCGAAATTACCTGTCCTTAGGGTAAACAACAGACGTTTATAGTTTGAGATGCGCATAGTAAAAGCAGTTAAGAAAAATTACGAAAGAACTTTTCTGTCACGTTTTATACGTTATTAGTCGCTGAAATAACACACTAATTTAATATTATATCATGATGTTGTTGTGAATATTTTCTAATTTATTCGCTTCAAACGGTATTTCGAAAGCGCAGGATAATATCCAACAGTGAAAGCCCAAATGTTCGATGCGAACATATTGACTTTGGTTGCTTTACTGGTTAATTAATATTAATATTAATTTGGAAATGTTAATCCTTTACGTCTTGAAAAGTATCTTTGTCTAGCCAATTACTGCTGTCACAGTGGCTGGTTCCACCATCACCACTTGCACCATCACTACTTGCGTATTAAATCGATCGTCTTTATGGCTTAAGTTTGTATGATATGGCAAAATATACTTTTCTGCTTTTATCGAAAAGAGTTTTTACAGATTCTTTTATTCATACGGCAATGCGGCATTAATATTTACAATATTACCTGCGCTGGTAACAAGTAAGTGTAACAAGTCTAACAAGTCACCCATGATTGCAATGGCGCTGGTAAAGTAAGAAGAAACTCGGAGTGCTGGGATCACATCCGTCACTAGGCGGCAGGAATCGAATCTCGCGTCGCTGATTGACCTTCGACCCCATAATTCTGCTACCATGGGATAGCGGTGTTTTTCTATCTTCCTGACGATGAAACGGTCGTGATGAAACGTTCGCTCATTGGAACCAGTCCCCGCAATATATCAAATATAAGGCTCGTACGTGCATCCTCTTCGAAAAGGAAGGGTACAGCTTTTGGTACCGAACAGCAGCATATCGCACTCATAAAGTCTTGTTCTTTCTTTTTCGCTGCCGTTGCATGTTCATCTTATTTACGCGCGCTGAGCAGGCATCATCTAATGTTTCCCACTGTTCATTTGAATGGCTTGCATTCATACATTTGCAGGGGATGGAGCTGTTCTTTATCACGCCATGAACGACGCGGAACACCTTATTGCTAGATTTTAGCTCTAGAATTTCATGTCACCCAGAGACTGCGTATATGGGTATCACTTTATTTTACTGGCGAATTATAAATTTACTACCGCTTCCCCAGTACCCGGTAAAAGCATTCACTCTCACGGCACCACCCACAGTTCTGCGCTGTGCATGTCCATGGAAACCATGTCCACTGAAACAACTCTACTTCCTACACCCCAGTCCTGAGAGTAATCTTATATAAGATTTCGTTGGTGGGACAAGGTGCTACATTGCTTAAACCAGGAAAGGTACTAACGTCTGGTAACGAAAAAAAAAAACAGGATGGCAAAGAAAGAGCAAGGGAATGAAGACAGAGACACATGGATAGCTGCTGTGTCGCGGTCTCCGCTTTCTTTATTTTTTGCCACCACATTTTCCCGCTTTCCAAATAGCTTCGACGTTTTAAAGTTCCCTAGCCTACGCTCCTGCTTAACATTAC
The DNA here is from genome assembly GCA_013339685.2 of Hyalomma asiaticum. Lineage (NCBI taxonomy): Eukaryota > Metazoa > Arthropoda > Arachnida > Ixodida > Ixodidae > Hyalomma > Hyalomma asiaticum. The sequence continues at coordinate 66,536,184 of CM023487.1, read as the reverse complement.
TAAGTAAATGTGCCTAGAAAACTAATGCACAAGCTCAACTACTTCGAGTTATCATTAAGTATAGCACGCAGCAGCAGAGCGAGACGCCTCTGTGGCTTCCTTTATTTTTGTACATACGAACATGTGACGCTTTTATTGTCGTTTCTTCGTACGTAAAAGTGAATCATTTGAAAGCAGAAACATACATTTTCTGCACAATATATTCGCAGGACTGTCAAGCGAGTGATCGTGGCTTTGGTCATTGCGGCAGCTGTCGGCTATGTCATCTTTTCCATGGTATTCAACGGCCAGCGCGCCTCGAAGAGCTTTATTGTTGCGGACGCCACTCAAACAAACCCGACGGATCTGAAGGGCAACAACACGACGCCTTTCAACGCCTCACGGAGAAAGAGTGCACACATACTAGATCTGTCAGTGCCTGATATATCACAGCAACAAAAGCACGGTTCTAGTGCTTAAGAACATGTTGCTTTTACGACTTCACGCCAATCGTTTTCTGTGATTTTGCAATCGTCAGTCTTTAGTGCTTTAAAACAGTTATGATGAGCGTTCATCTTCAATTGCCCTTACATCGTCGATTGTTTATTAGTCAATAAACCAATCTGCATTCTCGTCTTCTGTAAGGTAGCAGTATTCCTCTGCAGATAGAGCGGGATCAAAATAGCAAAATCCAAGAGTACTCCTGGCTCACATTAACGAAAACTGGCTCACATTAACTGGCTCACATTAACGAAAACAAGCAGTACTCGCCTGCGGATATAACTGGCTCACATTAGCAAAACCCAGGAGCACTCCTCTTTGGATATAACTGGCTCACATTAGCAAAAACCTGTAGTATTCACTACTGGATATAACTCGCTCACATGAGCAAAAACGAGCTGTACTCTTCTATGGCTTAACTGGCTCACATTATTTAACTGGCTCACACTCGGAAAACCCGAACACGAGTACACCGGGCTCTAATGGAGCAATTTACGCCGCGCAGGCTGTGACTGCGTGAGTCCATCTTCCCACACCATAATACACCCCGAGCTGCGCGAAGGCCTCACCGCAGGTGCAGTATAAAACTTAAGCCTTAGGTCTTAGCTTTATAGCAGCAGCAGCAACAAACGAACAAAAAAAAAGAAAAGGTAACAGCAGCGAGTACATAAGCACAAAGAGATAAAACATTCACCCACCATGCACCCCGTAAAGGTTCCAAAGCAGCGAAACGAAGATGTTTGGCCTTGCTCTTTCTAAAACACCGGCGGCGGCCGCATGTGTGTTAGAAAGAGTAAGGCTAAACAGCTGCCCGGAGCAAATGCGCAGCACGGGCCGCCACCCAGCAATTCTCGCATAGAGGAAAGAAAAACTGGGAGTGGGCGTCACGTGACAATCTTGAAGCCTAGTCATAAAAAATTTAAAGGAAAGAATCATGGGAAATAGGCCCGGATGACGTGATAGGCAAGCGGTCGATTTAGTCGACTGGAGTTTCGCTTTTGAGGCGTCTGCTGCGGAGGCGGCGTAGACAGGCGTAGGTTTCTATACACGGAGCATATGCGGCGTGACATATGCGCACGCCGAGGCAACGCGCTGGCGGAGGTTGTCGATGGTTCGAACGTGTGACGCTGCCGAGTCTGTGTGATGTCAGCCAGGAAATGCATCTAACTACTACCGTACTACTGAACATTACGTTGAGGCGGCGCGCCGCTGCGGACACCGGGTTGCAGCGAACGAAGCTGTCTGCATGGTGAGCGGCTTTGTGCCCAAAAACCAGTACCGCACCGAGGACGACTCGTCGCGTTTTGGCGTGCTCTCCAGCATCGAAATGGGGGAGCCTTTCGTCCTGCAAACGTCTGAAGGAAACCACGCCATATCTGCGACGGCAATCCGTCGCGTTTGGGGTTACTTGGAAAGCAGTGGCGCCAGCACGCGTGCTATATTAACATGTTGAAGAAATGTACCGGTAAAGGTGCTGCTACATCTGCTGATACTACATCCGAAGGCATTGCTGTTGAGCCTTCCCAAGTCCATTATGAACCGGTATGTTTGCCTGTATATTTAAGGGGGGACATGGTACCTGAAGCTATTTTCTTTATTTTTTTAACCAAATTCAACTTAAAAGCACAGGTACATGTATTTTCTTGTGCTGATTTCAAAAATGCAGTTATTTTTTCTGTCACTCAATCAGTTATCGAAATAATTAGATGTTAATTACTAATAATTGGTAAGACAATAGATAAAAATCAACTGGGCAGAAAGTTAAATTTAGGGCTTGAATGCAAAGCAGAATACATAAGGAATGAACTGCTGCAAGCAGTTTTCAAATCCAACAACAAATAACAATTTAGGAGCTCATCAAAGCTTAGATGTTTATGCCACAGCTACTAATGAACTTGAACAAAAGCAGATAAAAAATTATAGAAAGAGAAAAAGAACAATCTGCTTGCAGCAGTTCAAGCTCTATGCATTCAGCATCACATATAAAAAAATTACATCTGTATCTGTTCTAGACTTTGAGAAATTGCTGCACTAAACAAGCAGAGTGAGTGAAAGCATGTTCTGAGAAAAAGCAAGAAAACAAATAAAGCTCATTTTGAACCAAATGTAATACAGAGTATTGAAATATACTTGCAGGTGATTTGTGGCTATTGGGGATATAACCTCGATGCCTACTACTGCAACATACGTAGCTCAGCAGCAATTTGGCATGAAAAAATCCCATTTTTCTTGCTTTTTGATAGCCAAAATATAGCTTGCCTTGGGGATATAAAATGCTATTGTGGCTGAAATATCAGTCCGAGATATGAGAAATTTGGTCAGCATCTGCAACACTGCCTGTATGTTGCAAAAATACAACTTTCCAAAAATCGCTTTTTTTCATGAAATTTTGTCTCTAAGAGCAGTGTCCCCCCTAAGGATCACAAGATATGCTTATTACGCGTTAATTTCGCTGCAATTATGGACGTCACATTTAAAGTAGTTATTTTACGTATTCGTGCGAGCCATTCGCACAGGTATTTCGTATTGCAAGATTGATAGATTTAAAATACCTAATAGTAAAAAAAATGTTGTGTGTATCAACAGCTGCCATTTTTCTGCACTGACGACAGACGTGTAAGATGCGTGTGCAAATGGTGTTTTAAAACCTCACGAAACTGAGTGATGGTCAATGAAAACCACACCTTCTACATTATAACCTTGTTTTAGGCAATCTAGGCTAAGTGCAAGTTAGGGAAAATTAAACAGTGTAGCTGAGCATTGTTATGAGAGGTTAAAGACCCCTCGTATCCTTTCACTATAGGCATCAAGAAAATAGCCAATCGTTGTCAGAACTGTAATTAAATCATGGCCCATATGGCCCATCATCAAGTGTAAATAATTCCTCTGCTAGCCTGTGCCATTAACTACGGTAATAAATTTTATAACACGCAGCACTGGCAACATTCATCAATTATCATTTTTGGGGCACTAGAATAATTTTCTTGCTTGTTTGTCCTTACTGGGATTAAGTTTTAAATCAAGCCACTGGTAAGAACATTACTTAGCCGCTACAATTTTTACAAGCTTGTTTTTTGAGTTAGTGTAGGCCAAGTAGCAATTATCTGGATGCCATCTGTTTTATAGCTGAATCATAGTAATGAGAGAATGCATGTGGACAACGTGGTCGTGGAGGTAGTGTAATTAATAGCTGAATATATCAACTTTCATACACAGTAATACAAGTTTGCTCAATGTCTGGTGAAACACCAATGTACGACAAATGTTTTTTTCTCAGTTTCTCTTTTTCATCTAATTGACAAAATCGAATATAACCCACAGGCTTTTCACAACATTTTATGCCCTGTACTTGTTGACCAGTCATGATGAGTCATGATACATGCAAAACAAAACTGGTCTTTTGTGTGCGTGTATATGCTTATCTTTTGTTGAATAAAACCTAACAGCCGCTGTGAAGCACCCCACATTAAACCATGCTCCACTGACCTTTTCTGTGCTTTCTACTTCACCTGCTTGGGCCCAAATGAGCTTGCAGTGTTTTGTAAATAAAGTAACATATAAATGCTTAAATCAGCTTGCACTAGCAGTATCCTATACATGGCAGTTTTTATGTTGTTGCAATTTTTCAGTTCACAAAGGTGTAAACAGAAATGTTTTTGAGCAAAGTGACATCTTAACAACTTAAAGGAACATCTTCTTCCTAGCTTGTTCTGGGTATGTGATTTGTGTCATGGTGTTTGCTCTGGCACCCATTTTTGTACATCTAATCTGTTGCAGCCACAGCTAGCAGAGGACATACCTGAAAAGGTCTTTCTGAGGCGTGAAGCAAGATGCTATTCAAATTTGCAAGCGACGACCAAGAAGAAGATCAAGAGACTGCAGCAACCCCTTCGCCGGCTCCTGCAAAAGGTTGCCCACCTCGAAGACGTCATTAATGATTTAGTTGAGAATAGAATTCTAGAAAATGAGGATGTCTCTACGCTGTAGAATCTTGGTGGGGCAAAAAACGACTTGCTCAAGCGCCAGCTGGCATATCCGGCGAGACACCTTCACTCACTTACTCACCAGAGCTCTGGGAATTTGCACTGACACTGCACTTTATTCTCCAAGAGCTTATCGATACATGCGAGCTGTGTACCAACTCGCTCAACTTTCTGTCCTTTTGAGCTGTGTTTGACACATGCCTTCCGCATCCAAGGACACTATGCAAATGGTATCAATCAATTGATGGGGCTGCTGGTTTTTCAAAGGAGGCGCTGAGTGCATTGTCCATGAAGGTAAACCAAAATTCACAAAATGGTTACTCGACACTATGCAATCTAGTTGTGGATGAGACGGCTATACGAAGGCATGTGGAATGGGATGGAAAAAGATTTCATGGGTGTGTTGACATGGGTGTTGATGTCAATTATGACAGATTTCCAGCTGCCAAAGATGCATTTGTTCTAATGCTTGTTACAATCAATGGCAGATGGAAGCTACCAATTGGCTAGTTTCTGGTTGATGGCCTTGATAGTGAACAGAGAAGCAAGCTGGTGCTGCCGGCTGCTAGCTTCGCTCACGAAAAAGGCACATATAGTTAGTTTGACCTGTGATGGTGCTGCAGCGAACTTATCACTGCTGCAGAGCCTGGGCTGTAAGATGGACCTGACTGAGCGGGATGCTTCTTTTCCCTATCCAGTTACGAAAAGCAGTGCGTTTGCCATGTTGGATCTTTGTCACATGTTGAAGCTGCTGTGGAACACCTCGTGTGATAAAAAGGCTAGTGTCAATGCGAATCAACAGTTTATATTGCGGAAACACATTGATGAGCTCCATGAAGTTCAGAACACAGAAGGCCTACATCTGGCAAACAAACTTAGACAGGCACACATCAATTGGAAAAACCAACCCATGAAAGTCTGGTTAGCTGCTCAAACGTTTATTCAATCAGTATCAGATGCTATTGGAGAATGTAGAACTAGAAAAATACCGAATTGTACAATTCCTTGCCAACCGAACAGTTTATAACACATGTTAACAATGCATTTGATATCTTAATTTCAAGACACCGAAAGCAAGGAGGATGGAAAAAGTCACTCTGTTCAGAAAATGAGGCTCATGTCACTGGTTATGTCCAACAATTGAAGGCCTACTTTGCTCGCTCAGGGAGTCTGCACCAGGTAAACTAATGACAGAGACTTACCAAAAGACAGGCTCCATTTGCTTTGTGCTATGCTTAGACAATGCTATCCATCTTTACAACCACATGGGGAAAGAAAATGGACTACTGGCATACTTTCCAGCTTCCAAGCTCAGTAAGGACCACCTTGAGCTATTTTTTGGTGCAGTAAGCTTGTTTGGGCATTGCAACGACAATATAACATCAAAGCAGTTTGCAGCAGCATACAAACGTTTCATAGTGCACAGTGAGGTCGAGGATATAGACGGAGGAAATTGCTTGCCATGGAGAACGCATCGCAATCTTCTTTGCAAGCTCCTCTGAAAAACCAGCGTCCCTTGATCTAATTAATTTGACTGCCCCTGAAAGAAGCCCTGCAAGCAGTGAACAACTTACTGAAGCTATTTCGCTAGATCATGGCTACTCTGCTGACCCAGGGAGGGTGTCTGAATTGGAGATGTAATTGTCCCATACATAGCGGGGTTCGTTGTTTGCGCCTTACTGCTTCGCCTTCAGTGCGATGAATGTGCTTCCATGTTGAAGGTATCAACTCCCCCATCCATGCCTGCATATTCCCTGATTTGCCAAAAAACACTAGGCCGGCTCATATATGCTTCATCTGATGTCCTGAACATCTGCCGACAACGTGAGAAAGACCTGCGTAGAGGGCTGGCGTGCTGGCCACTACATTTCCGAAGGCTTGTAGCTGAAGTTGCAGTGGCCACTATGACAACCCTTGTTGGCAATGACTTCTTTTAAGTGCTGAATGAGCACATGCTAGAAAACCGTCCGAATGAGTGGCACTCATCGCGTCTTATGACGGTAATCATAGACAAGTACCTTGATGTTAGACTGCGCTATGTTGCCGAAATGACAACAGACAGTCTCCCCCGAAAAAGAATCAAGCAAAAGCGCACAAAGTTGACACAGTTTAAGGACCAATAAGTCTAGATAATATAGCGAATTTTTGTAGTGTCACTGTATAAATATTCAGTTACTCCAAATTTTTATGTGAGAACACACGATTGACATGAAGGTTCAAAGGCCACCATTTCTGTATTAAATGAAAGCAAAGTAAAAAAAAAAGAACTCGTGCTTCTTAGCAAGTCGGCAAGCAGTAGTTCCTCAACAATGTATTGGAGAGCTTGTTCACTTCACATCCAAAGAATAGACTGGCCTTTTTTAATGTTGCCACGACAGTGTGTGGCAGCTAAGTTAATCACACTGCCTGCAGCCTCTTGCAGAGAAACAGGGTCCTTTTTGCTGGATTCTCTTCCTTGTTTTAGCATTCACTGCAAGGACCCACTGGTTTTAGTGATAACACACACTGCATGGATCACTAATGGAGTGCAAGAAGGAATCTCATTAAATCGAGATTGTTATGAACATGACGGTACAGTTCTAAGAGCACAGGGCCATGATGGCAGTCAGTAGGTGCAGCTTCCTCATGGTGAATCAAGCTGGTGCATCATGTGTACAAATTCCAACCTACCATTCATTTTGGTCATTTGCCATATGGGCGCACTGAAAAAGCTTTGTTAGGGTGCATGAAGTTTTCGAATCGGTCATTGGCATGTAGCATTATAGGTAAAAGGTGCTTCACTACTCATGCAAATGAGCAAAATACTAAAGACTTGAGCTCTAAGTGTCATAGTTGTGGTTCCTAAACATCAGCCTAAATAAACTGAGGCACACAATGACTTTTGCCTTCCTCCTTCTCTGGAATGTGGCTACTTGCAGAAAACATACTTGTGACATTGCACTCATAAAACAATACTACCACTGAGCAGTCGTGACAAGCTCAGGGGCACTGTGCGCATACATCAGGGGAGAAATGGGATGCCTTGCTGTAGCTTGTTTCTTGTTTTGCTTTAAGTTCTAGCTTGAATCACATGCACATCAATTCTGCTAAAGCATTTGTTTTGTATGGCGTCAAAGCAAACTGTGTGGACCATGACTATGCATCACTAGAGCATACTTTATAATGATGCGGACATTCTGTGAATGCTCTCATTGCCTTATTCATGAGACAAGTGTAACCTCGAGGACAGCAATGCATTTTCAATGTTTACTCTGGCACATCCTTCAGCTGATCTTTGTCGAATATGTCTCTTTGTCACCTGGAACACGATGCTTTTACTACCAAAATATTCGTTGGGTTTAGTGCACTCTATTGACAATAGCCTTCTATGATTTTGCGTACACTTGTGACAATGAGCAGCTGGTGTATATATTAAATGAAGTGTAACTTGATTACTGTTTTTATACTCTGTCAAATGTACGTTCATTTGGGGATCATAGCTTACGAAAGCTGTTTGCCTCTTAATGTTGCGATGCTTTGGCTGTGCTTGAACAGCGCTAACATTTTTCTAGGTGTGCAATAAAACATAAGCTATCTGTCTGGGGCCGGATTCACAAAGCTTTCTCTTATGGACGATATTCTTAGCTACGAAATCTCTTAGCGACAAGGCATGCGATAGGAATGGTGCTCATTTAACATATTCGACACTATTTAGGGCAAGGAGGAAACGCGATAGCAGACGGAACGACAACAAAAGAAAGATGTGTGGTCACATGATAGCCTATCCCGGCCGCGGCGGCTGCATTTCGATGGAGGCGAAATGTTGAGGCCCGTGTGCTGTGCGATGTCAGTGCACGTTAAAGAACCCCAGGTGGTCGAAATTTCCGGAGACCTTCACTACGGCGTCTCTCATAATCAGAACTGGTTTTGGGACGTTAAACCCCACAAATCACATGATAGCCTCACAGCACTCAAAGCGTCTGGTGTCGAGTTTATGTTATAATCGCGAATCGATCCTCGCTGCACCTCATCTTCCTCTTCCGGGCGTCTGCTACGGTGCCTATGCACATCGCGCTGCAGCAGACGCCCGCGTGGTCAGCGTGAACCCGTGCGCTAGCGCTTTATCAACGACGATATCTCGAAGAAGAATGACGCCCTTGGTGACACCGGCAGGTGCCGCCGAACAACACGACGGGAATCATGAAGCCGCAATTAAGGTAAAATATTAAAGTGGGCAGATGTCACTCAAGGTTTGCTCCTTTCACTGCCATTTCAGATGCATTTTGATTAATATGCACCGCCTCACAATTGATTCGGGTCGTTCGTACACAGTACACTTATTTGCATGATAATGTCTTGTAGCTCGACGTAAATTGTTGTTTCGCCAAAAAATCTTAGAAAAAACATCGATGCAGCTTTTGAGGCCATAAAAAAGCTGTTCGGCTTGATAAACAAGTTCCAAAAATGCATCCCCCACGTGATGTGTCAAATTGAAGCCCCCCCCCCATGGATGGATTTCAATAAATCCGACATACCGAAATATACATATGCTTATAAATAGGCCCACTTTGAATAAATTAGTCTTCAGATTTTTGAATACTACTGCTATTCTCATGACACACTGAGAAAATTCGGTAATTTAGGTAGTGTTTGTATCTTTAATACGTTAGTAAGTGCTTCTTTTGTAAATGACGGCGTATGCAGTTAAGAAGCAACAAAAAGGAGTCCAAAGCCCCGCCACGGTGGTCTAGTGGATATGGTATTCGGCTGCTGATCCGAGGGTCGCGGGATCGAATCCCGGCCGCGGCAGCTGCATTTCAATGGAGGCGAAATGTTGAGGCCCGTGCGCGGTGCGATGTCAGAGCACGTTAAAGAACCCAGGTGGTCGAAATTTCCGGAGACCTCCACTACGGCGTCTATCATAATCCTTGAGTGGTTTTCAGAGGTTAAGCCCCAGAAATCATCAAAAGCGAGACGTCACCCCCCACCCCTTTTCTTTTCTTGCTTTTTGTGCGCACGCGCAGAAAGAGCCTTCCATAGCTTCCTTTCGTTACACAAGTTATTTTACTTCTTTTTATTACGTTATGCCGGACATTGAGTGCTAAGCGCCTTAAGAGGGAGAGAGCGTTTATCGCCAGCGACGTGAGAGCTGCATTGGCCAACTGCTATTGTAAGCTCCTCAATAGCCGAAACGAAATTTTCCGTGTGTGCGCGAACTTCAGACGCCTCTGACATACCCTATTACTGTTTAGCCATCGACATGCCGAAAGCGCTGAAGCCGAATTTTTCCGCCACTGAAATCGTTGCGCTTTTGACAGTGTCACAAAATAAACCGTGGATGCTTCGTCGTACCTAAGTGATGCGACAACTGAGGTAAACCTTGTAGCATATAAGACTACAATTTCGCCATTGCTGGAATACGCATGTCCGATATGGAAACAACACACACGCAGAAACATTGCTAAATGTGAACGCGTTCAAAATAGGGCTTTACGATTTGTTTTTTTTTTCACACATTCCAACGAACGCAGTCGGTAACGGCGTTGAAAGCGCTGCGCTAGCATCGATTCCTAATGTGCAGCAAAGAATGTGCTTCAACAGCCTGAATGTTTTCTTTCCAGATATTTTATGGGAAATATGAAACCGAAATAGCCAAAACATTAATTATTGACACATCACTTTCGCGCAGTGGCCCCAGACATTACGTACAGCCTTTGAGACACAACACACATTCTTTTAAAAACTTCTTTATTATGTAAGCTATCGATGCGTGCAGCAGGTTACCGCACGATGTTGCAACGTTCAATGAGGTTAAAATCCTTGAAAGGGCTTTGCTGAGCGATTTTACCGATTGTACTTAATGTCGTTTAATAGTGTCGGAATAGCAATTTATATATTCGAAAGCATTGTCTTGAGTGTTCTGCTGAGCAAGTTGATATGTGTGTCGTAAAATAGCACCTCGTGCACTTATTTCATTACGTTTCTTTCTGAATTTTTATGGTTTTTTTCAGTTCCGTGAAAGAAACTACACTCTCTTTGCATTTTTTATTAACAACTGCATTTGTGCCTAATATGGAAACTCCTGTTTTGGCCTCTACGCCATAGAGTGTCAATAAATAAAATAAATAAAATAAAAATACACAACAGAACGTATCGTTGTGTTATTTCAGGCTCCGCACATTAGCCGCTAACGCAAGCAAAGTGACGGTGTGGAAGGGCACAAAGGCAAAGCGTAGCGCAGTCGACAATTATGTTACCTGTTGCACTGCTTCCACATGGTCTCTGCCTCTTCAAAAGACTTCGAAGTGTCAACACAGCACCTACGCACACGCCTAGGTCGTTTCTTTCTAAACACGGAGTTATCCTTGAAGTAACGCGCCCAAACACAGTCGATGCGAAACGGCGTACGCCACAAAAACAAACGACCACAAAGCGCGGCAAACGAACTCACCGGTCTTCAAACACACAATGCAGGCTTCCTAAATGTGAGTCCACGGCGGCACACTGACCGCGGTTCCCTGTTCACGAGCACAAAGGCAGAGGCTTCAACAGTGTTCACCGCTCAAATAGAGACACTGGCGATGGTTTTCACAAAACTTTCACGCACCGAAAAAGCGACGGCATTAACAACACATCCCATGTAATCGTGAAGGAGCTCAAGCAAGAAACGTTACCACGAAACAACACCCACATACTATGTTTACGTCGCCATGATGTTCTTTTCGCCTTAAGAGAGCTCTTAAAAAATACGCGTTCCTTATGGTGATATGAAAAATTCTCTTATGTGCGAGGGGGATAATGTGACGACCACCACAGAAATGCGCGGTGAAAGAAGTGAGTGACATCATTTTAGTGACGTCATAAAATGCCCTGCTGTAGAGAGTTACCTCGTTCTAACCAGTCACATGCTTGGCCTCTCGCTCAAACCGTCGTCTGCTGTCGTCGTCTGCTACGATATTTATGATGCCTGGCGTAGGCTTGGATGTGATGCACGGCATATCACGACGCGATAACTTCGGTTAGGTTAACATTCCAGCCACAATACGCACCTCAAGGGACGAAGCGGCCTTTTGCTGAGACTCTGACGTCCAATTAAAAAGAAACTAATTGTCAAATGAGCGAGTGCAGTCGAGGTGACATTGCACTGCATTAGCACAGGCTTTCGCGTGCATTTTAGGCGCTTGCATTCCGTCCTAAGTATTTGCCATAGCGAAACCTTTTCATTTTCTTTTACGGACAGTGAATGTCTATTCAAATCACTTTATTTCTTAGTTTATGCGCAAAATCACACATATCTTGTATGTGCGGATATGTTGAAGCAATATGTTTTCAGTAAATCAGCCTATGGTGTACAGCGGAAGCTGCATTTGGGTGAGCGTTCCTATTGGGAAATAATAAAGACCACTGCTGCTAGAGAAGCTGTAAACGACATAAGGAGTTCGTGAATGGCTGACTGGAGCCTACTGTTCAACTTCCATTCCAATAGTGTGCGACAGAATTTTGTGCGTTCCCTTGTGGTGGTACATGTGCGACCAATGCTGCAACGGTAACACAGCTTGTACGCCTCATTGGGAGACGCAACAAAAACAAGGTAAAAAATATTGACCATACACCGCACGGATTTCGGCATCAAGCACCATTCACGCAACTCTTCATTTTTCATCCAATCGCAAGCATTTGCATGCATAAGCTATTTTGCTGCAGATACCCAATAGGCACCTCTAATAACTCCAACAACAAGCTTACTGGACAAGTGCTAGTGGCAAGATTGTCCAATGCGTAAGAGAGAATTGCAACAGCAACCTCAAGGCTGTGAGCCTTGTACATACGCGGCAATCATCAGCCAGCTTACATGGCCATAATTTTTTTAGTATCACCTACGGCACCCAAATACCCGCCGCGGTTGCCCGTTCCAACGCCACCATGTTGCTCGTAAGAGTGCTCCGGACCACTCTTAGGATTTCCGCTTAGCTACGCTGTTTTGCGACCATTTTCGCTTCGTGAATCCACTTACGAGCCTTTTTCGCCTACGTCGCAAATGCATCACTATCGCTGATATATTAATCGGCAACCCCAGCGCTCGCTATAGCAGCGGCCGATGTGAGAACCACGTCCTCTTACGACGTTTTCTTCGCTTCGTGAATCCACTTACGCAGAAAAATTTCTCTTACGCGAAAATTTTCTCGTAAGTGAGTTTTGTGAATCCGGCCCCTGCTTTTTACTTGCGGCAAAAGCCAGTGTAGTTTAATGGCTGCAGATTTTGTTTGTTCTTTCACTGCACCTTTATTTTCCAACTTTAATTTTGTGACCTACAACTGCGCTTTCGAGATGGTTGCATATTTTTCGCCTATTTTTGTAACCAGTACCATCACAGAAGCCTCCAACTGTTTGTGAGTACAGCACACATATTATGGCCTGTAGGGTGTCTCTGTAAGCAAAAATGCAGCTACAACGCAAGAATACGTGACCCTACTGTCTTATTTACATGAATGTTTTAGGGGTGCTTGTTGTGTAACATTATTGTATAACATTATTGTAGATATGTCCTCTAGCATTCAAATATGGTCACTAATACTGATGACATGGACCAGCAGCATGATTAGCTTTTTCTATGAGATGCTTGCAATTTTCTTTACTGCTTTACCTTCTGCAATATACCCCAGTTATCTCGTTTCTTCCTGTATTTGTGTGAAACGTGCAATGAGCATTCAATAAATAACAAAACAATCAGTGTTATAAAGAATGTGCATCCAAGTACGGTGGCAACACAATCAGTCCACAAGCCCACATGAATGCATGCTTTCCCTTTGGTGCTGTGTATCCGGTTTGCAAGCCAACGGCTCGCATATATCATGGAAATGGCTGTTCAAATGTTGTGTCACATCCGTGGTGAAAGAAAGATCCCTACCACGGCGTTGGAGGGGCTGTTGCATGTCCAATATCACATGCGAAGAGTGCCGACTAATGCAGGGGGGTGCAAGAGGGGCACTTACACCTATCAAGTCACACCAGCCACCCTTCCTTATCACCGATGTCCCCATTCTTCACTCGTGCTTGCCTAATTTTGTGTTTCAGACACTGTGGAGTCCCGCTGTAATCATATTCACTCACCCCCCCCCCCCCCCCAACCGTTCTGATGCAAAGGCTTCCCCGCCTCCAAAACAAAATACTGCCGACGCCCATGGACTAGTTCACATAATGCACGAATTCTGTCCACTGGATGTATTGTGTAACGAGACTGGACGCGCGAGGAGCGTTTCGACAGCGCAACGACGTGGCACCACACATTCCTAAAAAAACAGCCCTTGAATCCGAAAGAAACGGCAACGACCTCGGCGTGTCGAGCCGGCCAATGCTGTTTATTTGTCTCAAAACGAAGGACGCAGATCGGAGACTGACACAATGGAAACGCGACACATGATGTTCCTCAAAACGTCTGTAAGGGAACAACAGCGAGACCAAAATTTGCTAGAAAAGACACACCGCAGTTAAAGGGAACAACAGCTGATTTCACAAGCCTTAATGTGGCAAAAATGGATCGCGGCCAGACGCTCTGCACAGCTTTCCACGCTAGAGCGCTGGCAAGTCCATCGACAGCAGTAGCATGACGCCTTATCAATTATGTAGACACGGGTCAGGCACGCCTTTCGTCGGCCTCTCGCCGTCCTTCCTCCATCGGGGCCCATGCCGCCGAACGCTGCTGCAAGCTGCAGGCGCTACTAAAAGTTACCGGGTGCCAAACAAACAACCTCGAGTGGTCCGGCAACCTTGTGGGCTTGATCCTACCCAAGAGGCACCGCGCACTAGGCCCTCGGAGCGGCGACAGAGGAGGTTGGCTTGCCGAAGCTAGCGAAGTCACGTGACGCCGCCTCCTAGTTTTTTTCCTTCCTCCATGAATTCTCGTGTTGCGCCGGAGCAGGGCCATGGGAGAAGAAATAGCGCGCTCGGCGAGGTGGTGGTGCCCTCTCTCGCACGTCACGAATATCGACGGGAAGCGTGAGCACCCAACAGGACGAGGCGACGGCCGCCGATAAGACGAGCCCCTAAAGCGCTACGCCTTCCAGCAGGGCGCTAAAACAAAATACATAAGAGAGGGTCACACAGACTCTCTTATGTCTGTTGTTGTGGCGCCCTGTAGGAATGTGTTCTCATTTACACCAACTAGTCATAGAAGAAGTTTTATTAAAGCGCTACGCGTCTAAAAACCGAAATATGGGTCATTATTGCACTGCCTGAGTCCCGCCTTCGTGAAACCAACATCACATGGGGTAGCGGTAACACGAATGGACGGTCAGTACTGCAGCAGTTTTCAGATACCCAGGGAGGAAATGTTTGCGTTATTGCTGCGTCGCTCAGTCTGAGTAATGAAGATTTCTCGACATGCTGTTTCTGGACAAGCTGCTTTTCGACATGAAAGCAGGAATTTCGTTTCCACAATCTTTACGCATGTTGTGTGCGCACCTTGTCTGCTTCGATATTCCCTGTCTTTTGCTGATGAACATAAAGTGCAAGTTCGCGCTCGTCCTACGCACACTTTCTCGTCCTATCCGCTTGATAAATTTGACACACTCGGCTGTCAGCAAGTTCTACTAGCTTCTTTAAGCAGTAAAATTTGTCTATACGAGAGATGTGGCATTGCAAATAAGCGCAATCGATTCTCTGCTTATAGGAGTCGTTTCTCCCTTCGGCGTTCTCCCTTCGGATGCAACGCACTTGAAGAGAGCCTGTTGAGGTCGAACATTGTGACTAAGCAAACGAGCGAAAACTATGCGTCACGAATAAAGAAATTCTCGTCTAGCTACTCTCCGGAACTTAAGTCAGTTTTCCACATGCTACTATAATTGTGAAACAACAAGGGTCTCACACAGACTACGGTTGTTCGGAAAAGCTCGGTGACGCTGTCGCGCTAGCTCATTTCATGCCTAGTGCTTTCTTCATGCTTGCCTTCACAACACGTTGCCATGAGTAACATGCAGTGAATGGAACAAAAAGTTTCATACGACCTCGCTCGTGCTCCCAAACATTGCGTTAATAGCGGATTAACAGCAGAGCTGTACAAAGTCTAGCCTGCAGGCAGGCAGGCACAGAACTTTATTTTGGTCCTGAGAAACTGCAGTTGGACGTCCCCTTCTAGGGAGATCCTGTAGCAGTTGCAGGCCGCTCCCACGCAGGGACAGGAAGACCGTGGCCCTCCGGCCCCTCGCAGGCACTCTGGACAGCCGTAAGTTGAACCGAAAGGTCGCCGCTTCTCAGGACTTCCTCCCAGTCCTCTTTGCTGAACTTTGTATCACGTAACGCAGGACATTGCCAGAGCATGTGAGCTAGTGAGCACTAAGCCTCTCCGCAGTTCGGACAATGCGGTTCAACGTTGGGCGAGAATTTACTAAACCTGCCTCTCGAAGGGAAAGACCTCGTTTGGAGCATCCTGAAGGCCGAAGACTGCGGTCGAGTGAGTTTAGGATGAGGAAGTGGAAAGACCCTCTGAGAGAGATGATAATGAGTCACGATCTCGTGAAAACTGAGGAGCGGGTCCCTGTACCTTCCGGCGTCCCCGCCCACGAAATCGCCGGGACCGCCGCGGTGAGTGGCAAACTCATTGGCGTTAGGGATATCGGGGTGTACGTTGGCCCCCATGTGGGCCGTGCATCAGATCTCGTGGTGCTTGTGGCGCGTGAGAGAACCACCGTCGACCCACTACCCACCGTGTTGGGCACGGCGCATTTTTCCCATTCCGCCGACTTCTAGGTTATAGTGATTGTGCCAAGGGCATCTGCTCGATAATGTGTAGAAAATTTTCAGCTCGAACTTAGTACTTCGATCTCCGGGTTCGCTTGCCAGGCTTACCACTTGGGAGCATTTCCAGTTACACCACAGACTAAAGATTCAAAAAAGAAAAAAAAAATACGCAGCTTCGCTGTTATGGCGGTTTCGTGGTCTGGAACTGGCAAGGTGTTTTTCTTGAGTGCCCTTATATCGGCAAGGATCTTGTAGATATTCTTAATTGGTGCGTCGTAACTCGCATCGCACGAAAACGGGTATGCGTCACAGAAAGCGGGTGTACCAAGCAGCTTGTACCATAGCGTAGGCATGCACTGTATAGTATAGAAAGCAGGTGGGAAAGGGAAGTGAGGGTCAGGAAATGGAAAACGAGGATGGCAAAGTGTAAAAAAACGGGCATCTTCCAAGCAGCTCTCAGCGCTAAAGCACAACACAGTATAGGATATATAGTATAGTATAGTATAATATAGTATAGGATATCAAGGAGGTGGGAAACGGAGGTGGGAAACGGAAGTGAGAGTTAAACCTTACTGGAAGCCGCCCAACTCCGCTGTGACCCAGCCTTGCGACTCTTAGCGCAAACTGGTCCAATTATTCTGTGACCCATGAACCAAAGCCGAAACGAGAACAGAGTTGTGAGTCGACAGTTTATTCTTGCCGCTCTTTAACCAAAGCCCCCGGAAGGCAAGGGGCTTCCCTTCAGGCCGACGCAAGTCCACCTCTATCAAGCTGTACGCAACCCACGCAGGGTCCGCAGCGCTGTCTTGACTGCAGGGATGCGATCGTAGCGGCGCCCGCACTGGCCGGCGTCGTCACTCTCGTATTCGATGCCATAAAATGCCCAGCCGACATTGGTGGTAGTCGCGCTCATGGCACGCCTCACGTTCATGACCTGGAAGGGAAACGTGTCCAAACGTGACGCATTCGATGGTACACTCAGCAAAACAAACAATATGTATACATATATATTGTAATGTATAAACCAACAGCTCGCGTGCCTAGGGCGCTCGCGCTAGGAGCGCAGGAGGCCGACGAAGAGAAAGAGGAAGAGCAGAATAGAACAGCCGGCCTGCTGCAAAGGCGCTGTGTCTGTCTCTCTTTCTTCAGTACAATATATATATATATATATATATATATATATATATATATATATATATATATATATATTACGCGTTGATACCAGACATTCAAATTATTCGCACGTGTTCATCTGACTCATGCTGCAGCGCTTACAGGAATGCGAACAGTGAACTGCGCGAGACCTTTAAGCCCTGATCCTGGATGAGCCTCTTTTCTACTGAAGCCGCGTGGACGCTGTCGGCGTCGTCAAGCATCGTGGCGCCATCTCTCGAAGGTAGCGACGACTCGCCTACATGGAGGTGCGAGCTGTCGCCAAAGTTCAAGGGCCCCTGACGTAGGCAGATGACACTGTCTGGCACTGTGTGACACCCTCTATATGGCTTTAAACAAAGCTGATTTCTGTCTATTTCTCTGTCTCCATATGCCATTCGAACGTCGCTATTGGAAGTGACAAAGAAAGCATCAACGTGCTGGAACTTAGAGCTTCAGTGGCCCAGTCGACAAAACTTAGGAATAACTAGGAAGCTATATTTCTTGTAATTTGCTTGGGCAGCAGCTAGCGTACGTACTTAGGTCCTCTACAAGACTCTACGAGAGGTTCAAGGGCACAGACCGCACGTTTTGAACAGTCCAGGTGTTCTCATTTGCATGTTCGGATGACGGCTCTGGGGTTCGGCACAGCATCACCTGAACCTCACCGGTAACGGTAGGTAAAGCGTTACTTGCATGAAACGTCATTTTTGAAGCTTCGCTTTTGTAAGGACGGCAAAGAGACATGCAATCCTATGAGCACGACCTTAAATCCGGGCGAGAAGAAGCGCGCATTGAATCACATATGTGACATCCCTGATATTTGGACAAATTGTGCCTGAACGTCTAACTCGGAGTGGTGCTCGCACGTATAGCCCCACGTTCTACAGTTTTATTGTGGCCTAGTGTCGATCTTCCTTCACATTGTGCTGGAACAATCCTTGCCACCTAATCAAAACTGCTTTCAATAGTCCATCCAGTAAAAGTTCAAATAAAAGGTTGCGCTGGTCAGTTGCCATGACTACGTGTCTCATCATGCAGAGGTGCTACACTGATTCGCGATCTTTCGAAACTGTAATGCGGTCAACAATTACCTTCTCCTTGAGGATGTCAGCGTCATCGTAGACGTAGACGCCTTGCATGGCTTCGTCTTTGGCGAAGTACATGTCGCTCACGTTGTGGTATCGCCTCGGTTGGCTGCACATCTGCGTGCGGTAGAGCATAGAAAACGGAACAGAAATCCGTAGTATTAGCTCAGATGCTCGCACCAAAGATTAGGAATCATCCTACATTCTCTACATGTCCAATTAGTTAATGTTCAAGGTTACTTTTTGTAACACGAAAGCGTTTTATGCCGGGGTCCGCCACGGCTTTTCTGGGTCACTATTCGACCCAGAAAAGGTGCCCGGCGCGCTAACGACTGAGCTATCCTTGACCATGCTAGAAGGAGCACGAACGCGCCTTATAACCCTTCATTTAAACTTTTTCCACCTGTCTCCTTCTTGTTGTGTTCTCTCTTGGCTGGAGCCGTGCCGCCAGCTGGAATCTGTACAGGGAAAAATCGTCATAGCACCAAGGAACACCTATAATTCGGCTTGGGTAGGGTAGTGTCAGCGCTCTCGCTGGGGCTACCCTACCTCAAAAGCGTAATTCGATGCACCTTCAGTTTCAGTTTCTTTAGCAATATTTTTCAACAATCCTGTTAAAGGACAATGTTACAGTTACAATGATTTGATGTTTTCCTACAATGGCAATGGACAACACAAAACATAATGCAAATCAGATCAAAAAGTGAAAAAGATGCAAGGACAGGAATTAAAAGCTGCTAAAAAGCAGCTTGACGAGATTCCTGACTCTGAACAGTTTGGCCGCAGACACGTGGCCATGCAGAAAAAAAAGAAATACAAGCAAACAAACATACAAAGTAGAAGCACGCAACATCAAGCACGCATAACATAAGCAAATTTAGCAGCAAATTGTAACTGCAGATACAATACAAAAATCAGCAAACACTGAAAAATAAGGTATACATATGGGAGAAAAAAAATAAGAAAAAATAGAGATGAGCCCAAATATATGTAACAAAAAACAAAAACAATACTGCGTAGAAATGCTACGCATAACGAAAACATAAGTACATAAAACAGCTCATGTTTGTGCATGTACATATAAAAAGCAAAATGCACTTTCAGTCAGACCGAACATGAAATGCCAAATTGAAACTGATATTTTATAAACACAGAGCAGATGAACTCAAGATTAATTGATCGCGTTGATAGACGCTGTCTGGGGTTGCTAATTAAATGTTCTTTCCACTGCTTGTTTGTCAATGTATCAGCCGAAATACCTTGGTTGTTTAGATCCAAACTAGAAGAGAAGCTCAGGGGAAGATGGATGCTTGAATCGATGAACAAATCGCAAGGTACGATTTAAAACAGGGAATGTCGCTTTGTAGTTTAGGTAATTCAAAGCATTAGGCATGATATGCTTAAGAATTTTCAGACCATAATTCGTTCGCGAAAGCGGTATATGCCACGTGTCTCTTTTCCTTATGCTGTAGGGTGCTGCAGATGACTCTTTTAGTTGACATAGTGCGAGAAAATTGCTTTTACTCTTCAAGCCACGCTTGTATTTAGCAAAAAGATTGAACTCGTACAGCTGTTATAGTTGAAGCACATTAAATGTTGTGAATAAGGTTGATGTATGAGCGTCGTATGTATTGTATTGCCGCATATGTATTGCCTTCTTCTGCAGCCTGATCAATTTTATTATTTTTTTTTTGCGTGGTGTTTCCTCTGATGAGGGTAGAGTGATTGATGTGCGATTGAAATAGGGAATTATAAATTAGGAGTTTAACTGTTGGAGAGACTATATCTCGGAATTTTGAAAGTACTCCACATGCCTTGGCAATCTTTTTGGCAACATTATCCACATGTGAATCCCAGTTTGAGTCTTTACTGAAAGTGACGCCTAATATCTTAACATCTTGTACAATCTCAGTCTTCTTCTCACAGAGATGCAAGTCTATGCTAGTATATATTGTTTTATTTGTTGGTTTGAATAGAACATCCTTTGTTTTAGCAGCATTGATAACCAGAGAATTCACTTCACTCCAATTTTGTAGCTTTTCTAGCGTGTCTTGAGCTAGTATACTAAGATAAGACACGTCGTCGGATTGAATGAACAAGCTTGTGTCATCGGCGTAAACTGAAAATTCGGCGTTCTCGCAACTCTTACTATGTCATTTCATTTTCGTGTGGTACCGATTCCTATAACTGGGGCATCTATAACAGGGGGAACATTATTTTTAAAACTCTGTTTTCGAAGCTTTCATATAGCATGTCTACCAGTACCCACGCGCTTCACGTGCACTAAATATTACAAAGCGGAAGAAGTAGTTTTTACAACACGGCGCCTTATAGCTGGAAACTTAAGGCGCGTATTTATAAACGGAAATGAAGCAGAGCGTGTTTGATGAGCTGAAAGTCGCAGTAGAGTGGCTTTGAAAAACATAAAAGATATCCTCCTGGGCAATAAAGCTTCGAAACGTCAATACCGCTCGGCAATCCCCCAAGTTTTAAGAAAATTTGAAATTTCGTTCTACGTGATGTAGAGAGATCGCTCTTTCGGCATTCCGTAACGAAAACGCGTCAGGCCTAGACAGTTCGATCGCTAAACCGACACCCGCTTTAATTGTGCGGTTTTACGGCCCAAAACCAGGAAATGATTATAAGAGACGCCGCAGTGTATAGGGCTCCAATCTTCAACATTTCCCCTCCATAGAAATCGCCCGGTGTTTCCCGCCTGATTTGCTGTAAACCCGTCGTAGATGTAAGCAGAAACTAGACCAAGCCATATTCTATGTATGTAGCGATAAAACCGCTATTTTTTTTTGTCAGTATTAACATTGCTGTTGTTTTTCGCACTTCGCTGGTAAGCACTCATCCAGCAAAGCGTGTAGGAGTTAATGATCAAATAGAAATAGTGGGCGCCAAAGAATATGAAGTAGAATCGTAAGCGCATAACGCGTCGGTTCTCTGTTTTGTGTGCGTGTGCGCGTGTGCGCGTGCGTGTGTGTGTGTTGTGTGTGTGTGTGTGGTGTGTGTGTGTGGTGTGTGTGTGTGGTGTGTGTGTGTGTGTGTGTGTGGTGTGTGTGTGTGTGGTGTGTGTGTGTGTGTGTGTGTGTGTGTTGTGTGTGTGTGTGTGTGTGTGGTGTGTGTGTGTGTGTGTGTGTGTGTGTGTGTGTGTGTGTGTGTTGTGTGTGTGTGTGTGTGTGTGTGTGTGTGTGTGTGTGTGTGTGTGTGTGTGTGTGTGTGGTGTGTGTGTGTGGTGTGTGTGTGTGTGTGTGGTGTGTGTGTGTGTGTGTGTGTGTGTGTGTGTGTGTGTGTGTGTGTGGTGTGTGTGTGTGGTGTGTGTGTGTTGTGTGTGTGGATAAACGGCAACGTAGCGACTCGCTGCTCGGCGCCGTGTTGTCTTTCCGCCGCACTTCTAAGCCTGGTTTCTTATTCAGCAACGTCTTTGCACTTTACACTGATAAAAACGCCGATCATCAGCGATAATTTCGGCGCGCCAATTTTGCGACACGCCTCGGTAGCTCAGTGGCTAAGGCATCACTGAATCCCGGCCACGTCGCCGCAGTTAGATAAGCAGTAAATGCAAATAAATAAATAATAAATAATAATAATAAATAAATAAATAAATAATAAATAAATAAATAAACAAACAACCTAAGTGTTCAGATCTAGGTGCACGGCTTGTCAAACCATGCAACTAAATTGAAGTGCACCTAACTCTTGCACCTACTGCCCACCAGTTGGTGAAAATCACTCCGGAGCACTCCACTACACGGCTTGCCTCGTAATGATATCCTTGTTACGGCATGTAAAACCTCATCATTTTGTATCAATATTATCGCAATCTTTGAGAAGCCTGGTTAAGCATAGGCGAACAAGGGGTACGTAATGTAGCCTAGCTGTATTATGGCGTTGTACTTGCCTATGTGCTAACCTGAAAACATTGAGTATCGCACACAGTGGAAGGCGGAGGGCGATTGAGGAGACTAAATTCGTGTATGTTCTTACTTGTTGTTTCCCAAAGCCGCAGCAACGTCAGAGACTTATGAGTGGTTTACAGTAAAGCCAATACGCGTAGAAGAACTGAAATTTGGGCCATTTTGTACGAGTTCACACTGGAATGTAGCGCAAAACACAATGAGGACACAAAAAAGAACTAGCCTGTACGTGTAATTACACCGCCAAAGCTAATACATGCGACAGAGGACAAGATGCGCTATGTCCAGTAAAAATGTGCAGGCCGCACCCATACATAGTGTGCTTCACTTCGCGGCAGCAGCCCACTGTGGCGAAGCAAAAACGTCATTTAAGCGAGCTTGTCATTTTTTTCGAGACTAGAGCCACTTTTCCGCAAAATTTATGCCCAAATTCGTAAAATCTTAATTGCCGGATTGATTACTGGGCTTCAACGTCCCAAAACCACGCTGTGATTCTGAAAGACGCCGTAGTTGAGGCCTCCTTAAATTCCGACCGCCCGGTGTTTCTTTAACGTGCACTGCGATCCCACAGTACTGATCTCAACATTTCGCCTTCTTCTAAATTCACGGCCGCGGCCGAGATTCGTTCTCATGACCATCGGATCAGCAGCCGAAAGCCATAGCCACTCGACCACCGTGGCGGGGCCGTAGAATTCTAGGAGTGAACGTTTTACGCACATTACAAAATCTTATGAGGTATGTACTTGTCAGAGGCCCGTACTCATAAGCCTGCCTTATCTTCATCGCTTGGTTTCCTTATCTTCCCTGACCCCTTAGCACCCATCATGAGCAAATTACTCTATTATCTGCAAAACGGAAAGGGTCAAGGGTTCGCTTTATTTGTTAGAAACAACTTAATGAGCCACAGACAATGAAGCCTAGGAAGCATAGGGGAAGTCAATTGTGGTATTGTAATTGTGGAGTAAGTAGAAAAGAATTCAAGTGGAC
Source organism: Hyalomma asiaticum (assembly GCA_013339685.2). Classification (NCBI taxonomy): domain Eukaryota; kingdom Metazoa; phylum Arthropoda; class Arachnida; order Ixodida; family Ixodidae; genus Hyalomma; species Hyalomma asiaticum. The sequence goes on along the minus strand of CM023487.1, from coordinate 66,512,856 downwards.
GAAAAGTCAGGTTTGTCTTTTCGTCCCCTTGAATTCCTTTCTACTTACTCCACAATTACAATACTACAATTAACTTCCCCTATGCTTTCCTAGGCTTCAATGTCTGTTGGCTCATTAAGGTGTTTCTACTATCTGCAAAGAAGACTTATGATAGCCTTTCAAATAATTACCATTTTAGCCCCTTTAACCTGCCTTATTGTCAGAGGGGAGACAAGGAAAACAAGCGCGAAGGATAATGCGATGACAAGCGCAAATGTTTACGAATACGGGGTCATAAACTTCAACGATACTACTCGGCGAGGCATTACGTAGCTATTCATAAGCGTGTACCAGCTTGTCGTATGGGCTCAGACTGAAGACGAACATCGCCTGGTGCCGTTCCCGGTCTCCACGGTGACGTCGGCACTGCGCAAGAACTTCATGGCGGGTATCCACGAGGAGAAGGCCACTGCAGTGTGAGCCAGCGCAGGGCGCATCCCTGATTCAGTCATCCATGCGGCGACAGCCTGTAAAGGGAACAGTGAGCGGAGAAAAACCTTACGTAAGCCTTAAGTACAGCGCTTTAAAGAAAGTTGCTTCTTAGACAGAAGGTCAGGTTTGTGAAGCACATCGGAGAGCAGGGCTTCAATAACGCTGCCTGTGGCGTAGCTGTCGCCTTGCAGTGTAATTTCACAGCTGGACGGCATTATTGTTGATATACATGACGTGCATATTCCAGTGTCCCCTCATTTCTAGATGAATGAAAATATGAGTGTTAGTCATTTAGAGCTATTTAATTGCTACACTTTCTTTAGGTGGTTTTGCCAAGGCCTCGCATTCGCAGACTTCGGTAGCTGGGTCGCCGGTAGTTGGCTTCCGATTTATAAATACAACAGGACATTGCTAAACAAGTATCGAGTCTACGGCGAGCCCTCGCGCATTCTTGGTGTGGGCTCGTGTGGTCTGGTGTGGGCAGGTGTGGTCTGGATTCTCCACGTGATTCTGTGCAATACGTATGAGCCGTATGAACATGTCAAAGCCGCCCAAACACAAGGCTTTTAAATGTAACAGTGAGTAAATGCACAAACGATAGGGATACGACGCACAAGATGCGAAGATGAGGGCAAGGCGGAAGAGGGCTGTCTTGCATTTTCGAATGTTCCAGAAATGCAGTGTGTAAGAGGAGCTCTTAATACCTACGACACCACGCCATTCCCTACCAAAAGGCTCACACGAAATCTTCAGGAAGCCCGTAAAGTATTAAGCTTTTATACAATGTGAATGGTTTCCTCGACTGAGGAGGCCACCAGGGACTCACCAGGGAATGACCACTTTTGTTGCTCCTAAAAAACGTTCGTTCGTTCACTCATTCATTCATACCATAGTGACCATTCGTGCTTATTTCTATCAAAGTCAATGTTTTCGTACGGCGCACGATTATTCGGCTGCGCCGAAAGTCGTATCCACTATGTGTACTATACCACAACCAGTATTAATGAGTATGGAGGATCATAGCTAGTGGGATGCATCATCAGTAGCTGAAGCGGCCGAGGACACCCACCTGTGGCTCATCGAAAGCTATGCCACTTGCGTTGTTCCAGGAGGTGATAGGGCTGGCGAGGCAGTCGTCGTGTTTCAGCTGGTGGCTCTCGATTATCAACAGGTGCACCCTGTGATAGTGCGAATTTCACAAAATCATTTAGTAAGACACTATCCAGGTCCACAGCATCGAATCATTCTATTTACTGATATATGGGTAAATTGGATGCAGGGATTGGCTACTTGAACATGTTATTACTTTGCGGTCACACAGTATGACTGCCAGGAGAGCCGCACCTGCTGGCCCGGCTGGACAGGAGCGATACACCTGCGCTCCGCGGTCATCCAGGCCAGTTCCATCCCCGACTTAAGGCGATAGGTCGAAAGAAACAGGGGAGAGCGCCCTCTGGGGTCGAGCAGCGAGTGATACTATCCCTATGGCTTTATCCCTAGATCTATGCTTCTCCTCTGTTTCAGATTGGCGTCTTAAGAAACATACGGATATTCTGGAGAATCGAAATGCTACGTACGTGGTTAAGGGAAACTGTTACAGAATAATTACGTATATTAAAAAATGGGGACATCTGCACTACAGGCACAAGACTAAGAGAGCGAAAGCTGGCGGCCTTCCCCTCCTCCTTTTCCATCCTTGTCTTTACTTCTATTTCCCACGTCCTTGTTATACTGTACTATACGTGGGCATGCTAGGCTTAGCCCTCTCCCCTCACTGTTTCCCTTTTTTCCACTCTCACCACCACTCTCTTCACCTGAACTGCCTTCCCTCCCCATTGCTAATATCTATTTATTTATTTATTTTAAGCAAAATAATGTTAGTGTTGAAACGAGATGACACCAGCGTAGGCCCTTGCTTTGTTTCCTTTTTTTTACTTGAAACGCAAAAAACCGAACGTTTCAGGGTCAGCTCGGGCCCTTTTGGGGTGAGTGCTGGTCTTTGAATCTTTCATCTGTTAGTTTGAAATAAAGGCCAAAGAGAGTATACGTGAAGGTGGAAGTCTGGAAAGACGTTAGAAGTGCCCACTAGAACAGTCCTTGCGGGCTCTCTCAATTATACTAGTTATCTTGACAAATGCAAGTTTGATTACAATCTTGCATGTTATTTTTAAGTGCAAAAGCACCT